>JAJPUD010002681.1:0-31697 GCA_023553655.1 Myrmecobius fasciatus | reverse complement strand
AAGAAAGAAAGAAAGAAAGAAAGAAAGAAAGAAAGAAAGAAAGAAAGGAAGAAAGGAAGAAAGGAAGAAAGGAAGAAAGAAAGAAGAGGGGGCAAAGTTAAGATAGCAGAGTAAGGGTAGGAGCTTGCCCAAACTCTTCCCCAAACTGCTCTAAATTCCTTTGAATAATGACTGAACAGGTTTTAGAGCGTCAGAACACTCCAGAAGATGGATTGGAACATTTTCCAGTCAAAGGGAATTTGGGGGATTAGTGGGAAGGGTCTGTAACACTAGGGTCAAAGTTTAGCAGGCCACCCTGGCATGTCTCCAGACCCAGTCCCGGCCCCATCCAGACCTCTTGAATCAGATGCAGTGCTTATGGCTTCCAGACCTCTGAGCTCAGAGACACCAAAGAAACTTGGAAGGATGTCAGAGAAGGTCTGTGAAACAGAGTGGGAGTCTAGAGCATAATCCCAGCACAGGCTGCATCAGTGCAGTGGCTGTAGCCCTGGGCCTGACTCTGACCTGCCCCAGCCTCAGCCCAGCCTGGGTGGGACCTCTGTGTCAGCAAGGTGGGACTTCTGGATCAGCAGTAGTGCTGGAGGCTTCTGGACCTCTCATTTCTGGGGGGGTGGGAACTCAGAATGTCAGTGGAGAGGGTCTGTGGCAACAGGATGGGAGTCTAGTGTGCAGTCCCTCTGCAGGGTCCCTAATTCCAGGGCCTGAGCATCAACAAAGCAAAACTCCATTGATTGAACACACTAGATCTTACAGCTATATTGGGACTGGTCATGCCTAACAGATCCAGGGCAGAAAAGAGTGCTTTTGGTCAGCTTCGTGGAAGAATCTCTGAAAACAGCTGCACAAAACCCCTGAAGTTAGGGACAGTGAACTCTCCATTCTGTTTTAACAAAGTTAAAAACAGAATAATAGGTTAGGAAAATGAGCAGACAATAGAAAAAGTTTCTGACCATTGAAAGTTATTATGGGGACAAGGAAGATCAAAATACACATTCAGAAGATGATAACAAAGTCAAAGCTCCTATATCCAAAGCCTCCAAGAAAAATAAGATTTGGGCTCAGGCCATGGAAGAGCTCAAAAGGGAGTTTGATCAAGTAGAGAGACAGAGGAAAAATTAGGAAAAGAATTGAGAGGGGCAGCTAGGTAGTGCAGTGAATAGAGCACCAGTCCTGAAGTCAGAATGCACCTGAGTTCAAATGTGGTCTCAGACACTTAACCTTTCTCAGCTTTGTGACTCTGGACAAGTCACTTAACCCTAGTTGCCTCAGCCAAAAAAAAAATTGAGAGAGTGCAAAAGGAAGAAAGCTAATGAGGAGAAGAATGCCTTAAAAAAGCAAAATCGATCAATTGGTAAAGGAGGCACAAAAATTCACTAAGGAAAATAATTCCTTAAAAATAAAATTGAACAAATGGAAGCTAATGACTTTGTGAGAAATCAAGATATAATAAAACAAAATCAAAAAATGAAAAACTAGAAAAAATGTAAAATATCTCATTGGAAAAAAAAACTGACATGGAAAATAGATCCAGGAGAGATAGTTTAAAAATTATCTGTTTACCTGAAAGTCACAATAAAAAAAAGGTCTGGATATCATCTTTCAAGAAATTACCATATTCTAGATACTGATATTCTAAAATAGAAATTGAAAGAATCCACCAATTACCTCATGAAAAAAAAACCCAAAATGGAAACTTCCAGGAATATTATAGCCAAATTCCAAAACTCCCAGGTCAAGGAAAAAATTCAAGTATAGTGGAGCCACAGTCAGGATAACACAAGATTTAGCATCTTCTACATTAAAGGACCAGAGAGCTTGGAATATGACATTACGGAGAGCAATGGAGATAGGATTACAACCAAGAATCACCTAGTCAGCAAAACTGAGTATAATCCTTCAGAGTGAAAAGGTGATTTATTCAATATAACAGAAGATTTTCAAGAATTTCAGACCAGAGCTGAATGGAAAATTTGTTTTTCAAATACTCTGGAGAAGCAGAAGGAGGTAATTGGGAAAATGATATTATAAGGAAAATTAATAAGGTTTATCTGTTTACATCCCTATTTGGGAAGGTGATACTTGGAACTCAGAACTTTTTCATTTTTATGGCAGTTAGTAATATATATATACATACACATATGTATATATATATACACACACACATACATACACACACACATATATATGTGTGTGTGTATATATAGACATATACATATATATATGGACAGATCACAGGTGTGAGTTGAATATGAAAATAAAATACTGTTTAAAAATAATGAAATTAAGGGGTGAGAGAGGAATGTACTGGGAGAATTGAGAAGGGAGAAGTAAAATGGCACAAATTATCTGTCATAAAAAAGAAGCAAGAAATAGCTTCTACAGTGAAGGGATAGAGAGCAACGATAAGGGGAGAAAGTGAACCTTAATCTCATCAGAATTGGCTCAAAGAGGAAATAGCATACATACTCAATAGAGTATAGATAGATTTCTATATCTTACCCTCAGGAAAATAGGAGGGATTATATAAGTCAAAAAAAAAGCTAATATGATCTTGGAACTACTAAAGAGGGAGTCAGCTTATAGGAATAGGAAAGAGGTAGTTCTATTATATTCTTATGTCTTTAGCTCTTTCCTGGAGTTGTCTGACTCATGGTCCCATTTGAGGTTTTCCTGGCAAAGATAATGGAGTGGTTTGCCATTTCTTTCACTAGCTCATTTGGAATAAGTACTGCCTATCCATGCCTTTCCTTTCTTATACATATGAAATTGATTTTGATTCATTTGTTCCTATGGAATTTTATCTTCAGATAGCAGAAAGTTCTTCCTTTGCTTGAAAGTAGAGTCATTGATCGATTACTGTCTTTATTGTTAATTTCATTATATTTTTTATCATTTATTATTATTTTATCTTTAAAAGATAGAGAAATTGGCAGGGAGAATTTTTATTTTAAGTCTGCTGCTAACCACTAAAGATGAACTTGTTACCAAAGTAGAAAAGATAGGAATATAAAATTGCTGTATCCAAGTTTGACGAAGCTTGGGAGGGAAGAGTGGGTATGGTGTGTAGAGGAAGTATTGGCGATATTCCATGGCCTAAAAGTCTACTAAGGGAAGCTTCCTTATGAAGGATGATATATTCTGAAGCATCTAGGTGTGTAGTAGATAGAGCACTGGGCCTGGAGTCAGGAAGAGTTGAGTTCAAATGTGGCTTCAGATATTTCTTAGCTATGTGATCCTGGGCAAGTCATTTAACTCCATTTGCCTCAGTTTTCTCATGTGTCAGATGAGCTGAAGAAGGAAATGGCAAACCACTCCATTAACTTTGCCAGTTAAACCCTAAATAAGGTCACAGAGTTGAATGCAACTGACAAATGATTGATAAAAGTTTTGAAAAACACAATGTTGATAATGCAAATAAAATTGTTTCTAATTTTTAAAATGGTGAGTGTGGGTGATGCCTCCACAAAGGAGATGTGGAATTGAATAAACAAGGAACTGATGAACTTAAGTTTTTAACAATGAACTAATCAGAAATATATGTAGGGAAGATGGACACAAAGGAAGATAAAGAAGATAAATACCAAAAAGGGAAAAAATTAGTATGGCTCTATAAGAGTATTTTTATGAGTGTTAAAGCTTAGAACAACTGAGTTTGGGGATAAATGCTAAGGAAAACAAAATGAACTTTAAAAATATTAAGAGTAAAAAGGAAATTCACAGAAGGCTAGGACCACTGTTTGGGCACATGTATGATGGTACCATATGGCAAAGCCCAAATATAACTATTATACTGAACTTGAATTTTGCTTCCTTTTTTAAAGTTTGATTTGTTTTTCTACCATGGAAAATTATATTTAAAATCTAAAGAGTGGAAAACAAAATCAACTGTAAGATAAATTTCTTCCTTGCCCCTTTGTTAGCAAATTAGTCTAGAGAGTAAGATAGGTGATAGTTCCAGAAACCTATAGATGTGAAAAGAACAATTCAAGTCCTTTATTCAATAATCAGTTTGGAGATCATTCACAAGGAATCCCATGTTTTTAGTCAAGTAAATAAGATGAGTGATCCACCTTGGTATTGCCTCTCCAACAGGTCCATATTAATAGTTATATAAGTGTGAGTTGTTATTATTATTGTTGTTATTATTATTATTTTAAAATACTAGAATCAACAAAAGACTGATTTGTATTGGTAACAGGTGTTGTATATAGGAAAATATATTGTTTAGTGCTGTGCTACTTGGTATCTGCTTTTCTATACACACCCACAATAAACTGCTCTGAGCGATATGTTTCTGCCATTGCACTGGAAGCTAGATGCCTAAAACCAATATTTGTACTTTCCCTATAAAATTGTTCTATGAACAAATGAAAGAAATTTTGTTGAAGTACTTCATTATGTTTCAATTGATTTATGTTAACAATTTCAAAAAATGTTTAAGTACCAAATGTTCCTAAAACATTACATTTGTCATTTTGTACCTAAAACATAAAAAATAATCCTAGAAACTATGGAGTTCACATTGGCTTTTCATTTTTTTTATACTTACATCTTCTATATGGCTTAAGGTGAATTTGAAGAAATGATAGTTATTTTTAAAAATGTCTTTAAGATGAAACCATGGAAATTGCTACAAATTCATTATAATACAGAATTGAGCTTAAAAGAGACTTTATAACTCAACTAATGTCATCTCAGAGCCTGGGTAACAAACTGGACAAGGCTTCCTTAGCATTTTTCTTCAAACTTAGTTGTCTTCTCTCTGTTGTCTTATAGTCCCTGTTGGATATGGGCGATCTTAATGCCATAGTTGTTGATCACAGACATTCAAACGCCTGCAGGTAAAACCCCTCCTCAATTGATCAGAAAGCAGAGATAATGAAACTCAGGATGACCAAGAATTAAATCTGGATAGATAGTATTTACAGAATCTTAATATTTAGAGCTAGTTTATGCTTTAGAGAGTTACCTCATACAATTTCTTCATTTTAGAGATGAAGAAATTGATTCCAGAAAGAGTAAATTGTTAAGATTATATAGGTAGCAAATCACCTTTTCATCATCATAACTAACATTTACATTGTGGTATAAGATTTACAAAGGGCTTTATGTATAGTATCTCATTTTATCCTCAAAACCACTCTGAGAGGTAGTTACTATAATAATTCTCATTTTTCAGGTGGAGGTTCAATGACTTGCCCAGAGTCATATAGATAGTTAATGTTTGAAATTGGATTCAAACTTGGTTCGATTTGACTCTAAGTCTAGCACCTCATCCATTGTACTATCAAAGTGCTGGAGTTCATAAGCAGGTCTTCTTACTCTGACATCAATTCTATGACTGTATCTTCTTTGTTCTTCTACTCCTTAGCTTTGCCTAAGCCAATGGTTCCCATGTATCATTAGAAAACATCAGTCAGTAAATAAAAAACATTTATTAAACATATACTATGTGCCAGCCACTGTGATGAGCACTGGGGATCTCAAAAGAGTCAGAGAGTAATCCCTATCTTCAAATTACTTTCTAAAGAGGAAGACAGTTAAAAAAACAAATACAGAGAAACATACTATATATAGGATAAATAGATATTGATTAAGAGAAGGAAGGCACTAGAATTAAAATTGGTTGGGAAAAACTTCCCAAAAGGTGGAATTTTAGTTGGAATTTAAAGGAAAGCAGGGAAGCCAGTAGATAGAGATAAGGAAGAGAATTCCAAAAGTGAGGGGACAGCCAGAGAGAGATTGGGTGTCTTGTTTGTAGCACAACCAGGTCATTATCACTGTATAGAAAGATATATGGTGGAGAAAAAGATATAAGAACACTGAAATGGCGGGTGTGTGTGTGTGTAAAGTTATTTATTAGGGAAATTGGTCTATAATTTTCTTTTTTTGTCTTGACCATACCTGGTTTAGGTATCAACACCATATCTGTGTCATAAAAGGAATTTGATAGGACTCTTCTTTCCCTATTTTTCCAAATAACTTGCATAGTATTGGAGTTAATTGCTTTTTAAATGTTTGATAAAATTCACATGTAATTCCAATCTGGCCGTAGAGATTTTTTCTTAGGGAATCGATTAATAGCTTGTTCAATTTCTTTTTCTCAAATGGGACTGTTTAACATAGGAGAAAATAAATTACTTAATCTGGGCAATCTGTACTTTTGTAGGTATTCATCTATTTCACTCAGATTATCAGGCTTATTGGCATACAGTTAGGCAAAATAACTCCTAATTATTGCTCTTATTTCCTCTTCATTGAATGAATGAATAAAAGAATGAACCTTTTCATTTTTGATACTAACAATTTGATTTTCTTCTTTCTTTTTCTAATCAAATTAACTAAAGGCTTATCTATTTTGTTCATTTTTTATAAAACTGACTCTTAGTTTTGTTTATTAGTTCAAAAGTTTTCTTACTTTCAATTTTATTAATCTCCCCTTTTATTTTCAGAATTTCATATTTGGTATTTAATTGGAGGTTTTAATGTATTCTTTTGGATTTTTTTAGTTGCATGTCTAATTCATTGATCTTCTCTTTCTCTATTTTATACAAGTAAGCATCTAAAGATATAAAACTTCCTCTAAGAACTGCTTTGGCTGCATCCATAAATTTTGGCATGTTGTCTCAGTATTGTCATTCTCTTGGATGAAATTATCAATTGTGTCTATGATTTGTTGTTTCACCTACTCATTCTTTAGGATTAGATTATTTAGTCTCCAATTAAATAAATAAAACAATATTTTCCCTGGCTTTTTATTTTAGGTAATTTTTATTGCATCATGATCTGAAAAAGATGCATTTTCTATTTCTGCCTTTCTGCATTTGATTTTTTATGCCTTAATACATGGTCAATTTTTGTGTAGGTTCCATGTACTGCTGAGAAAAAGTATATTCCTTTCTGTCTCCATTCAGTTTTCTCCAAAGGTCTATCATACATAGTTATTCTAAAATTCTATTTACCTCCTTAACTTCTTTCTTATTTATTTTGTGGTTTGATTTATCTAGTTCTGAGAGAGCAAGGTTGAGGTCCCCCACTAGTGTATTTTGCTTTCTAATTTTTATTACAGCTCTGTTAAGGCTTCTCCTCTAGGAACCTTTTGGTGCATATATGTTTAGTATTGATATTAATTCATTATCTATGGTATCTGTTATCAAGATGTAGTTTCCTTCATTTTATCTTTTAATTAGAACTATTTTTGCTTTTGCTTTATCTAAGATCGGCATCTCTACCCCTGCTTTTTTTTTTAACTTCAGCTGAAGCATAATGCATTCTGCTCTTTTACCTTTTATCTTTACTCTGTATGTGTCATTCTGCTTTAAATGTGTTTCTTGTAAACAACATATTGTAGGATTCTGGCTTTTAATCCAGCCTGCTATTCACTTGTGTTTTATGGGACAGTTCATCCCATTCACATTCACAGATAAAATTACTAACTCTATTTCTCACCATCTTATTGTCCCCAAGTTTTATTTTTCTCATTCCCTTTTTCCCCTCGCCAATGTTTTGCTTCTGACCATCACCTCCCTCAAGCTTTCCTCTCCTTTTACAGCTCCTCTCTTTATCTTATTCCTTTTCTCTTCTACATTTGTTCTCTCTTCTATAATCTCCCCCTTTCCTTTCCTATTTCTCCTCCTACTTCCCTATAGAATGAGACAAGTTTCTACATTAAATTAAATATATCTGATATTCACTCTTTGAGTCAAATCTGATGAGATTAACATTCACACAATTTTCATCCTTTTCCCTTCTTTCCCCTAACTGTAATAGGTCTTTTTTTTTGCTTCTTCATGTGATGCAATCTACCCCGTTTTACTTCTACTTCCATTTTCTTAGAGTACAATTTCTTTTCCACCTATAGCTTCTTTTTTATATCATCACAGCAAAATCAAATAATACCTATGCCTTCTAAGTAAACCCCTACCAAATACACAGTTCTCAAGAGTTAAACATGTCATCTTCCCATATAGATATGTAAACATTATAACCTTTAAAAAACATAGGTTTTTCTTCCCTTTTTACCTTTTTTATATTTCTCTTGAGTTCTGTCTTTGAGGATCAGATTTTGTTTAGCTATTATCGTTTCCTCAAAAATAAATGAAAATTCCGTATTTAATTGAATTTATTTTTTTTGGTTTTGTTTGACTGTTTCTTGATGTTTCATTGAGTCATTTACTTCCATTTGTTCAGTTCTAATTTTTAGAACTAATTATTCAGTTCTAATTATTTTGTTCAGTTAGCTTTTTATCTTCTTTTGCATTTAGCCAATTGAACTTTTAAATAATTTTTTTTCTATTTCAGAAATTCTGTTTTTCAAAGAATTGATTTCATTTTCCATTTCACCAAAACTATTCTTTAAGGAATGATTTTATTCAGATAATTTTTGTGTTTCCTTTTCCAGAACTTTCATTTCCTTTACTTATTTTCTTCTCTCTTTTGAGATTCTTTTTGAATCCTTCCAAGAGTGCTTTGTGAGATGGAGATCAATTTATATCACATTTTGAGGCTTCATCTGGAGATGTTTTACATATAGGGTCCTCAGGGTTTGAGATCTGTTCTTTTTCTTCATAAAAACTGTCTATGGTTGAATCCTTTTTGCTTTTTTGCTCATTTTTAAAGGTTGAGGTCAGCTCTTAGGATAAAGGATAGATTGTCCCAAGCTTCCTCTATAGGCAACAGTGACTTTACATTGCCCTGGAGCCAGTGCTGAGTGGGCATGTCCAAGTCTGCATTATGTTGGGGTTCAGGGACTCACTATCTGCCTTTTCTATGTCTGTTGGAGGTCTTGCAGCTAGTCTGCTGATCCAATGGTTTCTGAACCAGGAAAGAATATCCAATGCTGCTGTATTTTGATTAACAGCCTCCCGCACCATGCAGATGTTACAATGCTCCGGGTCCCTTCACTGTGTTTGTGCTCAGCTGCCTCCCCTTGTCTCCAATTAAGACATATCTTTTCTGAAGTTCTTCCAAATATTTTCTGCTGGAAATTTGTTACACTCCAAATATTTGTGGGTTCTGTCACTCCAAAACTGGTTCAGAGGCTTTATCTGGTGTTGAGCTGAGGGAAGCCAGTAAGAGCTCAGACAAAAACTTGCTTACTTTCCACCATCTTTTAGGTCCATTTTTTTGAAAATATATTTGTCTCTACTTTTTTGTCCTTTTGCAATGATTCTACTAAATGGCATGGCCATTTCAATGCATTCAATTTCAATTTAATAAGCATACATTTATCATCTACTAGTTATAAAGCTCCATCTTCAAGATGTGTGAAAAGAAGTTGGTGATAGTCATCTTTATTATTTTAATTATCAATAATGCAATTATCAACAAACATGAAAAAGTAGCAGTAAAAATTTAAATAAAACTATAATAAATCTTCAATATTTTATTAAAGTATTTAATAAATTATAAATATTTTTATTATAATTTAATGTAGTCTTTAATTTATTAAAGTTTTTTTGGGTTTCTTATGAAATCACAGTATGTCCTATTTCCCTCCAATTCTTATAGCTTTATTCAGTTGGTTAGGTATGTCTGACTTTTCTTTAGTTGCTATTAATGTTTTTTAAGCAAAACTACTGGAGTGGTTTGCCATTTCCTTCTCTAGTGGAATAAAAGAAACAGAGGTTAAGTTAAATCATACAACTATTGAGTGTCTGAGGCCAGATTTAAACTCAGTTCCCGACTCCCAAACCAGCATTCTATCCACTAAGTCATATAATTGTCTCCAAGGCAAACAGGGATTAAATGACTTCTGTAAAATTACATAGATAGTAATGTCTGAGCATAAATTTGAACTCAGATCTTTCTGACTCCAGATCTAGTGCTTTAGCCATCAAGCCATCTAGCTATATCTCTGTCTCTGTCTCTGTCTCTCCATATGTATTTATATATATTATATATATAATATATATATAATATATATAAATATATTTATCTCATATATATTCTTATAGCTCACTGATTCCCAAATTACTTTATATTTATGTTATTTCTATATTACAAGTACCCCATATGTATATGTGTTTATACATATAACTTATATGTATTTATACACTTTGACACATTTTTGGGTGAATATAGAATACCTGTATATTTATATATAATATACATATCACTATATTCAAAATTACACATTACATATTAAAGACACTCATAGATATATGAATAATATATATTGGCACACACACATACTTGAGCAGTCACACATATGTTACTCATCTGCATAATATAAGTTGAAGTTAGGGACTATTCTTTATAATTGTTTTTCTAGCTCCTAACAAAGTGCTTTATACCTAGTAGATGATAAATATATGCTTATTAAATTGAAATTGAATGCGTTTAAATGGCCATGCCATTTAGTAGAATCATTGCAAAAGGACAAAAAAGGTAGAGAAAAATATTTTTTCAAAAAAATGTATCTAAATTATTTATTATCATTTCAACTAGCATGATTACTCAACAAAATATTGTTTGCTTGGCACTCTACAAATAGAGCTTAAATTGATTTCTTTTTGAAATAATATAGCTACTTAACCACTGAGCCACAGAGGATGAGAACATCTTGTATTTAGAATTGGTAGAAACTTTGCAGAATAGAATAGCTCCAAAGCAGAACAATTGGTCTAGATGCAGCTATGTTTTGTTTGTGAAACAGAGTTTTAACATTAAGAAGCTGAATGTGTTCTTTAGCTGATACTTCTCATGAACAGGCCTGTATTTTAAGTAGTGCCCAAATACCACATGCTAATTAGCCAATATTCTTCAGCCTTTTGATGCATTTCTGTAAAATGTGGACTTGAGCAGGATGCAAGTAAATCAACAGTAAATGACACCAAAGCAAATGCTGTAAACTTTTCTAGATGAAAGGACCAAATTACTGAAATGCAAAGCTAGTTACCTACTTCATTAAGAAATATGAGTGCAAACAATTTTTATGAAAAAATTATGGAAAGCAATTGGCTAGAGAGTGATTGCAGAGGTTAATATGTGTACTAATTGACTTGTTTAGGACGCACAACCAAACCAGATTCACCAATCATTTCTACTTTAAGTAAATGATGCAATATTATGGCAATTAAAGCATGATTCATTTTTTTTCTACAGTGTTTGCGCATTAACCTAAAAATGATCATTTGGGTTTAATCCAAATCAAGGAAAAATATACAGCATCTAAATTAAGCCTTTACCTTTCAAGTATTTTAAAGCAGTTTTTGAATGTGTAGAATACTGTATGCTATAATGCAGTATCTCATCCCTGAACTGCTGAGCTTAAAAGATATTTTCATAAGACAAACCTTCCTCACAACCCCTTTTTATTTATACTACCGGTCATTATTCTATTGAATGTGACATTACAGCCATTTTTACAGTAACAAATTATAATGTGAGTGCAAATTATAACTTTCTGGCACAGTATAAGGCAAGCAATTGTACAGGGAAATAAAAGACCTGAGAAATAGGAATTTTTTGATGTAACAAAAGCAAGCAAATTATGGAGAGTTGATAAACTAAGAAATTCTTTCTTTAAGACTCTAAGTATAAGGATGATTTCCAACATGATTCCTCTTTCTTTTTCTTGAAATGCCCATCAAGAATAGCAAAAGAATTATGGTAAAAGTTTCTGGCCAATATAACCTTGAAAAGAATTCCATAGCTGATGAATGACCATGCATTAAAATACCCAGAAAATTTTCAGAACTTCTGTCTAGGGGTTTCTCAGTATGGAAAATCAGAAGAGTATATTTCATCCTTTTTTAAAAAATTAAATCTAGTTGATAATTGGGAGCACAGATAGATATTTTTATCAATGATATTAGAAAACTCTTAGTCTCTTAAGCTTATACATAGAAATTTGATTAGTGGTCAGCCATCTTCTGGGGCCTTAGCCCACCAACTGAGTTGGGATCTAAGGAAATTAACCTCTCATGGGATGGGAATGGGGTGCTATATTTCTTTTGTCCTATCCTCCACACTTCGATCTTTGAATCTGGCCCTTGGACAGCTGTTCACTTGCTCTTATTCTAACTCACTGTGTGCATTTTGCATTTTGATTTTGACATGCTAGCTATTCTTTCTAGTTTAATTTCATTTTCAGATTTGATAGATCTTTTGAATAGCATAGAACCAATGACAGATTCTTGGGGCATTCCAGTGTAGAGCTTGCTTTAATACTAGCTGGATATAATGAATAAGGTTTACAAATCACTTTGCAAACATTGTCTCATTTGATCTTTATGAGTTTATTTAATACAAACTAATTTTATTCCCATGTTATAGATGAGGAAATTGAAGTTGAAGGATTAAGTGACTTGCCTGTGATCAAAAAAAGGCTTCAGAGGCTGCATTTGAACCCAGTTTCTTCTGGTTTCAAGCCATTTACTCTTTCCCCTGTATTATTCTGACTTTCCTCATTACCACTGATCAT
Organism: Myrmecobius fasciatus; assembly: GCA_023553655.1. NCBI lineage: Eukaryota > Metazoa > Chordata > Mammalia > Dasyuromorphia > Myrmecobiidae > Myrmecobius > Myrmecobius fasciatus. The sequence continues at coordinate 19,270 of JAJPUD010002681.1, read as the reverse complement.
TTCTATTTAGTCATTACATTTTGTCATTCAATTAAATTTAATCCACTTAAAACTGTACTATTGTCCAGTCTATCTCTCTTAATCCTGTACACTGTCTGGGTATTGGTATAATGTATTAGGAAAGAAGCCACAATGCTCATTTTACCAATCCCTAGGAGTTTTTGTCCAGTCATCTCTTGTTTCCCATGTTTCATTATCATTATGTTTTTTTACTCCTACCTATTTGATCATGTAGTTATTTATCTTATTTCCCACTCCTTTTTCTTCAAATTGGCATAAACTTTTGTATTAGTGCATAGAGGAAAAACATAAAATCTTATGCAGAAAAACTAAGAAACTGATTTTGGTCACTTATTGTCAAGGATATAAGATTTAACCTGGAGAGAGATATCTTGAGGCAAAGAAGGGCAGAGTAGACATTATTTGGTAGGATTCCAGATACTATTCTTATAGTATTGAAAACAACTGTAAAATAAAGTCAGCACTGACTCACTCATGTGCCTAGGAACTTGAAATTAGTCTAAGTCCAAAAGAAGCTAAGAAGAGAACAATTTTATAATGACAATAATATTTTTCTGCATTTGTAGGCCTATGTATGTATGTATGTTTATATGCATGCTCCAGGGAACTTTAAAGCATGGACAACTCTAGTATAAGAAAATGGTAACCTGCTGATATGTAAAAGTGGAGGGTCTATGAGATTAATGAAGTGGGGCTGCCAGTGTAGACTTTTCAGGACTAATTGGATTGTTTGCCAAACAATCCATTTGCCAAGTATTCACAAAGATTTATTAAAGTTATTTCCTACTGAAAGTTTCCTTAAATTCAAGCTTAGAGATACATTTGACTATACTATATTGATGTAGGATTTCTCCAACTCTGAGTTTTGATGGTTTTAGGATCCTGTCTCTGGTTCTCTTGATGTATATTTTAACTCACTGAAATATATTTAACTCCTTAAAATATGCACTAATGTGTTTAGACAGTAATAGTAATTGTAGGTATTACAGAATATATTTTAGCATGTACAACATGATTTAAAGTTATTTAAATAGTCCCATTGTGATATTATTTCACACTTTAATGAAGTTCATTGTGTATGCATTTAATTTCTTTAAAAGTAACATTAATGCACCAGAGAATAGTATAGGAAATTATGTTCTACAATGCATTGCTGTGGCTTTGGTTGTTATTTATTACTAATCTTGAATTAATGATATTATTGAATTGGTTAATGTAGATATGTTCCAATAAGAAAATCTTTTATGAAATCTAAACACAAAATAGGAAAAAAAGTGAATGAAAAAAGTCCTATTTAAAGAATAACTTAGTTTCACATTCATAGCTTCAATGTGATTAAGAGGTAAGAATGGTTAGAGAAACAAAGCTAAGATGTTTAGGAATAACTGTTGGTTGAAAGTCAATTAAATATAAAGATAAATTCTGAAATTATCATGGAAATCAAATGAAAGCATAATATGTTTTATGAAAATTCATTTTGTAAACTGTTTTATTACCTTCATTACCAAATATATTCTTCCTTACATCCATACTCTATTTCTGTTAAAAAGGACTAAAAATCAATAAATAAAGTAGAGAAAAAATAAAGCAGAAAAAGAGCAGAATTAGTTCATCAGAATCAACTAACAAAATAATCAAATCTAGGAGTGTGCTGGAGCTAACTGTAACCCACTTGGAAAAATTGATTTTTAAATTTTCATTATGAGCATTTATACCTCAGAAAGAAGCAATTATAACAAATCAGAACTTAATTTATTGTTCCGTTGATTTCTAAACCTATAGAAATGTCAATAAACCTATAGAAGTGTCAATAATATTGACCATGTTAATAATATTGACCAAAGAGTGTGGATACATTCCCCTCTTATCCTTAGAGCCTGGTTGTTAAATTCTTACCAGCACACCTCTATATTGCTCTATAATTGTTGCTTGAATTCATTGGGAATGCATAGAAATCTCATCACTAGACTGATGTTCTGTTGACTGTAGGTTAATAATCATAATAAAATGCGTTTATGTAAAACTTTAAAGTTGGTGAATGCTTTACATTATTCTATTGGAACCCACAACATACCTGATCAAATAGATTCTTTATTCCGCATCCCCCAACTTCTGCAAAGCAGGGAATTTCTTATTACTTTTTCAGGAAAATTTAACTTTAAAGGAGAAAGTTTATTAAAGTATAATTTAGTGACTAGATCAGGGGATTATGAATTAGGAGATTTTTGTTCAGGTCCTGATTTTTCTGCTTTTTAGATGAACAAATTATTTCTTAGAATTATAATAATTTTTGCATTATCCCCATAGGGCAGGTTTGAGAAATAAATTAATACATACAGAAGAGAAGCATACAAGTATTTATACTATATACTATTTCTAAAAAATATAAAACAAGTAAATTAAGTAAAAGTAATACCAAATTTGGGCAGCTAGATGGTACAATGGTTAGACTGCCTGGTCCTAGAATCAGATAGACACATCCTAAGTTCAAACCCAACCTCAGATACTAGCTGTATGACACCTGGGCAAGTGACATTATTCTGTTTACCTCAGTTTCCTTTTTTTTCTGAAAAATTAGCTGGAGAAGGAAATAATAAACCACTTCAATGTCTTTGCCAAGAAAACCCCATTTGGAGTCATGGAAAAGACTGACTAACAAAAAAACCCCCCAAAACAAATTAACATTTGGAATAACTGAGAACTTTCCTTCCTTCATTATTATTTTGCACTCTCGAATTCTATGCATATCTTATAGTTAAGTGTTCTCCTTGCTGTTAACAAGATCTTGACTTATTAAATGTCCACTGGGTGCAAAATACTCTTGCAGAAACTTCTGAATAACATATTACACTCAAAAACTTTGTGACTTACTAGATAGAATGCTGAACTTTGAATCAAGAAGACATGAATTAGAATCCTCTCCTGATTTACTTACGGACTGAGCAGATCATGTAATCACTTTCAGCCTTAGTTTCATAATCATGAAATATAATATTAATAGAATCCCCTTCACAAGATTATTGTGAAATTCAAATAAGATAATATCTACGAAGAGCTTTGTAAACTTTTCAAGTGTTCAATTTACTATTCTAACTGCAAATAGAAGTATTTCTGCTGTTAATTAAAAAAAATCAACCTAAACCTTTTCCTTGTATTGGTATTAAATAGCTAATCTTGTTGTTAGCCAGCAATTGATATTTTATTTTTCAAATAAAACATGTTTTTATTGTGGTTAAAAAGATATACAACCTAAAAAATGATCTACAATTTTAATAATTTTTAAACTTAATAACTTTGTAAATTTCTGGGTTTTTTTAAGATTAACATTGCTTTATTGATCTTAGCCATAGTTTAATTTCAGTGTTTATTTAACTGAACTTGGTAGTCTTTGGAGCATGTTCCTTTTCATCTCTCTAGACAATTTACCTAGTTTTCCCTATTTTGGGGAGGTGGGTCCACAGTTGGAACATAATTCTCCATCCAAATACATTCTTAATTACACAGTCTGCATGAAGTTTTTCAGTCTGTAGCTGTTCTGGTGTAATCATATTTTGAGAGCCATGCCAGCTTTTACCATTTGTCATCAATTGTTTTATGAGCTTTAGGAGATGGGTGGCTTATAACTCAATGAGGTCACTAAGAAAGATTCATATCAGAAATGATAAATAAAGAGTAATTCAGTGTAGCACCTTTCTATTATAGAATTTTATTTCTGTTTGAGGAAGTTTTACCTTTTTCTGTCTATCTGAAACAAAATATCTGAAGCCTTTTGTCTGTTTTCATTTCAAAATTCTGTACTTCACAGGATCTCTGCAGTTGTTCTCCTGCAATATCAAAGAATTTGGGCAAAATATTTATTGGCATTTATATTTGAACAAAGACAGTTAACTGGGCCTATGTCCTTCAGAGCTCTCTCTTTAGTACACTAAATTTTAGCATCAAAAATGCTTATTGGTCAGTGGCAATTCATCCTAAGACTAAGCACTAGCAGGAAATGATTGTGCATTAGAAAAACTCTTAGCATGCAAAGATAAGTTACTGGAGTTTGAGGAGAAGTTGCTGGAGTTAGAGTTTTATGAACTGTACAGATATTTTTGATAGCAGTGCTGATATGCCAGTTAAAATGGGGACTTGCTAAAGAATAAATAAAACATACAGGTACCAGTCTTTAAGTCCACTGAATTTTTAAATATTTAGGCAAAAACTTTCTAAACACTTGCTTTTCCTAGGTATATACTCTTAAGGAATACATGGAATATAAACATCTCTACCAAAAAAGAATATAAAGATGTCTACCCCAAAAAAATCTAAGCTTCAATGTAATACTATTGCTGCTCATTAGTTAGAATCTGTTTTGAATAATACAGTAAATCATATTGTAATTAAAAGAATAAATTTTACATTTTATTCTTCACAATAAACAATGAAGTTACAGTCCTAATATTAACTCATCTACCTTACACTCAAGAAATAAGTATCTTTGATTTTCTAGTTACCATTTTCTCATAAAACTATAATACAAAAATGGAGACATTAATGTAGTTCTGAGGATTTCTGTCCATTAATTTATTTGCCCCATGTCTTTTTGTTTCATATTAATCATCCCCTACAATGAATTTGTTCTTAAATGTCTATTATGTATAGGACACTGAAAAAAAACCTTTTGGGGGTATAAAATATTTTTATATTTATAAGTGGTGAAGATGGAAAAAAAAGACTAAAAATACTGGTCCCTTCCCTGGAGAGGCTTATGATCTAGTTGTAGGAATAAGATATGTATGTTAAAATAAAAATAGCTGTAGAGGTTAAATTCCATAGGTCCCAATAAAACTCAGTACCTCAGGAATTCAGAGAAAGGAAGGATCCTTAAGGGTCAAGAAAGGCTCCATTAAGTCAAATACAGTCAGCAAATTTTGTGAAGAGTTATTTTGAGCTAGATACTGTGCTAAGTCCTAAGGATACAAAGAAAAGCAAAAACAGTCCCTGACCCCAACAAGCTCATATATATTTAAAAAAATTTTGGATCTCATATTCTAACATGGAAATAACATGAACTATATTCATATACATAATATATTCTGGATATATTGATGGAATTATCAGAGGGACAAGACTGAAGGAGGCTCTGGGATAGGTACCTCTTGCAGAAGGAAGGACTTGAGTTGAATGAAGGCAAGGAATATAGGAAACAGAAATGAGAAAAGAGAGCATTTTAGGAATGAGGGATGCTTGGAAAAGGCATCTTCATGATTTTATTACTTATTTGTGAAAAGGCAAACAGGAGCTAAAGTGTGGTGTGAGAAGAACTTCAAAAAAGGCCAGTGTTGCTATCATAGTTTATGGAGGGGACATCAAAGTATAGAAATACTGTAAAGATAGGAAGAGGTCAGTTTGGGAAGGATTTTAAAAGTCAAACAAGATTTATTATTTAATTCTGGGGGTAATAAGAAGCCACTGGAATCTATTGAAAAGAAGGAGTTACATGGAAGATCATGGCAACTGTTCCTGGAGATATTTAAGGCAGGTGAACTAAGTAGAAGGTTATTATAGAAGTCCAGGTAAAAAGAGATGAGATCCTGTATTTAGATGACAGCTATGTCAAAGGAGAGAAGAGAATATATGCAAAATACATTATGGAAGTTTGGCAAAAGATTGGGATAAGCAAGAGTGAGAAGTTAAGGCTGACACATAGATTTTGAACCTGATTGACTGGAAGGATTTTGGTGGCCTTCAGAGTAACAGGAAAATTCACAGGAGGGATGGATTTTTTGGGGAAAATATTGAGTTCTTCTTTGGACATGATTAATTTAAGATTTTTTTGGGAGATAACTTTAAGTTGCAAAAATAGGTCAATCTAAATTTGATTTAATTCTATAGAAAGATTTCAAACAGCATCACTAACAACAACAAAACAAGATTTTACCCCCAAATCTAACTAAACAAAAACATTCAGTTTTGAGCTGAAATCAAGCATGGAAAGTTGCAACCCCAAAGGTTGAAATCTTTTGGAAAATTATGAGAGTGAAAATGGAATTATAATGGAAGTCTTCCTACTCTATAATTTTATAGTGTTCCAAATAGTATATCATCTCACTTTGCATTGTGTTTACTTAATTAGATGCTTGAAATATGAAAAGCAATATTTAGAAGAAAGCAGAAACACAATTTTAATGAGAACTAAGCACTATAAACAGAAAAAAAGATAAATTCAGGTGGCTTTATATTTTAATCATACAAATCATCATTCTGCTAAAGAAATGAAAAAGTGAGTCTTTGAAATTTTCTTGTCCATCTTTCTGGTTCTTAACACTGTACTAACAGTTTGTGTTCTAGATTCATGAAACTAAGTTCAGTGACAAAGAATAGAAAAGAAAAAAAAATAGACACTGTTTCTGGAATTTTTTTAACAAAAAAATTTTCATTTAGGATAGTTTCATTTAGGATAGTCATGAATTCTGAGGATATAAAAGAAATGAGCTTGGAATATCTGTTTCTAGAATTGGAAATTGTCAATAAATTCTTTGATCCTAAAGAGGATGTATCATAGAGTTTTATGATTTATGAGGGAACTCAGAAGCTTTCTAATCTAATCTGTATCTTATATTCTGCAAGAATCCCCAAAAACGGTCCTCTAGCCTTTGCTTGACCATTTCAAATGAGGGGGAACTCACTACTTCCTGAAGCGGCCCGTTCTATTTTGGGACAGTTTGACTTGTTAGAATTGTTCCTTACATCAAGTTTAAATCTGTTTCTTCTATTTGCTGAAGGAAAAGGATCGGAATTCAAACCTACCATTTTAGGTTACTATTTCTGCAACACTGGGCAAATAACTTGATTCCCTTGAGTTGGAGTTTTATAAAAGGCAGGCTTAGATTAGATGACCTCAGTGTTCCTTTACTAATCTATAACTTTAACCTCTCTAGTCCAGAGCTGTTTTATTCTCTTAGCCTAATTCTCAGTATCTTAAATTCAGAGTAACTTTTTTGGATGGCATATAACCCTGTATACTAAAATATAGGCTGATTTTCAGAGAGGTCAACCTATTGTTTGGGAACATCAAAAGAGAATATTTTACCACCCACTTCATTTAGACATAATTTTGATAATTTCAATGACTGTACTGAATATCAGATAGAAGGTAAGATGAACTGATTATACCATGATGCTTCTCCAATCAGAATTTTTAAAAGAAAAAATAAAAATTCAACTCAAGCTTTTTTTGTTCTTGGGAAGGAAAGAAAATGAATTTTATGAGAATGAAGAGAAAAGGTTTACTGTTAACAGGAATGTTTTTTGGAATAAAAATATTCCTTTAATCAAAAAAAATATTTTTATTTTGGGGGAGTTCAGAGACTATTGAAATCTACTTTCTGAAAAATGTGCTTTAAATATCACATCTTTTCAGTGCTGCTGAATTAAAAGGTCATTTAAGGAATTTTTGTTCTTTTTCTGTTTAATCTATGAGTTTCAAGGTCAGGATGAAAGGCAAAATAATAGATGGGAAACAAAGGTTTTAGAATGTTAGATGTAGAAACTTTATTCAAAGAATGATGCTAAAGTGACTAGTTCTCCAGATTTTTAATAAAGCTAGTTAATTTTATACCAATTCTCTTGGAATAATACTCTAGTGAATTGGGATATTTTATTCCTAATCAGGCAGCATCATGTATGGTTAATTAATAGTGGTGCTTCCATTTTCAGACACTACTGAAACGAAAATATTTAAATATATGTATGTATATATACACACACACACATATATATATATGTATATATATATATATACATATGAGCATCAGCATCAGCATCATCAAAAATATACGAGCACTTCATCTGCCCATAATACTGTGATTGTTAAACACTACCAATCACAGTTAATGGTCATTGCACCCTTGTCTCTCTAGGAGTTTATAACCCAAGAGAGACAAAACTAATGTGAGGTGGGCAACAAAAGGACATAAAACCACTGAAAAAACACTGAACAATATATAAATTAAATTAATGAAGTATTGGCACTACCAGTAAAAGAATGATGGCTTTGGGGAGGAGGCGCAGTGGCAATCCTGGAAGCTGAATGTTGAAGTTGCTTTGGTTAAATAAGAAAATTTACTTTATTCCAATCTGGTATAGAAGGCTACATAGAGAAAAGTGGATTTAAGGAATTACCTAAAATAATAAAAAAATTGTTTCATCTGTGAGTATAATGGAATTCCAGTGCTTTGAGTGAAGACTCAAAATGAAAATATAATTTCCATTATAGGGCAGTAGGCAAATTTACTTATGTGTGAAAAAATGGGTAAAGGGCACAAAATGAAAGAGTTGAAGTCCAAGCAATCACAAAAATAAAAAGTTTTATAGAAGATGGATTGTTCTGAGGAGAGATTTGAGGCTGGGAGACTAATTGGATGGCTATTGTAGTAGTCCAGGAGAGCAGAGATGAGTATATGAATTACATGATTATATCAGTTGAAAAAAATGAACATGAAACAAAATGTTGTAAAACTAAGAAAAATGAGATTTGGCACCTGATTGGGATATGTTGTGAGTGAAAGTAAGAATTGTGGCATAATGGTTTTGGAGAATGATGGTGTCTTATTTAGTAATAAGAAGGTTGGGAAGAAGGAAAAGTTTGAAAGAAAAGATGAGTTCTATTTTGGATATGTTGAGTTTAGAATACCTATGGGTCATCCAACTGGAGATATCCTATAGGTCAGTGGTGGTAAAGGAGTAGAGTCTCTCTGGGGAGAGACTGTGGCTGATTGTATACATTTGAATCATTATCATAGTGATGATTAGCAAACCATTTGAACTGTTGAGATCAACGAGTAAGATAGTATAGAGTGAAAAGATAAAAGCTGAAATAGAGACTTGAGGGACATTCAAGAATATTAGTTAAACATACAGATAAGATGAAGGAATTTAACAAGAAAATTGTAATGGTCTGGATGAAAGGATACTAAAATTTGGACTAAGGTTATTGTGAGGATGGGAAGAAATATGTGAATTTAGGGAATATTTTGAAATAAAAAATAAATGAATCACCAAGCAGATTCAAGCATCTACTCTGTTCAAGGCACCCTATTAGGCATTGGTGTGACAAAAACTGAAGTGAAACAATCTGATTGTAGCATATGTTTGTTTGTGACAAACACTATGTACATAGGTAGGTAAAAATATATCTAAAAATGGGAATAAATTATTTTGGGGGTGGGATTGGTTCAAGAAAGGCTTTTCATTTATTAGGTGGTACTTGAACTGAGCCATTTGGTGAGTCTTATGTTTATGGTGAAAACCTATGATGGACAAGACATGTTTTGTGTTTTTTTTTTTTCTTGAAGCTAGTGACGTTGTGTGGTTTGACCAATAAAATGGGAAAATTTGGAATCAGGAGAGGCTTGGAAAAGAAAAGTTTGATTTTTGTATTTGATATGAACTACTAATGACATATATACATCAGCTAAAAAGAACCGGAGGGGAAACAAATACATTTTCATACATATTACAGACAATATTAGGTTATGGGACAAATCTTCGATCACTAAGGCTCTTAATGTATGTAATTCAGTCAATCATTAAGCATTTATTAAGCATCTCTTCCACTACCACACTCCCTTTTCCCCCAGTGCCAGGTACCGTGTTAGATGGATTACATAGACAAAATGATAATTAAAGTACCTCATATCTGTATAGTCCTTTTGACTTTTCTGAGTGCTCTACAATGTCTATTTTCTCCCAATCACTCTGCTAAGTAATTCAGATTGGTACTATCTCCGTTTTGCAGATGAGGACTCTGGGTTTCTGACTTCCTTGTTTTACTTCTTATAAACCCATTTGCTAACTGTGAAGTCTCAAAAACTTCAACAAAGGAAAAACAGGCATAATTCTATATATGGGCAGATTCTAACTTAACCTTTCACACATTTTCTCAGGGCTTCCTTACCTGTGGCCTTTGTTCCAACTAAATAGAATTATTTATTGTTCCCTAAAGTTGTTAAATATGGCTTTGCCTCTTCATAAGATACTATCTTCCATTTTTACCAGTTCAAATCTTACTCTTTTTATGGCACAGTTTAAATGTTATCTTCTTTATTGAAGCTCCTCTAATCATCACCCTCCTCCATACTCAATTAGTTGGGCCCTCCTCTGCACTTTGACAATCTTTTTATGGCATTTTGTTATTCTGCTTTGAATTAGAGTTATTTATACACTTATCCTTTTTGTCATAGTCATCTCTCCTAGGAAAGAGGAAATGGACTTTTCATTCAAAACAAAACAAAAAAACCAGGAATAACTGATTGGCAGCCTTAACCTGGGAAGATTAATTTTGACATCATTTAGTGAAAAGAATATTGACTATTGTTCTGGTAATCAGAAGAAATGGGATTCCAATCCTAGCTGTGACACTAACTGACTGTGTGATATTTTTTGAATCAGAATATCTTTATACTGTAGATTTTCTATTTGTTAAAAAAAATGGGGTGGGGATTGGATAAGCATAAACTGTTCTCTCTCTCTGTGAGTGACCTTAGGAAAGACATTTCAGTTTCCTTATCCATAAAATGAGAATAAGAATACTTTAAATATCTACTAGGCTGTGAGGAAGGTGTTTTACAGATCTTAAAGTGGTATGAATTTGTGAGCTTTTTGAAGTATATGGATACGTTTCTCCTAAAACAAAATATGAAAATGATTAATCTCAATCCACACTCCTCATTGGTCACTACAATTTTGACATTTTTAATGCAATATAAAGACAGAGACATAAACTTGTAGAGGCTTTCTTAGAATTTTAGGTAATTCAAAGCAACTTGTTATTTCCCAGCTAACTAGATGCAGTATTGTTCTGTTATCTAAGCATTGGATTATCTGAACTCAGTCAATTCAAAACCTCTTTTTTCCTCAGTCCCTCAATTTCAAATTGGATTGTTATTGTATTTCCAAGACTCCATCCACTTAAAAATAGATGTTGCCTGAATGATTTGAATGATGAGTTTGAATCAAAATATTAGCCCCTGACTTATCCGAGAGTAGGCTTCCCAGAGGTAGATAATTAATTTCACTTATTTTTAGCCACCACAGAAACATCAGATAGCAATAATTCTTATTGGTCACTGCCTTTGCTCTCTATTCAAACTAGTTCATTGAATGCAGTCCTGTCCACATTATGTTAGAGTACTCAGCTTCTGCCTCTGCCTCAATGTAATTTCTGCTTGTGAAACATAGGTTTTCAATTAGGAATAGTAATGGAGCATTATCACCAATTATTTTTCCTTGAAAACTCTTATCTAAACCTGAGATTAGGGGATTTTGGAGTTTTTTTTGACTGTATAGCTAGAATAATCGTTTCCATTTATGATCTAATAATGGTGGAAAGTTTTGCAATTTTTAAAAATAAGTGCCTAATGACTTTTCGTAATTAGAAGCCTTTAAAATAAAAATTTTGTAAAGGATAGTCCTATTTTTAAATAAATGCTACATCTTTTTCCTCCTTTGTTTTAAGGACACAACTTTCAATTAATAGTATTATCCATATGTACAGACAGATGTGATTCACAAAGAAGCAATGAGAATGGCTTAACCATTTTAAATATGTAAACACAGTAAATACAGGCTAGAATGTGTGATATGGTGATTTAAATATCAGTTCAAGGCCATATGCACCTCTATAAACCAGCAGCCTTTTCTACTTTGTCTACCTGTGAAAAATACCTTTGGTTCATCAGTTTAGTGCCTGTTAAATGCCCACTGTGTGCCAACTGGTTTGTTTATACCTTCTATTTTCAGAGCCATGGTTTTGTTTTCAGCACCTTTTATGGACTATTTTTATTGGGCCTCAAAAAGGCTTTCTTCACAATATTGTTGTCTGCATTCCATAGCTATACCATATCACCTGAAGTGGGGCTTCCCATTTCAGTAAGACCAAGCAATTCTTCTCAAGTTGACCCACTTAAGCCATACAATATATTCACTCTTCTCATCATCCCTCAGCTGCTTGTATTCAACTGAGTGGAGCTGGTTATAGTATAAAAATTACTTTTGACATCAGTAAGTTAATTCGCTCCTTTTGTTGGCAGTCTTGCTGACCAGATTTGAGGGAAAAAATGTAATGTATTATAAGGATATTTTCATGCCACATTCATAAAGAATAATATGGAATCAAAAGATTTTCATAATAGAAAAAGATTTTTTTTCATATTTAGAAATAGAGATAGCTCTTTAGCTTTGGCACATTCATATACACCTAAATAAGATGGTATTCCAAGGCAGTGTGATAGAGTGCATAAGACATTGAAGTTAGAACCAGGAAGACTTGGATTCAAATCTTGATTTGTAATACTTATTAGCTCTGGGACAATGGGAAATTCATAATCTCTTTGTGCTTCAGTGTCCTCAGTTATAAAATGAGGGAGTTGGATACTCTGTCATTTAAAATTACTTCCAGATCTAAATTTATGATACTGTTTTCTCAGAATGTATTCAGCTGCAGTTCACAGTGGATCTGAGAGATTGTGATATAAGGAGATAGTGCATGGGCCAGCCTTGGTCTTAAGAAGACCTGATTCTAGCTCCATGGATATAGTTAAAACGATATATTGGAGGGTCTCCAGGATGCTCTGACTGTAAGTTGCAGATGAGAATTGCTATATTACATTGGAGCTTCTCTACATTAATGAAATCCCAGATTTCCCACGCCCCTTCACCAAAACATCAGCTTGTCCAATTATACCATCCTCATATGTCCCTGTATAAAGGAGGGGGAAAATGAAGTATGTTTTCTAGCTGTTATATGATTTGAATATAGGCTTTTAATTCCAGGTATTTTTTTCTGTCATCTGAATTTCAAAGAATAATACTAGTGAACTTGGGAAATTAGGAGTTGATGGGAAAGTTAGGTTCCCCAGTGCACTAAATGTACTTAATTATTTCTTAAGACTGGTGAAAGGATGGGGAATAGAGCAAATGTGTTTAAATATAGAGTATGGTAGATACCCACATTAATGATATCTTTGATTGTGTGTAGTTATCTGTTGTTGTTTGTCCTTTGGTATAGAAGAGAACTATTACTTTATGGAGGTGATGGTTTGACTTGCAAGTGAATTAAGTGAGGGAGGCTGTGTAAGGTCGTTATCTCACTTTCCCCTCCAGAGACATCCGGATCCAGTGGCCACATTTAAATCAGGACTACTAGAGATGGCCAGGGATGCAGCGGGAGACCGTGACCTTTTTCAACTAAAATATTTAACAATTCTCAGAATGACTGAAACAACATCCAGTCAGTGATTAAGATTAGGTAGGAATTAAGCTAAAGAATGGCCTCTTTTACCTAGTCAAAAAGCAAAACAATAACAAAACAAAACACAACTAATTAATTATATAAATCTGGGAGAGAAAGATCTTCAGGGTTTCTAGTCCAAACAGAAATGATTGCTATTTACATTTATTCTGGGTCTTCTAATTAGGGTTGTTAATTCTTTTTTCACAGATTCCTTCCTGTCCTGCATAAGCAATCCTAGATCTTCCATCTAAGAACAGTTATTTTAGCTATTTAATAAGAATTAGGGGGATAAAGACAATGAATTCATTGCTATAGGGAACTTCCAGATGAAGCAAATACCTCTACCAGTACAGGTCAGGACCTTCTCCAAATACAGACTTTTAGAGAGTACTCACTGAAACTTGTCCAGATCTATATAACTTTTGTGTTACAGACATGATATAAACCCAGGTTTTCTTGGTTGTGAGGTCCATTGTTGATCCACTATGGCCCTGCTGTCTCTATATTTCATGGCCTTATAGAAAGTGGCAGCTGATTATATACTAATCATGGAGAAACCTATTGCAAATTAATTTGAAAAAAATCAAGTGTATTCCATTTTAAAAAGTGACTTCAGTTTAATTATGATCATGGGACATGCTGTACTAATGTCTTATGGTCCATTCATGGAGAGGAATGAAGTCTACACAACAAAATTGTCATAATAGAATTTATAACTAAATCTCTGTTAGTGGGATGAGGCTCTTGGGTCTTCTATGGAAAGTGGGTTTGCAGAATAATGAAGTTTTCCCATGTTACATTACTATAACCTTTAGTTGTAAAGTTGGCTCCATAATTACACTCAAAGCATTTTAATTGTTTTTCTTCTGAGGCATTGCTTTGGAGTTAGACATATGGAGACGAGTTTCTAGTGATTTTGTCACCACAAACTGGCAGGAGATACGTTTATTGTCCAGTTGCTCTTCCAAATGTGACTTAGAACACCATGCTTAAGAGTTATCAGCACTTAAGATGATTTGAAACAAAACAAAACAAAAAAAATCTATCCTTGTTTCTTCAGTAAAGCCTTCTCTGAGGCTTCATGGAGGTAAGCCTGTTATTACAGCTGAACTCAAATTCTAACAGGTTCTATTAGTCTAGAAAGACTGGAAATGTGAACTCTGTAATGTTTATGTAATTCATTCTGGTTTCAAAATAGTCTTGTGTCCATTTCATTTAAAACCAAGCAAATAAACAAAATCACATTGGATACATGTTAACAATTATTGACAGAAGAACAAGGAAGATTTGGATTTTGATCTGTTTTTTGGCCTGGTCAGACCACATCTAGAATATTATATATTGCTCTGGATACTGCATTTTAGAAGGAGTGATATGAGGAGTGAAAGTGAACAAAAATGCAAAGACAAAGTTAATAGAAATCAAAGCAGAAAAGAATTATTAAAATGAAGGCATAATTATCCTCTTGACTAGATTGTCAACTCTATGATGATAGTGACTGTCCCTTAATTATTTCTTTTTATCAACATCTCTCACAAAAAAGCACAGCAAACATCAAACTCTTGCACAGTGCTAACAGTAAATGACTCAGAAGAGAGACTTCTGGATCTGGAGTCAGGAAAACTCATCCTCTTGAGTTCAAACCTAGTCTCAGACACTGACTAGCTATGTGAACCTGGGCAAATCATTTAACCCTGTTTGCTTCAGGTTACTCTTCTATAAAATGATTTAGAGAAGGAAATGGCAACCACTCCAGTGTTTTGCCAAAAAAAAAACCAAAAAGCAAACAAACAAAAAAAAAACTAAATGGGATCATGAAGAGTCAGATGTGACTTAAAAAGACTGAACAATGAATAAATGATTTCAAAAGGAATAATAAGGTTGTTGTTATACATTGTAGATAAATAAGATTATATGCTTTTCAAATTTATAATAAGGTAGAGAGGAGCCATTGGTAGTATTTGGATTATGTGTGCTATTTTGTGTTCAAATGGAAGGAAAAATATGGGAGACAGGAAATTTGACAAGAACACAGTTTAAGTTGTATAGTCAAGAAAGATAGTAATGATAACTAGTTTTTATATAATTAGCATACTTAATAATAATATGACAATAGCTAGCATTTATACAAACTTTAAGGTTTGCAGAAGTTACAAACCTTATCTCATTTGATCATTACAACAACTATAGGAGTTAGGTTTAATATTATCTTCTTTTTACAGATGAGGAATCTGAGGCAAGGAGAAGTTGAGTAATTTGCTCAAAGTCACACAGCTAGTAAGTGTCTGAGACACTTAAATCTATTCTATCCATTATGCTTCCTAGCAGTAAAAGATAAAATACAAATTGGAATCTTGGCACTTGAAAGGTACTGATATTACCAATACTTGATTTTCATTTCACTTCTTAGCATTAATTAGCACATGCAGATGAATTCTACATTTGGTCCCTCTTCTAAAGTAGCTAGTCTTGTATTATAGTGTATTGTAGAAGGTTTAGCATTATAGTTCAAAGATTAAGAGCTAGTTTAGACTTCATAGGCCATCCAGTCAAACACATTTATTTTATGGATAGGATCCTGAGACCCAGAGAAATCATATAGTAAATAAAGATAGTAAATAACAAGAGAAAGAGTTTCAACTTAGATCAATGTATTTCTTCTGACTTAAGAGGTAGAATTCTTTCCATTGTAGTAAGCTGCCTCCAATTAATTTGTATAGTCTAGAAATATAGCAATATAACAGCTAGTTTTTATATAATTAATTCCAATTAATTGAAAAGAAAAAATGAAGACAACTTTAATACAATATAGCATATATTCAAATTCAAAACTAGAGTTGTTTAGAGGAGAAAACACTTTTGTCAGAAAACACAAAGATTTTACATAGTAGTGTTTTGCTGAGCCTTTAAGGATGGATGGGATTTCCATAAGCAGAGAGTATATGTATGCATGTGCACTTGGGTGTTTGAGTAGGTTGTATATGTCTATGTGTGTATACATATATTCATACATATATATCATATGTACATGATACACACATGTTTGTGTATTTGTGTGTGTATGTATTTCTAGGAATTGAAGAAGAAAATCGAGATAAGGAGCATTTCAGTCAGAGGGAATAATGGGAGTAAATGCATAATTATCATGGTTTAAATTGATCTTGGGGGAAAAGTAAGAAATCCAGATTGGGTGAACAACATGAGAATGTGTAGAAGAGTAGGGACAAGTCTGGAAAGACAAGCTGGTTCCAGATTTTGAAGACTTTGGAAGCCAGGCCAAATATTTTAGGTTTTATTCTGAAAGTAATGCATGATGAAAGAGCAAGATTTATGTGAAAGCAGAGTGTTGCTGGCGAGAGAAACCCAACGCAAGAAGGACAACGGGAGGCTATTGCTAAGCACAGATGCAAGGTAATAAGGCCCTTATTTCACTTTGCAACACCTCTGTTCCAAATAAACTAAAGAATTGCTATGATTTTAGAGATGACTGAACTAAAGAACAGTTGGAACTACAATGCAGCTTTTGGACTCCAGTCCTTCTTATATATAGTATCATTAATATTTGCTTTATAAAGGATTCTAAGCTTTAGGAAGGAGGAATGGGGGAAAGTGTTCATCATATAGCCTCTTACAAGAGAACTCATTTTAGTCTTTTATATTAATGAAATGAAGTTACAAGCAATTGGAAAATTTTCTTCTGAACTAAAGAAAAGAAGGAAAGGGTAGATTATTTGAAAGTGTAGAGTGAGGGATTTATAAACTGGTAGCAGTGCTGTTCTATGTAGTACCTAGATTTTTAAGCTCCTTTTCTAGTATTGGTTGATACAACCATGTTCTCTTAGTTCCTTCTACAAAGGTCATATTATCAAAATGACTGGTAGTAGAGTTTTGGACTTAGGGCACTGTAATGCTAACTATCTCATGACAAAATTAAATTCAAGACTTTGGCACTGATAGCTATGAACTCTAAATAATTGAGCCAAGTGATCAGAGAAATTGGCTAGTCTACATAGGCTTTATATAATTGTATATATTTTCATGACTGTACATGAATGACCTGAACCCGAAATTCTTAAGTGTATGGGTGTGTTTGTTTATCTAAAATAATCAGTCTGGAACTTTTATAAGCAATTTTTCCTCATGTTAGAAAAATAAATACCGGGTGCTGAGTTGTTATGTTATTTGAGAAATACTGCTCTATTTTTATGGCAATCTAAGTTCTTTTTGACTAGATTTTAAAAATGGCATTAGTTTGGCTTTTTTTTTTTTTTTAAAGAAAATTAATGTGGGCTGCTTGTCCTAATCAGAATCCAGTCTCCTACTTTTTATATAATTTCTTTAATATAAGGGAAGACCTCTAAATCTTTCTTAAAAACAAAAATTCCAGGGGTAAACCTGCTGAACTTACATATGGTCTCTGAAACTAAGCAGAGGGTTTTGAAAAGAAGGCGAAACCTGCACTCTTTTTGCTTTGTTTTTGTTCCTGGTATTTAATTATAACTCAGATACTTTTCAAATCTTAAAGGGGAAAAATATTACTTGCAGAAGTATTGGATCTTACAGATGGGATGCCATTGGGTTAAAAGGTACTTCTCAGAACCAGACAAATCCGGCTTTGCTGGAAAGCATCTTGAGCCTTGTAAATGCCCTGGCCAGCTCAAACACAACTCACTTGTTTCAGGGCAGAGGCACTTTTACAAGTGCATCCTGGTGGGATGGATGTCCCTGATTGTGCTCCCTTCCCCAAAGAGTGTTCTCCCCAGTGGTCCTCCAAGTACCAAGAGGGCACTAAAGGAACCCTAAGTGCTACCATCCAGAGGAAGAAGGTCTGGATTCACAAGCCACGCTTTTTTCCCTCCTCTTCATCTGTCTACTTGTTTATTCAGTGGAAGCCCAGGGACACTTGAGAAATTGACCAATGTGTCTCCCTTTGTTCCATAGGGGAGCTCCCCAGAGGTCTGTGCTCCCATACTTTCCTCTTGTGATTCTGTAGGGGGTTTGTGGGAGAGGGGTGGATTTTGGTTTTGCTGCCCATTTTAATTAATTTATTAAGCCCTGATTTTGTTGCCTCTGATGAGCCACGCAATAACGGGAAATAGATACTTTGTTGCAGGAGTGTCCTGCCCCTTGCCAGTTTTGTTTGTTTGTTTTACTATTGAAATAATTACAGGCAATTTGATATATAAAATAGTACAGTGAATAGTGCACCAGACCTGGAATCAAGAAGACCTGATTTCAAATGGAAGCTCAGATTATTTACCAGTTGGGTGACCCTGTTTTCCTCAGTTTCCTTATCTGTAAAATCATCTGGAGAAGGAAATGGCAAACGACTCCAGTATCTTTGCCAAGAAAACCTCAAAAGGATCACAGAGGCAGAAAAGACCTAAAAATAACTGAACAACAACAAAAATGATATTTAAAGGAATTTTGTGAGTGCCAAGGATCTCTCTAAAGTGCTGTTAGGTGTGAATCACCCTATTCTCCTCACCTAGCAATTTAAGAAACTTCTTTTATTTATTTCTCAACATCTACTTCCCAGCCCTTTGCCCCCTTGTAATCATCTGGGTGGGTTTTTTAGAAATAAGGAATGAAATTTTATTTCTATACACATATATTTTATATTATATATTATAATGTTTTATTTATATTTTATGCATACATATTTTGTATACAGCACACATTTATCATATATGTTATATGTTTATACAAAGATATGTATATGCATATTATACATATATCATGAACACATATATGTTTATTTATATAAACAAATTTATATAAATAATTTTATTATATTTATATAATTTAATCTACAATTTATTTTATATTGTTTGTTCATAGATATTTATAATTTGTTATTTTATTATTTATAAATTTCATAGGTATTATTTACATGTGTATGTAGAAATACAATTCCATTTCTTATTTCTATATACAATTCCACTTTTTATTCCTTTTATGTATATATATATA
>JAJPUD010002680.1:219129-301717 GCA_023553655.1 Myrmecobius fasciatus | reverse complement strand
AATAGAAAACTCTTCTACTGAAAGAATGAATACTTATAAGAATACAATTGGGACCTTAAAAAAACAAAACTGCCTTTTGCAATAAGGAACACTTCTTAACAAACATTTTGGAAACAACATCTGGGATCATCAATTACTATAACCATTTTTATGACCAGAAGAGACACTAACGCCTTAAACAACTGATTCGAAATCATGGGAATTTTTCTGTCCTTCCTTATTGGTACTGTATAAATGACTGGTATTAAGTCCTTGGTCTCAAGATCCTCTGTGGCTGAGAAAGAATATATTCTTCCCACAGGAGGAGGCTGAGAGGACCAGGATCGAGCAAGTGATAGCCTATGATGACAATTCTACTTTGGTGGAAAATAAGTGACCTCTACTTGCCATTCGGTCCTCAAAGGTTTTGACCATGATGCCATCTGGAAGTGAGGTAGCAAGCAGTGCCATCTCTTTCCTCACTGTGCTGAAGAACTTTTTGGCTTCTGGTGGCTGAAACTCAATCTTCTTAAATGAATGATTAACTGGAGGTGAGAAAGATCAGTTATTTCATCAATATAGAGAACTCTGGGGAAATGTATCTAAAATGTAATGGAGAGGGGGAAGACTGGCAGCCAGGGGAAGCTCAGGTCACTGGGAAGAAGTGCTTCTCACTTCATAGCTTGGTATTTTTCCCCAAACAGATGAATAAAATACCCTTTATCTGACTCATCCTTTTTCTCTCCAATCAGAATTATTTGACTATGTTTAAAATCTCTTCACCTTGAATGGGGCTTTGAAGAAACAGCAAGTCAGAAGCATAACACAGGGGTTGGAAATGGAGTGGAATGCCCCCATTAAACAGGGGATATGTCAATTCAGAAGGAACCCAGTGGGAACAAACAAGGGCAACAAGCAAAACTAGGGTGAGGGGCCAACTTACAGGGTGCGAATTCCAGTACAGAGAAGACCTCGCCCTTGGCACTAGTGAAAGTGACCCCTGGCTTGCCACCACACTGCTGGCAGAGCACTGGGGTCTCACTGGGCCACTCTGACCGAACAGGAGACTGAGCCTCAGCCTTTTCCTCCTTGCGCTCTGCCTCTGGCATAGCCTCCATTTTTTCCTCCTCAGCAATGGCCACATTGTCTAGCGTCTTTTTCAAATTTTCTTGGAGTTTCTTGATGTCATCTAGGAATTTCTTCTCCCGGGTGGGCTTCTCAGGTTCCACAGTAGGTGAGGTGGGTGAACCAGTAAGGAGTTGTTCAACTGTCATGTTCTTGAGACTTTCCAGTATCTTGATGGCCTCCTTCAGTTCCCGGAAACTCTTTGGGGGCCCTTCCTTGCTGGCTTTCTCCATGAGCCCGGCTACAGGTGCAGCCATGGCGACGGCTCCCTGGATAGCGGCTGCTGCGGCCACGGCCTCTTCACTGATGGCCACTCCCTTGTCCTCTTCGGCGGTAACTGGTAGCTCGGTAGGAGGCATGATGGGCTCGTCTCCCTTGGGGTGCTCATCCTCCATCAGCCCATTGTCTGTTTCCCAGCTGTCACTTTCATCCTCCCACTCATCAGAGGAAGCCCCGCTGGTGCTACCATCTACAGAATCGTAGTCTGACTCCTCGATCTCTGACTCGATGTTATACAAGTGCTGGGCAGAGGAGGGGAAATACAACGGCAGCTCAGATTGGCAGGGTCTGGATGTGGAAGTCACAACCCCACCAATGGAAAAGTGTTCTGAAGGGGCTCAAGGCAGGCTATTTATTGTAAGGGCTACCATGGCTCGTGCTCTCACTGTACTCTGTTACATGACACACTTGTGTTACCTCCTTTCTTGGCTATGCTAAGTCCTGCTAACACTCAGGAGTCTCAGCCCAGCTTCTTCAATTTGGTTTGGAACAAACTGGTCTTCTCTAAATCATTAACTTGATGCTTTCATTTCCCCTACAGGACTTGGGAAGAGAGTACTGTCGGAATACCTAACTAGTGCTCCGGTTCCACCCTGGCCCAAGGCTCTCTGCTTTGCTAAGCAGCTGCCCAATTGGTCTGAAGGGCCCAAGGGGAAAACCAAGGCAAATGAAGTTCAGCTGACATTGCAGCAGTGTTCCCTTTATGGGGACACACCAGGGAGCCAGGAACAAGTGACACAAGGGGGAGCTGAGAACATAGAAGAGTGTATCACATACTGTTCTCTCTCCCCAGATGGCCTCAGATAGGATGGTTAAGATCCAAAACCTACTCTAAACTAAAAGAGTTAGTCCATTAAAGCTCGGGCATGAAAGCAAGAGAATGGTAATCAAGTAGTCACTTTACTTAGGCTAATAAAGAATGGGGATTTGGGAAGTATATGTGCCTTGCACCTGCTACTTTACTACCCAAGCTACCTTTCCTTGCAATTCTTTTTCTGTTCACTTTTCATGGGAGCCAGTGTTTGACAGGGAGTACCAATATAAAGGCTCACCTTTTCTTCAGAATGGTAAAAAGGAAACACTGGGTAAATGCAAAAAAGAGCCAAACAAATGCAGAAAATTTCCTATGAGTCTAAAAATTAGGGAAACTATCAAGTGAGACAAGACCAAATAAGATAGGGCTCAGATCTGGAGTAACTTGGGGCAAAGTCAGAAGGGTGTTTTTATTCCTTCTTTCCTATGTTTTCTCTTCCCAATCAGGCCTTCCCTTTTTATTATCCATCCAAGACCCCTGAATAAACTGAAAAGAAAAAAACCTGTGACATTAAATCTATTTCTGGTGTAGAAGAGGAAAAAGTAATGAAAAAGAGAAGGCTAAGAATTTTTCTTGCTTGTTTTCTAGTACATGGAAGTATAAAGTAGAGCACAAAACCTTCTAATCAGACTACAGGCAACTAATCAATTCAGGCTTATTCAGAGTCTCTCACCTGGGGTAAGATGATTGTTTTTGAATTGTCGGCCCATACCACCTCCACCTTACTGCTGACATCCACACGGGCCACCTGGCCTACTGATGGCTGCGAGGCAAAAAGAAACAGCCTTGGGTCATGGATTATCTTCTTAGGACGCAGCAGGGAGCTGGATGAGCTATCTTGTTGAAATATGTAGTATTTGAGTTTTGAGTACTTTAGGGAGCATCAGCTTCTGGAACTCACACCACACAAACGACTTCTGTTCTGGGACCTCCTGATGGGAGGGTGGAAAGGAGAGCTGCTCCCAGAACCTCTATTAAAGGAGGGTGATTATAAGTATCTTAAGGGCAGGGACTGTCATCTTTCTTTTTCCTAATTATATCCCCAATGCTCGTCCCTGTGCTTGACACATGGCAGATGCTTAATAAATTACTGCATGAGATGGGCATATAGACCAGAGGTTTGGGAGCACAGGAGGGAAACAGTGCAGAATCAGGAGTAGAAATCTTAAAATAGTACTAAACTTGTATGGCTTGCTTTTTCAAAAATCTACAAGGGATTTCCCTTGCTCACTGAATAAATGCAGGTTCCTTAATGTGGAACTGAAAGGCAGTGGGGTGTAACAGAAAGAGCACTGGAAAGCCTGTCTCTGGACCTTAATTGTCACATGACCAAAGAGGAGCAGTATTGTGCCCACAGTGCTCTGTTGCTGGGGGATCACTGAACCTCACAAATATTATGGTACATACCACGAACAAGAGGCAGCTATGTCCCTGGCCCTTTCCGCTGACTTTGCCTGGCCCTCATACCTCTGCCAATCTGGGTGGCTTGCTATTTCTCAGACTTACTGCACTGGAGTGATGGCTCATCTGAGAAGGCTGCCTTTTAGATGCTTTCCCTGATCAGCTCAAACCAAAGTTCTTGGGCTTTCTCTCTCAACTCTTACAGCATTTAATAGTGTACTGCTGATACAGGTTTTACCACATTCTGTTTGAGGTTGTCAGTATTTGTAGGCCACTTCCTCTGCTAGACTGATTGCAGATTCAAAGGTAAGGATTAAGTCTTGTACAATTTTGTATTCTCACATTGCCTAGGGAAAGAGTGCTTTGTACATCAGGATGGAGAACAGACCCACCATCTCAATGATACAGGAACTCCCTGATGAAAGGTCTCTCTGTCAGCACAGCTCAGCAGTGTGTCCCTTCAACTTCTAGTCTCAGTGCCCTAGAGCAACAAGTTACCTGGGCAGGTCACAGACATGTTAGAGACAGTCACTGGACAGATGCCATTTGTCTCTGAAGCCAGCTCTTCCCTTAGGCAAACAGATACTTTGCTATCCTCATAACACTTGGTGTGCAGGGGTACTCAGATAGTTACTGAATCAAGTTCCCCTTATGAGAGGTGAGAGGGGTAAGCCGTTCCTTTATGTCTCAGATGTTCTCTTGCAGACAGGGAGTTTTAGCTGATCCTCTGGTTAATAAAATAACTGAGCACCTACCAAGAATGTGGAACTGAATTATATTTTGATACAACCAGGTCCTGTGTGCTGGAGCCCTCTGGTGGCAAAAACAGAGCCTGCAGTCGTTTGATTTCTGTAACCAGACTTGATCTAAGTAGGAAAAATCTTCTGTTTGCTGTGTCTAATGAATGGGGGTCCTCTGTCCTGCCCAAGAAAGGCAGATATTCCTGCTCCGGGCTGCCTCAGCTGCAACACTAGAACAGGGATGTATTGATTGAGAAAGTAGACAGCTGGTCAACTGTACCTCATCTTCCTTGGGGCCAGCAGCACCTTCCTCAGCATTGCCTATTCGGATCACTATGTCTGTAGTCCGGAAACGAAAATCTGGGTGATCAGCAATGTCATAAACGCTCACATCCTCTTCTTCTCCAATTAGCTTAAATCACAAAATAGATTATTATTGCCAAGTTACTCTTTAGACCTGGGGTGGGGAACTTCTGATGTATGGACCACATAAGGCCCAGAAAATCTAGCATAATTAAGATGAGCTGAAAACCAGGTACAACAAACAACCTCCCACTGCTTGAGTTCTATAAGTTGATAATTTTGTATGGCCCATAAATGATGTTATAAATATCCAAAAGGCTCTTGGCAGAAAAAAAGATTGTCCACCTCTGCTCTAGATCAAGGACCCCTCACTCTTCCCTATGCTATCCCCTTCAAGCAGAGTTCATCCTACAAGAGAAAGAAACAGTTATACACTCACCTCCACATCATCCCCACTTGGTCGAAGCTTGAACCACTTCACCATGCAAGTTCGGCCAATGTGATCCCCAGATTGTACTACCCCATAAACAGCTGGATCTGGACAACTCTGGGCTATAATTCATAAGAAACAAGGTGATTGGCTAAGAAATTCTGGACCATAAATATTTACCTCAATTCTCATTCTGAATTCTGGCATGAGACCTGATATCTATTTCCTGCCTGACTCAGACCTTTTCTTCTTGTCCCAAACTCCGAGGTGTGATTATCTACTCAGAAGAAGAATAATTCCTTCAATCATTACCCCAATCCCATTTTAATTTTTGGTACAGAATCCCCCCAAAATGAGCTCTTTTTCTTCTATGATCCCTACCCGCTCAAATAGGGAATGCCTTACTAGGCTGCCTCCTACCTCTCTTATCTACGACAAAGTCTCCTGGACAGAATTCATTGTTGTCCAAGTGGTGCACAGGGAAGAGCTCATTTGAACGGATGTTGGTTTCTACTGTGCCATCTTGCCACATCACATCTGCTGAGGTCATTGTAGTCACCACCTCCACTGCCACTCTGTCAGGATAGTGGTCCCAGTGAATTAGTATGATTGAGACTCATTGCCTTCCCTCCCCATCTCACCCCTCAAGATGGTCCCCATGTAGACCTCATGTAGCTACAATTTCAGGCTCTCCTGGAAGGCCCAGAGAATTAATGCCTTGACATTAGAGACTCTGTCTGTATTACTTAAGTCCCTTCTATTCTCTGTAGAGACTGTGGACCCAACCTTGGCATAGAGAGGCCACTGGCTCCTACAGGCCGATTTTGGTACTGATCACTCTCCCTTTCTAGACCAGCATGTACAGTACTTGACGCACCAACTGCCTCCCACATAACCTGAGTGGTGAGTAGCTGAGAGTCCCCTCATCCCAAAGTGAGTGTGTGAGCAGCAAATGAGAAGGTGATCTCGGCTACCTTGCAGATTGAATCAGATTAATTAAGCCAGCTTCCAGTCACTTCATTGCTTACCTGTCTCCTGGCTTGAATTCTCGAGATACCTTAGTCTTCTTTTTCTTATGCTTTCGCTTCAAGTTTTTGATAGACAAAGGGATGCTCTTCTTCCGCCCAGGGCCACTGCCACTCTGGGAGGAGGCAGTAGAGCTAGCTGAAGAAGTCACTGAGCTTGTGTCATCTGTATCATCAGCTGCCTCATCATCTGCATCCTGTTCCATTGACTGCAGTCTGTAGTCCGTGGCTCCCTCTTCTTTGAGCAGAAATGGGGACTGTCGTTCCATTGTGTCATCAGACACCTCCAGACTCTCATCCTGAATTTCAGCTGGATTGACAGAGCCATTGGGAGACTCATCGGCATTGGATGGATCCATTGTTTCACTCTTGGCTCTGGATTCCCCTTTATCAAGATCCCCATCAGGATGATCCCCAGGGCCAGGGGAATCTGGGGAACAGGACATGATCTTCACAATTTGCTTCTTCAGCAACCGCTTTACCTGGAGGTTGAGGCATGGAGGAGGGAGAAGTACTAAGGTCAGAAGGGCAGAATACCCACATCAGAATAACCCAATAGAACTAGGGCTATAAACTAACCCAAGTAATTTGTAGATTTGCAAAAGAAACGAATATGAAAAGAATTAAGGCAGCTGCTCACCAAGGCCTAAGACCCAAACTTATTCTGTACCTCCCTGCTGCTGCTGAAAATGGATGAGTCCATAGCTACCCACTCCCATCTCACTGGGTGTACCTTTTTGGCCACAAAGCCCTCGCCTAGGACACAATTTCTTTCAGGGCATTCACAGGTGATCTTGGCTGGCTCCACCTTGGCTGGGAAAACGTAAAGACAACGTTCCCCAAGTTGCCGCTGGGCATGGTCAAAACACCCAAGACGTTTCACTCTGTGAAAGGGAATTGGAAAAGATAGTGAGGCAATGGCAATTCTGGGGGGGGGGGGGAGGCGTTGTATTAGGACCCTCTTGTGACTGAGCTTAAAGTCCTCAGGAGATTTGCTGGGATCAACACTGGGACCTGGAGAAAAAGGGAGACTTACCTCGCCAAATTCTCCTGTGTGATGACTGAAGGTGGGGGGCTGACACTGTCCGTGCCTCCTGGACAGAAACTTTTTGTAATCCACGTGACTTTCAACTCTACGACCTGTACCTAGGGTGGGTAGAAAAGGCTAGTATTAGAACAGATTTTTAGTGGCTTCAATTAAAAAGAGCTTTGTTTTCTAAAGCTTAGCTGGGATTCAGGAGCTGGCAGACAAACCTGGAATGTGGAACCTAATACTAATAGGCTTTGGACTAGTTCCCACCCTGAAGTAATAATAACCCTTCTCCAAAGAAGAATCATTCACAGAATGTTAGAGCAGGAAGGGCTATTACAAGGGACTAGTCCAAATTGATTATTTTACAGCTGAAAAAACTGAGGCCCTCCAGTGGTGATGTGAATCTTATAGACCACCTAATCTAATTCCCTAATTCTACAGATGAGGAAACTGATGCCCAAAGAACTTGAGCATTTGTTCAAAGCCATACTGTTATTAAGTGGCAAATTTAGGGATCTGAACCATTAGACTAGAAATATGATTGCCTAATCGAAGTCCAATGTTAGAGAATTGTCTCTACTACATCCTAATGTGTAGATGGGACATTATATCATATATTACTCTACTCTAGGTACATATGTACTCATATGTATACTCATATGTACAAAGTACATAATTGTTCACTCTAGCCTTACTCAGATTATAAAAAGTCACACTGTAGGAAGATTTCCCAACCAACAAGAATCCATTTTATCATCAAATACTCAGCTACCTATAATGAACCCCTTTACCACAAAACTTTTAAAAATCAAAATAATTCTGGGACAAATTAAGCCATGACATTATTTCTCCAGAAAGACTCTTTCTAGACCTCCAAAGTAATTCCTGATTGATCCTACCTCCTCTACTACCACTCGGAATTTGCTCTTGGTGCTAAGGACAGGTTTGACACCTGATAGCCATTGTACACTGGAGAAAACCTTGGAGGGGCCAATGAGCACCTGGCCTGGGTAGAAGCCATATGAATCATCAAAAAAGAGGCCCTGCAGAAATAATGAGAGAAAAAGTGGATTTTCAGCAAGGGGTATTCCTGACAGCAGTTTACCCACGCTTCTTCTTCCTCCCTCTTAACATACATACATACATACATACTACATACTACATACATACATACATAGACAGCCCTCCCCACTAGACCCCAAAACATTCACACACAAATTCACACTCACATAAATACATTCACACAGGTACCACCTCACATGTTCACCTCACTATTCCCCAAGACAAGTCCTCATGTATCAGGAAGCCATGCCCTTGGAATGAACAATTGGAAGGGGATATTGGTGAGCTGTCTGCTTAGCAGTACCCTTTCCTCTGTAGGCCCAAAACTCTGAGGACAGGAGGAAGAGTTTCTGAACCCTAAGAAGCTTCTCCTGAGAAGGGAAAGTTACCGAGTCACTGACGTGGGGGCAAACATCATAGAGCTTGGCACCATCTTCTGTGCTCATGGAACATCTGGGAACAAAACAGATTCTAAGTCTGAACACAAGACTTAAAGGGATAGAGGTGTTCTTTGCTAGTGACACACTGAATTTAGTCCTTGAGGTGGAGCAGGACCCAGGAAAATAGCTACTTTGCTTATCAGGATTAATTTAGGTTACTAAGCAACAGATACTGGTAATGAGAGTTATTATCAATGCTTTCAATATACCAAATGATTTTCTTCCCTAACCACCCAACATTCTCACCTAGGCAAAGAACCTTGGTTCAACTAAGCAGAAAACTAATCCTAAATCCAAGAGGTAACTAATTTTATAACTTTTAAAAGTACTCTCCTCCTAAATATAACCTTAAAACTAGGCTGCCGCGGGGCAGCTAGGTGGCGCAGTGGATAGAGCACCAGCCCTGAAGTCAGGAGGACCTGAGTTCAAATCTGGTCTCAGACACGTAACAGCTGTGTGACCCTGGGCAAGTCACTTAACCCCAATTGCCTCAGCAAAAAAAAAAAAAAAAAAAAAAAAAAAAAAACTAGGCTGCCCCAGGCCATTTTTCCAAAAAAGGAGGAAGAAACAGAATAAAACCCAAACAATAGAAACATGGCAGAAGAGAGTAACATTTGGTTGGGTTTAAGGATCCAATGGGATAGGGAAGATTTTGTTGATATGGGGAATTCCTGAAAGAGGAAAATCCTTCTATCAATGTAAACTGGCACCTTCTCTGTCACTTACAGACTTTCAAGAGTTAGCTAAAGCAGGCAGAGATTAAGTGACTTGGCAAGGTTCACTGCCAAGGGCAAGTCAGAGATCTCAATTCAGCCCAGTTGTTGTTCCTGGGTCTGGGGTCAGTTCTCTATCCATTATATCACAAGTTTTCTCTCATACCTAAAAACCTGAAATATGTCACTGCCCTAGCACATGAACTTTTCCAACAGAAATTCCCTAAATTCCTTAAATCTGCTGGCCATCCCCCTCCCCCATCTCCTCTTTTCCAAGGTGGTTAGGTTCCTCTGAGTGAAAGGGAAGGATCTACCTATGGGTAGGGGAGGTACCTGGCTCCATTGGACAACTTCAGGATTATCTGGTTCTTCAAGTCATAGACCTTCCCTAGCCAGCAGTCGTAGGCAATATAGTCCCCATACATGAAAGGCTGTTGATCAGAGAAAGTATTTGTAAGAGATGACACAATGTGTGTGTGCAAGCTAGGTTGGCAGATCTTAGAGATAAGAGTGTTCATCATCCCACTGGAGCAAGGAGTGCACCTCATCAGTTTGTTATTTGGAAAGAAGGTGGTCATTGGCCTTGATATGGACCAGATACTAACAGAATTAACATTTTTTCTGAGAAACCTCAATTAGACCTCAAAATGAGGTATTGAAGAAAGCAGTTATTATGACATTGTGTACATGAGAACTGCTCACTCTCAGGGAGAGTCAAACAAGACCAAAAGGGATAAGCATATATTACATATTCTGACTCTTTGATCAGTTCCATTTGGGAAAAAAAAATGGCAAGGAAGAAATGTCTTCACTCCGTAGAGGGCAGTTGAACCCAAAAGAGAAGATGGGATAGCAGTTGTGGGGGGAAGAGCCTTAAGGCTTGCTTTACCCAAATATGCTGCAGGTCCTTGCTGTTGACAGGGTAGAGGATACAGTTGGTACCAACAAGTTTCACAGCACAGTCAATGTTCACATCAATCACAGTCCCACACTGACTATCCTAAAAACAAGGACATACAAGTTTCAGAGTTATAGGCAACAGTAACAGATATATCACAATCCCAAACTTTAAAGCCAATGAGGCTCCATGATGAGAGAAATCCTATGGCAAGGACCTCAGCTATAAGTACTGTTGAGGGGATCAGGCCTTGACCCCATTTCTCTACACAGAACCAAATATTTAAGGCTTTTCATTAGCCAAGATTGATATTTAGAGAAGCACAAGGATGTACAATGTAGCACTTACACTTGAGCTCATGTGTCGGACTACATCACGAGGCACCACAGAACGATCCTCTAGTTTCAACTGCAAAAGAAACAAAAAAGATGTTTATGAACACAATCTCTGAAAATCATTTTCTTTATTTCTAATCAAACTGAATGGTATAAATAAGAAAAACACACAGATCATCTAATATTTGAATTTAACTGACAGTTTCAACTTCTCCAAGACTCCCTAACCCCCACCCCTGCTAAAAAGAAGCAAATTTATCCGAGTTCCTTTATTTTTTTCTTAAAAATAAAACAAACAAACAACAACAACAACAACAACAAAAAAAACACTGTAATAAAAATATTACCAAACAATAAAAAAGCTAAAAGGTAGGAATGTTGGGGAAGGAAAAGATGCAAAAGGCCTAAATGTGTTTCATGTGCTAATTGAGGTTTAACTATACATGGAGCCTCAAATTAGGTTAGAAGATCATCTTAGTTGGTCATTCTGAAACAACTCTAATCATTGGATACCATGCATTCTAATCTGGGCTATCCCTCCCAAACAGCTGCAACCTCTGCTACTTATCTAAAGAGCAAAAATATGAAGGGGGTCTGCTGAGTAATTCTCAGGGAAACATCCCTTTGGAGTCTGGCCAACTAAACAAAAAGCATTTGACTTGATGATCAATAAACATTCATCATAGTCAACAGCAAAATTAATAACTAGTAGCTTTCTCATATAGTTGGCCCCTCTTTCTGACAAACATTATTTCTTAAATTCTACATTACCTGGTGGGAAACAGCTTTCTATCTGGCCAACTTGGGGGAAAAAAATCTATTCTTCCTATTTCTGAAAGCCTAAAGTTGCTCCCAGGCAGAAAATTTTCACTACTCTGGTGACAGCTGTATTTTCTGGAAAGCCACAACACTTCTCTACAACAGGAAACAACATATGATTATTAATGTTGATTATACAGGTTTAAATTAAGGAATGACATGGAAGTGATACCTAGCCTCATCACTGCTTCCAACCCCAGGAAACCCTCCAACATGAATCTTCTCAACTTTGTATCCCCAAAGCAATGAATTATCCTGTTGTGTCAGGAAAATGGAAGTATGGAGGAGCTTCACAAAGGTGCTGGTGTTGGGAGCAAGATTAAAAGAGATTTGGTTCTCAGCTGGGCTTCATTCTTACAAAGGAGAGGGACAACAGTTTATATACTATATATATAGTCACAAGCAGTTTGATGGTCTTTTTCTAAGACCAGGGACACCCGTTATAAACAAGATGAAACTATTTGGAAAGTACAGGTGGCATACAAACTCCTAAGTGAGAGAGGTATCACACCTAACAGCTGAGAAACCCACTTCATCAAATTTCTAGAGGTATAAAAAACACATGGAGTAGTATTAATCTTTGCACAGTTAAGACAGGTGCCAACAAGAAAAGATTTAGGGTATGATAAAAACAGAGTTATTACCCGTAAACCATTCCCTGTGTTGTTCTTCCAAAATGAAATATCCTTATTCTTTCCTGAGGAACATGTGGAAATATTAAACAATTCAAGGATTTTGCCCTCTCCAATAATAACAAGTACACAACATAAACATACAGATCAGGAATTAGGAGATGGTCTATATGAATTTACATATAGTGTAAGGGACACTAGCAGCAATGAAACTACCCTCTTTCTGTATGCTGGGAATAGGGCCACACAATCTACAATGGAAATAAGAATAGGTATTATTTAGTAATACTAATAATTCATATCATTTTCCTTCTCCAAGCCTACAACTTTTCCTATTTCTTCTTCCCCTGGGTTTTTCTTATTCTATATATCTGTTCTGTGGGATCAGGGAATCCAGTCCCTGTCCTCTGAGTCTGTTATGTCTACGTTCTCACTTATCCTTGCTTCGTAGCCTGCTCAGTTTTTTTCACTTGTACCTGTTCTCACTCCTATTCCAGTCTCTTATGGCAGGTCCTGGGTTTGTAAGCCTATCCTCTTGAAATAAAGAAAAAGCACATTCGTTAATTTTCTGTTTCTCTTTGTCATAACTATATGGGAAGATGTAGGACTCTATAAAGTTAATCTCAAAGTACTAACTGATTTATATTAATTGTCCATTATTTGTCTCATCCTTTTCTGTAATATGAGGTAGGCTCTAAAAAAGAAAATTTAATTATTCTTGCCTTTATTTATAGATCAGAAATCAGGAATATAAGTAGAAGAAAAAAGAGCTGGGCCCAAATTTGAGATAATAAATTTATTATGTTTCTCCCATCACTAGTGATATCATTTTTCTTTTTTAAAATTTAATTTTTTTATAAAGCTTTTTATTTTCAAAACATATGCACAGATAATTTGATAATTTGACCCTTGCATAGCCTTGTGTTTCAGATTTTCTCCTCCCCTAGATGGCAAGCAATTCAATATATGTTAAACATGTTACAATATGTATTAAATCCAATATGTATAAACATATTTATACAATTTATACAATTCTCTTGCTGCACAAATCAGATCAAAAAAAGAAAGCAAATGAGAAAGAAAACAAAATGTAAGCAAACAACAAGAAAAAGAGTGAGAATACGATGTTGTGATCCACATTCAATTCCTACAGTCCTCTCTCTGGGTATAGATAGCTTTCTTTAAGTGCTATCATTTTTCAACATTAAAAAAAGTCATAACTACTACTTAAGTTTCTAGGGAAGGTGCAGTGCTAGAGAAACCAAGTCAGGAATTGAGATATACTGTACAGATATGACTGGCATAAAGTGTCTGGCTTGTTTATTAGGAATTCCTGAGATTAGAATCAAGTTCTCAAAGTTCCTTTCCTCTCTAGTTGAATTACTTCATTTTCATCTCTCTTTCTCTTCAAAAGCTGCCTTGAAAGGAAAATAAACAGTAATGTGGAGGATACACTAAACCAACACAAAATGCTTACTCAAAGCATTTATACTTTATTTACTGCATTCTTGAAAAGACAACCCTATTTCCAATGTATCGAGGCAACGAGTTACGTAAGTACTGTACTAAAGCAGAGATACAAAGACCATCTAAGTGGTAAACACCTGGTAAAGTGTCAACAAGAGGACTGATTGCCCCTTTCCCTTTGAGAAATCAGCTACTGATATTATAGAGAAAGAATTAGGTTTAGCATGTTGCAAGAAAAAGAGCTCATTAGAAACTCTGCCTTCATACATGTTGGGGCCTGGAGTTCTTGCT
The DNA here is from genome assembly GCA_023553655.1 of Myrmecobius fasciatus. NCBI lineage: Eukaryota > Metazoa > Chordata > Mammalia > Dasyuromorphia > Myrmecobiidae > Myrmecobius > Myrmecobius fasciatus. The sequence continues at coordinate 287,931 of JAJPUD010002680.1, read as the reverse complement.
AGAAAAGTCTGATTGCTCATCTAAGCAGTGCTTCCCCAATCTTTTTGTGAAGAAAAATTATTTTTTTGTACCGCTGAAGCCTCGAAATCTTTTTTTCTTGGAGGTGTGGAGGTAGTGGTGATGGCAAACTAAGGGATGAGTGCTGACAAAACCTTTATATATAGGGAGAAGGTGTTAGTGGGAGTTAGCATGGTTAGCAGTAACCAGTGGATCCCAATGTATCCCTTTTCCTGAACACTAAAGAAAAAAGCCAAGATCAAGAAAGGAACTCTCTTTGGGCACAGAAAGACTTAGTCATCTCTCCAAAAATAACAAGTGAACACCACAGATTTTTGGTAATGAGGCTGAAAAAATTATTATGTCAAAGAAGTCTTAAAACTGCACTAAGATCTTTAAGACACTATAGAACTACTCATTTTCTTTATTAAAATACATTTTATTTTCAACTTACATTAGCAAGTAGACATTCACACACACACACACACACACACACAAGAAAATCAGAAAAACAAAACTAAACATGATTGTAAATAATTTAGTGATTTTCTTAAAGTGTTCAAGTCTGACCATGACAGAAACAGAATTAGGATTAGAAATGGAACCCTAATACTGGATTACTGTCTTGTCCTATCAAAAAAGACTCTTCTAAAATCAAATAAAATTCTTCTGTTTTATTCTTCATAATATGGTCTCTTATAATCTTTCCAGACTTAACATACACTACACTCCCCTTCATGTATACAAGAGCACAGCTAATTTAGCCTCTTTACTGTTTCTTAGTCATGATGTTTCTTCTCTCTTCCCCATGTTTTTGTACTAGTTTTTCCTCATGGTTGGAATTTACTTCCTCCTCACTTCTACCTTTTAATATCTCTTTTAGGGCTCAAGTCAGGTACTAGCTGATACATAAAATTTTTCCTGATTGCCCCACCCCAACTGCTGTTGCTTTCCCTTTCTCCATGATTTTGAATCTATTTTGTATGTATCTACATGAATAAAATGTTCTCTGGCTAGAGTGTAAGCTCCTTGAGGCAGGAACTATTTCATTTGTCTCTGGGTCCCCATATTAATCAGTAAACATGTATCAAGTGCTTTTATGCCTATTAACGATGTAACACAGTAAGGATGAGGATACAAAGAAAAAATGAAAATAGTTATTATTCTCAAAGAGCTCGCATTCTAATTAGGTGAGATGGAGGAAGGGAGCAGAGAATAACATGTACACATAGAAATACATACAAGGTATTGAGAAAGGCCTCCTATAGAAGGGGACATCTGAGCTGAGTTCTGAAGGAAGTCAGAGATTCTAAGAGGTAGAGAAGTCATAGTGTGTCATATGTGAGAAATAGCAAGAATGTCAGTCTTGCTGAATCATAAAAAATATAGAAGGGAAAAATGTGTAAGAAGACTGGTAAGACAGGAAGGAATCTTCATGCTGTCAAGAGCTCTACAAGTTAAGAGTTCACACTTGACCCTGGAGATGCAGGAAGCCAATGATACAGTCAGACTTACAGTTTAGGAAAAGATATACCACAGCATTATGGTAGCTTTGAAGTGGATAAGCTGGAGTGGGGAGAAATCAGAGGCAGAGATACCAATTAGGAGACTAGAGTGTGTGAGGAGAAGGGGATGATGAAAGAGACATTATAGAGAGAAAAATTACACAAGGTGGCAAGTGATTAGATATGTGAAGTGAAGAGTCAAGGGTGAAATTAAGGTTTTGAACCTAGGTACTTGGGATGATGGTGGTGCCCTGAATGATAATAGAAATGTACTTTTTTACAACTTTACAAAGAGTGGAGAGTTTTCCTGGGAAATAAGAAGTTGTTTTAAATACCTGGCACATTATAGGTACTTAGTAAATGCTCCTAGATTGAATGTATGTGTTCACAAATGTCCACTTTATATATATATACTCACACACATACATATAAAAAAATTTTAAAGCAATAACAAAAGTAATCAGTCTTCTGATTTCATGGAGCTATCACCAAATCTCCTGCTTGTTTCCATAACCCTTTATGAATTTCTTTTTCAGAAAGATGGATGGAAGATTTTATTGATAGGGACTTTAACTAGATGGGAAAACAGTACTATCTAGCAGTAGCCTTCCCCCTCCAGAGAAGTTATACTTGAATAATGAAGAATTCTCTCTCACCCCCATTCCTTCAATCTGCAAGAAAATAGAACATTTGAGTCATAGAAACAATCTCCATTGGGAATGGTTCATTAGCACTAGATGGCACTGTGTAGGCAACTAATTCTCTTTAGGCAACAGAATAGTAAAGACAAAGCATTCTGACAACGTTTAGAACCTATGGCATCAGACTGAATACAGAGTAACTGCCAGGAAAAAAAAAAATGTGTGCTAGATACAAATGGACAATGGGGGCAAATATCAAATTTTTTCATTTGTAAAATGGATGGGTTGGAGTAGTGATCTTTAAGGGTACCTTTGTATTGTAAAATCCTACAAACCTACGACCAGTACAAGTTCTCAAATTTCAAGCACATTGGTAATCAATGGGTGCCTGAGTAACAGCATTTCTTTCTTTCTTTCTTTTTTAAAAGCTTTTTATTTGCAAAACATATGTATGGGTAATTCTTCAACATTAACCCTTACAAAGCTTTCTGTTACAAATTTTCCCCCCCAGCCCCCACCCCTCCCCTAGATGGCAGGAAGTCCACTATATGTTAATTATGTTAAAATACTTGACAAATCCAATATATGTATACATATTTCCACACTTATCACTATTGTGCAAGAAAAAAAAATCTGAGAAAGGAAACACAATGCAAACAACATTAGAGAACATGAAAATGTTATGTTGTGGTCCACATTTCACATTCCTCTCTCTGGGTGTATATGGCTTTCTTCAGTGAGCAATTGGAGGTGGTTTGAAACATTTCATTGTTGAAGAGAGCCATGTCCATCAGAACTGATCATCATACAGTATTGTTGTTGCCGTGTATAATGATCTCTTGGTTCTGCTCATTTCACTCAGCATCAGTTCATGCAAGTCTCTCCAGGCCTCTCTGAAATCATCCTGCTGGTCGTTTCTTACACAACAATAATATTCCACAATATTCATATACCATAATTTATTCAGCCACTCTCCAATCAATGGGCATCCATTCAGTTTCCAGTTTCTAGCCATTACAAAAAGGGCTGCCACAAACATTCTTGCACATGTGGGGCCCTTTCCTTCTTTTATGATTTCTTTGGGATATAAGCCCAATAGAAACACTGCTGGATCAAAGGGTATGCATAGTTTGATAGCTTTTTCAGCATAGTTCCAAATTGCTCTCCAGAATGGTTGGATCCGTTCACAGTTCCACCAACAATGCATTAATGTTCCAGTTTTCCCACATCCCCTCCAACATTCATCGTTATCTTTTCCTGTCATTTTAGCCAATCTGACAGGTGTGTAGTGGTACCTCAGAGTTGTCTAATTTGCATTTCTCTGATCAATAGTGATTTGGAGCACCTTTTCATATGACTATAAATAGTTTTAATTTCATCATCTGAAAATTGTTCATATCCTTTGACCATTTATCAATTGGAGAATGGCTTGAATTCTTATAAATATGAGACAATTCTCTATATAGTTTAGAATGAGGCCTTTATCAGAACCCTTAAATGTAAAGATGATTTCCCAATTTATGCAGCATGCATTTCTTAATAGAGACCTAGAAACAACAGCTTTGAGGGCTGCTCAGATCTATAAGTACCCCAAGGCAATAAAAGTTTTTTAAATCTGAGGTTATCTTCCCAAAACAGGGATACACTGGCAGACAAGAAATGAGGGGGTTTTTCAAGATCAAAGTCCTAGAAATATTAAGATATTTTCATTTTCAGTCAATATCTATAAACATAACCTCAACAAACAAAAGCTCTCCGAGAAGGGAGTGGGGTAGGATGATCTCTTTAATAATTTTTAAAGAGTGTAAAGGCTCCCAAGACCAAAAAGCTTAAAAATAATTGGTCTGGTCTGATCCCCTCATTTTGGAGGTAGGGGAGAGGGAGAGGAGTAAAGGGAGAGGGAGAGGGAAAAGGGGAGAGAGAAAAGGGAAAGGGAAAAGGGGAGAGGGAGAGGGAGAAAGAGATGGAGAAAGGGAGAGGGAGAGGAAGCATTAGACTTGGAGTCAGAAGATATCAGCAAAATCACTTAAGCTCTCTGACCCTCAGCTTTCTTAGCCATAAAATGAGCATAATAATAATACCCAATAATCTATATTACAGTGTTGTCAGGTTTCAAGTAAGAAAACATAAGATTTTTTCAAAATCTTCAAATGTTATGAAAATATTAGCTATTCAGCCCTTTTTGGTAGTAGCAGAGCACTGGAAACTGAGTGAATGCCCATCAGCTGAAGAATGGGTGAATAAAGTTGTGGTATATGAAGGTAATGGGATATTATTGTTCTATAAGAAATAATCAACAGCATGATTTCAGAAAAGTCTAAGAGATTTGCATGAACTGATGCTAAGTGAAGTTAGTAAAACCAAGAGAACATTGTACACAGCAACAAGATCATGTGATGTTGATCAACTCTGATAGACTTGTTTCTTTTCAACAATGAGGTGATTCAGGACAATTCCAATAGACTTGTGACAGAGAGAGCCATGTGTGATGGAGAGGACTGTGGGGACTGAACATGGATCACAACATAGTATTTTCACTTTTTGTTGTTTGCTTGGTTTTTTTTCTCTCATTTTCCCCCCTTTCTGATCTGATTTTTCTTGTGCAGCATTGTAAATGGGGAAATATGTTTAGAAGAATTGAACATGTTTAACATTTTGGATTATTTGCTGTTTAGGGAAAAGAGGTGGAGAGAAGAGAGGGAGAAAAATTGGGGACACAATGTTTTGCTGGGGTGAATGTTGAAAACTAACTTTGCAGGTATTGTGAAAATAAGCTATTATCAAAAAAAAAAAAGAAAAAGAAAAAAAAGAAAATGCTGGCTATTGCTACTGTTTATTTTATGAAGCCTGAAAAAACTAAATTCCCAAAAGTTATATGGGTAGGAACAGAGCAAGGATTCAAACCAAGATCTTGTAATTCTAAATCAGACATGAAACATTTTTGCTAGAAAAACAGAATAGCTGGTATATATATGGTATATACTACTAAGCCTAAAATAGTTTAGAATTTAAAAATTCATAACTTGTTTTTACATCAATTCTATTTTCCATTGCATCTTTCTGTGAGAACTATGAGAGGTTGGGTTTCCACAGATATTGTTAGAACAGGATAAGGGGAGGGGAGAGGTAAAATATCTTGTTGAGATGTCTATCACCTGTGAATTGAGTACTGATTAGACAACTAATTTCTTAACAAAGAGGGGTTAAGGTTAAACTGACCCGAAACAGCTATGGTAACAAGACATAAGACTTTAGGAGGGAATTGTAATCTAACCTAATTGCTATTCGGAGAGTAAAATGTAACCAACCCTGACTATAAATCTGGCCAATCTAAATCTTGAAGGGAGGAGACGTCAAAGAACTGAGCTACCAATATAAAGTTTGCTCCCTGGAAGTTCTCTGTGTGGCTCATCTATGAGTACACCTGCTTCTCATGAGAAGAGCTGAATGGTCAGCCCAGGCTTACTCCCCAATCCTGTCGAGTTCCACGGAGTCCTTTGATTACATTCCTCGTCAGAGACTCACCCAATTAGTTCTTATGAAGGGGCAGTCTGGCCCTATAGCTGTCCTGCCTCAGCATACAGTACTTGAGGCTAACAGAGGGGCAGTGGGCCAGGTGCCAGCTGCAGACAGTGGGAAGGTCCATAGGCACGAGAGAAGTGGGCAGGTTCATGAATGCCAAGAGAGGCCGTCCTCTCAGGCGCAGTAGTAAAGACCTTTGCCTACTATAATCTGGAGCTGTTGGACCCCCCCCTACTACTGGTTAGCCCCCCCCCAGGGGATTTTGAGGACCAAGGGGTGTCATATTCAGGGGCAGTTTGCTTTCTGGAAACAAGGGGGAAATGAAAATGTCCCTCAAGTCACCATAAAAAGAGACTAAGTAAGAGACCTCAATAGGGTAAAGGCTTGGCCTTCCTCTCCACTCCCTGGCTGCTTTAGAAGTGGGGGAGATTCTGAGTAGGAAGCTAGGAAAGTAAAATGTGATGGATACCAAAGATGAGGATCAGTGACTGTGGAAGGTGTCAATACCTTTACAATAACTCCTCTTTACATCAAAAGATTTGCTTTGAACTGCAAAGATTTGACATCACCTATCACAGAGACCTAGGACTTAATCTAAAGTGCAGCATGACACCTAAAATTTCTGCTCTTCTTTCCACATATTCAGAGGGTTGTCACAATTAAAAAAATATATTTTTTTGCTATCTTTCTATTTTTGTTTTTCTTTTCCTCTTTCAGTGCTATGTCAGATTTCTTGCATCTTTAATAGTAACAGCTTTAAAATTCTCTTTAAAATAGATTTTTTAAATTGATTTTTGTACTTTATATTGCTTAGATTTCTCCCTATATCCCCCTAAAATCATTTAAGTGGTGGAAGTTCCTTTAGTTAGAAGATCTTAAGTACTTTAACTTGAGGGTGTGGTATAAGCAATATCCTAATTCCTCTTATCACACATAGGTTAGACTATTTTTCCCTTAAAAGGTATTAGATCAGAGGACTAAAGGCCAACCATTCCAGTATCTTTACCAAGAAAACCCACATGAGGTAACAAAGAATGAGACAAGATTGATCAATACCTGAATAACACCAGCATTAAAAGCTGGGTGTAAAGAGAAACTGTCTGACTATAGACAAAAGTCTCTCTGATAGTTGAGCAACTACTATGGACAAAAACAGAAACAGGAGATCTAAGTCAAGTCCTTGACTTAGCCATTGTCAAAATAAACAAACTGGGCTCTTAATCTGGGATCCATGAACTTAAAAAACTTTTTTTTTTTTGGATAATTGTATTTCCTCTTTTATAATCATAGATTTATGCCTCTGAAAATACCATTCTGCAAAGGGATCTAAAATATAATTCTTTATACATACTTGATCCAATCCTACAGTCTTTTCAGTGCCATTTACTTTTTCTACAAGCACTTTATAGACTATGATATTTGGATCCAAGTATTATAGGGCTGCACTATCCCTAAAGGGAATATATTATAATAATTTCTGTTTCAATTGTTTGGAATTTTTCCTCATCAGATAATCTGCTCATATCTTTTAAAAAATAGGAATGTTTCAAATGACTTTCAATGAACATTTATCTTTTTTCATTGATGATTCCTCTCAAGTTTGCAAAGTACATCAACTGGAGATGTATCTTATATCCTTTGCTTTTAAAAATAAAGATAGTTTTCTCTTTGGATAAAGTCACATTGCACAAATTCAATTTTAATTCTGAAAGAAATCTATATTCAAAAAAATTTTTGTTAATTTGTTTGTACAATACTGTACTCCCCTACCCTCCCCTATTCCTGACCCTCAAGCTTGACTTGGTGGTCTGTGGCCTCTCCCCTCTCCTCCCCTCATAAAAACTAAAAACAAAACAAAACAAATCTGAAAGTAAAAGGAGAGGAATGGATGGTCAGAGAGATGACTGCAACCAGATTAGAGAATTGGTTTGAGGTCATTAGTCCTAAAAGAGAAGACCTTTGCTCTGCTTTGCCCATTACCAGTATATCTTCTTGTCCATCGTGCATAGGTACCATGTGTTTGTTTCTAGCTCTTACATGGCCTATCCTCTCCTGTCTGCTCTCTATATTCTTCTTCTTCATTATGATAAGGCACCCACATGCTTGGCTCCAGTGCTTATGTGCTTCTTCCTCTCACTTCTTCCTAAACACTGTGGTGGCCTCTCTCCACCTAAATTTAATTCCCTTCCTGCTTCTCTCTCTCCTTCCCTTTTTTACATCTGGGGCAAATTTGTATTATGTAAAAACTGCTTTACCCAGAAGTCAGTAGATAGTCCACTTATTCCATTTCCTTTTGTAATTTCTGTTGGATGCAGAAGTCTTTTGTTATTTAAACTTTCTTCCTTTATATGTGAAGGTCTTTCTTCTGGTCCCTTGCAGAATTTTATTGTCACCAAAACTGTGAAATATCACCACTATGTATCTTGGAGTTTGGAGCATAAGGTTTTCTTCTGGAAGTGATCTATGAGTCCTACTAATTTGGTGCTTTGTTTTCTTTACTCGGAAATTTTGTGCAGTTTTATTTATTGCATTGTGGTATTCAGGTTTTTTTGAGCTGCAATGTTCTTCTGGGAAGACTATGTTCCTTAAGTTGGTTGTGCATCTTGCCTTCAGGATTAATGTGTTTTGCTTGTACAGTGATCACATTTTTTCAATGCTATTCCCCCTTTTTTTCCTTCCTTCTCTTCTTCATGGTTGTCCTTTATTTCAGTATATTTCTAATTCCCATTTGTCATTCTTTCTTTTGCTTCTTTGGTAGAGACCTGCTATGATTGATTTAAATTTTTCGATTCTGTTAATTATTTCTATTGTGAAGGCTATGACTTCTGCCATTTATTCCCCTTTAACCTCTCTCAAGATTCTGATTTCTCTCTTGAACCAACTTGGGAATACAGTTGCAATCCTTATTCTGCTGGGAATCCAGAAAGTTCCATATTGGTTTCATCAGGTGTAGGTTCAATTTCTTTTGTTTTACTACATTTATAGATATTTTCAATTTTTTTAGATGTTTTGATAACCATTTAAAATTTTTAGTATATCCTCTACTGATTTTTCAATTTGTGCTCTAGGTATTCTAAGTTTTCTCCCTTCCAAGAAGATCTTTGATATTTTTACCTTATAGTCTATCATTCACTTTGTGACTCCTTCCCCTTTCATGAAGAATCACCACTTCGTACAATTAATTCATTAGATTGTTAACATATTAGGCTTCTTGGCTGGAAGTGGTACTCATAATTATTCTGCCTGTTATATGCGGTTTCTATTTTTTCTTGATAACGGGGATTGAGAAACTGTCTAGTCTTTCATACTGAAGGTCCTGTTGTAATAATTTTTGTCATTTTTTAGCAGTCTTTGCCATTTTTCTTCTATTGACACTCTTTTTTATATTCATCCTTTAATGTCATTGGGATGATTTTGTTTAGCTGGGTATCTTGCCAAGCTTTCTTTAAACTGGTTTTTCTCCACTGATTCTCTCTGTTTTATAAGACAATATTGTCCATCCATTATCATAAACCATCCTTCCTTGTAAGATTTTTAAGGATGCATATTTATTCTGATCAGTGCTGCCTTTGGTAGGTACCTCCTTCACAAATAAGTCAAATGCTTACACTGCTTTCTGGGTTCTTTAAGTATTTTTTTTTTTTTTAGTAATTTATACTGTTTTAACTTATGTACAAAAAATTATGTTAGTGTTGATATAATTTGTTATTCAAATTCCATTTTTAATTCTCAATAACGTGTTTAATATATCAGGACTAACTCTTAATTGTATGCTTTATCTTTTTCAGGTGATCAGCCTCCTGGTGATGTATGTCTGTATCAGGTACTGGTCAGTCCTCAGAAAACATTGTATCTTACACAATATGTTTATATAAGTATAATACAAAATAATATAACAAAGTAAAAAATGTATAAACTACTAAGTCTAAGGAACTGTGCTAAGGCTAAAAGATGAAAATTAGAGTTCTTTTTCCATTAAAGTTTTTTTTTTGTTTTTAATGGAAAAAAATTTTTCCATTAAAATAAAAATATCAGAATATTTATCAACAAGCCTTATTCCCTAAAAGTTTAAAAACTCCCATAGTGGCAAAGGCTGACTTTTATTTAAGTTTTATAACAGAGTAGTAGAAAGAACATTGAACTTGGAGACGACAGGGGTCCCGAGTTTGAATTTTGTATGATATTTACTAATACTAGCTTTGTGAACTTGGATAAATCACTTACCCTCTGTGAGTCTCAGCTTCCTTGTCTAAAAATTGAGGAAAATAATGCTAGCAGAGTTATCACCTCAGAGCTATGAGGCTCAAATGAAATAATGTGTGTAAAACAGTGAAATCCACTATTCATATCATTACCTTTCCCTCTACCTAGGACAGCATGTCCATCAAGGTCTTAAAGCCAGTAAATACTGAACAGAACTGTTCAGGTTCTTAATTCTGTTTCTCAAGCTCCAATCCATGCAGTAAACAATGATACATGGATAACTGGTAGGAGGAGTCTATATTCAAGATGTGATAAAGCAATGTGTGCTTTATCTCCTCTATCTGAGCTCTATCGTTGAAACAAAGTTTGGAAATGTGATTTGCCAGTGGGACCTACAGAGGGAACTCCTACTCAGAGCAGGTGACACTTGTGTGGATTGGTCTACTGCATAATAGTAATTAGTTTGAGAGTGAATAAGGTTGTAACAGCAAAGCAAAACTCTACAGGGGGCCCTGACCAGGGGAGGAACGTGAGATGAGGCCACTGGAAAAGTCCATAGTAAAGGGTAAATCAAAAGAAGTACTAATGCTGTTACCCAGAAAATTCTGTAAATCAAATTCTATAGATATTTCAATAGAACTTTACTGAAACATATGTAGGATAGATCAACAAGCATTTATTTGCTACTTATGCTATCAATCTGGAAAGTCAATACTAGGAAATATCAATCAGTCCCTATTTTCAAGGAGTATTTGCAAGATAAAACATACATGGGAAGCAATTAGAGAACAAATTGAGTAAGGAGATGTGACCATTTTCATAAGCCCAAGTTAGAGCTTGGCAGCAACCCAAAGGTCTTTACAAGGCCTCTCTAACCCTGCAAGACAGAGTCAAGCCAGACACAAGTGATGAGGTTAACCCAAGGTCAATCTCACCCCATCATAAGCCTATAGCCTCTTTTACCTGACTCATACTGGAATTATCTGTGCACAAACTGCAGACTAAAAAAGCTTGTGATCAGTGCTAGCACAATGCAGCACAATTGCAATACTGCCTCTCTAATAAACCTCAGCTATCATGTATTTGCTGGAATGGTCTCGAGGAATGGTCCCAGTAGATTCACAAAAAGGAAAACCAAGTTGCCCCAATAAGCAGAGTAGTACCCCAGTGGTTGTAGGGGCAGCAGAGTTCCTTGGGTCTTCAGGCTGTAATCCTTAATCTCTTAGGGTCTTGTAGGATCTGATGATGATCATATTATGTGTGTTAGACACAAGTAAGCTTGGAGGAAAATAAAAGTCCCTTGATTTTTGTTGTCACTTATCTTTGCCCTAGTTTAGTTTAATAAACCTGACTTCCCAAAAGTGTGACATTGCAGTCTGAAATTCCCTGACACTAAATTGCAGTTTGGGAAATGATCACTAAATATCTCTAAAGGGAACATTTTGGGACTATTCTCCCTTCTCCCACAAGTCTGACAAACTACGAAGTAGTGACCTTAATATACATCATTACCTTTTGTTCTGCTCCTATCAAGAATGTCTAATTTTAGCTTACCTTTCAGGGCCAAAATACCAAACTTACTTCCACTTCCGAAAGTGAACAGCTATTTATGATTCTCTGTGCCTCTTTTTCTCTGATATCTTCAAAGGTGGCAATCATATTATCAAAGTGATGATTTTCCTAAATCTATTCTATAGTCCAAAATGCACTAAAACTGTCCTATCCACATGAAGAACTCTATGCATATCCTATATATGTCCACAAAGCAACAAAATAAATAAAATAAAAATCCTACAAAAACAAAAACAAAAATCTATAGCTATTCTCAACAGTAATGAATGGGTAACAAAGGAGGAATATAAAGTTAAATAAAGTTCATCAAAGGTCACTTAGGGCTGTTGTACTCATTCTTTAATAATCCTGCTTCCTCATACATTGATTAAACTTCTTTCATTCTTGAGTTGCTTCAGGGAAAATTCTAGTCTTTTGAAAAATACAGTATCATTGTTCATTCTATTATAATCCCAATAGGGCATAGTCTTCAGTAAATGAGTACACCAGTTAACTACTACAGGGACTTCACTTCTGGGGAAAAGAAATCTTGGGTAGAAATGGTGTACTAGAAAGACATTTGACAATGCAATCTGATAAAATCAGGAAGGCTGTAACACACCAATAATCCCACTCTTATGAAAAACTCCGGAAGAGAAAAAACAAATTTATCTGAAATTGAGTCATCTTCTCCAGTATGCTTATTAAAACATATGTAGTTACTATCTTAAGGCAAATCAAATTAATACCTAAACTGGGTTTCTGGGTCTCACTGGGGGCACGAACAGGCCTATGGTCTCAAATGTAATACACATATACATATAGTGGTATTATGCATTAGTAGAGTGCTGGGCCTTACACCAAGAAGACCTAAGTTCCAAATCCGGTTTCAGACATTTATTAGTTGTATAACCCTAAGTAAGTCAGTGGAAGGGAAAGGAACAGGCATTTACATAGTGTTTACTATGTTCCAAGCACTGTGCTAGGTGCTTTTACAAATGTTTTCTCATCTGAATAATTTGGGGAAGGCAAAACATGTCTAATGCTACAGTTAAAAATGAAATAAGTTTGAAACAGAATTTTTACTTCATTCATAAAAAGGTTTCTCTCTCTGGTCAGCATGGTCTCAGATTTCTAACTGAAGTTTGTGCTCCTGTTCTCTCTGTGAGTCTGACCTCTATTTGTTGGGTCAGTCAGTCATCTCAGAGGTGGACAGTTTAACAGACTCTTGTAAGGATTACACAGCAAATAAGACCAAGAGGAAAAAGAAGTCATTTCTAGGAGGCCAGACCATTGGTCAGCATATTCAAGGGTTCAGGCCCCTGTTACTTCCTTTTCTTAACACAAAAAAGCACAAAGAGGTCAAGTCATTTTAAATAACACCATACAAACTGCCCTCATGCCCAGGACACCAAAGTTTATTGTATGATGCTTATATTTTCTGGCAAATACGGTAGGAAACAGGACCATTCCCATTAACAGTCTTGCTGTAGTCCGAATGGGGCAGACAGATCCCATTCAAAGAAGTGCGTTTAGTTCTTGACACAGGGATCCTCAGAGGCCATCTGGTCCAACACCTTCATTTATACACTGATAAGCTGGAAAGCATCCAAATGCCAATCAGGATGTTGCAGGGCTTTCAGTTCATGTCATAAGAGGATAAAAGTTGAAGGAACTAGGGCTGTTTAGCTTAGATAAAAAATGTCATGGAATGGTGGTAGGGATGGGAACAAATAGAAGATGATTACTGTCTTCATGCATCTGAAGGACTATCATGTGGAAGAGGGATTAGATTTGTTCTATTTGGCTCCAGAAGACAAAACTAGGCGCACTGGGTTGAGGTTGCAAAGTGACTAAAAATTTAAGCTTACTGTAAAGAAAAGCTTCGTAACAAAGCTATAGTTTCTGTTTCACTGGAGGTATTCAAACAAAGGCTGGATAAACCCATTTATGAAGTTCTGTTGTAGTAGTGGTGCCTTTCTGATTAAGGGCTGCACAAATTGGCCACCAAGTTCCCTTCTGACTCTGAAATTCTGTGATTGTAACACCATCTTTATTGAGGAAATGTTATTCTTAATTAATGAGGGATCATAAATGTACAAAAAATATTTACTACAATTTTTTTTTATTATAGTAGAGAACGAAAAGCTAAGGGGAACCCTATCATTTGGGGAATGGCTGAACACATGATGATAATATAAATAGTATGTAAAGTTCATCACACCATAAAAAAAATTACAAAAGGAATGGCAATAAGGAAATCTAAGAAGATCTGTTGAAATGCTGCAAAGTGAGGTGAATTAGAATTTATACAGGAACAACAACAATGTATCAAAAATAAACTTTGAAAGGTTTAGGAATTCTGATCTAACTACATTTTCAGATTAATGACTAACTACATTTTCAGATCAATGATGATGAAGTATGCACATCCTCAATTATGGGACCCAAATTGCCAAACAAGATATTATTCATTTTCAGACATGGCCAATCTGGGCATTTGGCTTGAATATGTGTAGTCATTATAAGGGATTTTACCCCAAAACTTTGGGGGCATAGATGGGAAGTAAAAGCAATAAAGCAATAAAGATGCCCTCCAACCAAGGAAAAATGAGATCAGTGAAGTTTTTATTATTGTTTTTTAATACACAGAAAGAAACAGCCAAGCAGAATAGTCCTGAAAACTAAACCTTGAATTTATCATATGTTTAAAAAGAAAAGTAAGCTATATATATTAGATTTTGGGAGTACTCAACAGATTTATAATTTCATGTAATAATTTTCTTTTATTACTCTGCCTTGTGTAAGGAAATGATCATTTGATTTGGTATTTGGTAAGTACAGGAGGAGAAAAAAAAGTAAAGAAGTGAGAGATAATGAGATTTATGGAATAATTCCTTTTTGTCCATAGTAGTAGGCTCAAGAGCAGCTAGATGATGTAGTGGATAGAGAACCAGTCCTAGAGTTAGGAAGACCTGAATTCAAATCCAACCTCAAACACTTAAAACTGGCCCCTACCTCTCACACAGCTCTCTTCCACACTTTAAAATATAGTTAATTCTGGCCTTCTTGTTACTGATCTTTTGTGTCTTTGGGCTAACAGTGTCACTTACATCTAGAATGATCTGTCTCCCCAACTCACTGCTTTCCTTTCAGGACTCAGCTCAAAGCACCACCTTTACAGGCCTTTCCCCTGTAAAGCTATTTGCCATCTTCATATGTAGCTTGCATTATATCTACATTTAAATGTTGTTTTCTCCCTTAGAAGGTAATTTCTTTGAGAGAAGGGATTATTTCATTTGTATCTTTTTCTCCCTTACTTTTAACACAAGGTCTGGTAATAATGGGTGGCTTAATAAATGTTTGACTGATTAAAAGTGGTAACTTGAACTCTCTTCCCTTTAAAACAAACAAACAAAACACAGCTTGCACGTTATTAAATCCTTCAAAATGTCATTATGGCCTTAACCCTGAACTAACCCATAATTAAGGTGTGTCTAAACATATGTGCTGAACATGTAAACAAAGTGCCAGATCAGTAGCAGCTTCTAGAATAAAACACCCAAATGCCACAGGGCCAGATCTGACCCAATCCAGCAATGATTAAACAATAATCTAGGTCTTAAGAACCAGAATTATTTCCACTACATGTCCAGGGTAACTTGGAGGACAGGCTGTCAATACTGTATTTTCAAACACGGATAACTTCCCAAGAACCCCAATTGTTCCTTCACATGGTATCCCTTCCACCCCCACCCCCTCCTTCCCCTCCTTCCCCTCCTAGAGTTCACTGCCTTTTTCCCATTGCCTCTTAAGTCTTTCTGGCTTCCTCTGTAGGAGGTGCTTCACAATTCTCACAATTAATAATGCTTTCTTGACTGCATTTTCCACTAGACTGCTCTCTTGTACTTCATCAAACGTCTCCAAAAACTCATCTTCCAACAAGATGGAATCCAACTCTAAAACTCATACCTACTAAATACTCTCTGGGTCAGGGTGGAGGGTGAATAACAGAAAGCTCCTCTCACTCTCCAATTAAGAAGGGGGCCCAGGGCTCTATCAGGCTGGCAGAACTTCAATGTGGCCTGAAGCCAGGCACTCTTTTCCCTCCTTTCAGCTTCTTCTTCTTTTTTTTTTTTTTTTTGCTGAGGCAATTGGGGTTAAGTGACTTGCCCAGGGTCACACAGCTAGAAAGTGTTAAGTGTCTGAGATCAAATTTGAATTCAGGGCCGGTGCTCTATCCACTGAGCTGCCTGGCTGCCCCTCAGCTTCTTTTTTAAAAAAATAAGAATAATTTTTTTTATTTTCAAAAACAAAGATAGTTTTCAACATTTACCCTTGAAAAATTTTGCATTCCAAATTTTTCTCCTTTCCTCCCCACCTTCCCCTTCCCCTAGACAACAAGCAATTTAATATAGGTTAAACATTTGCAATTTTTCTAAACATATTTCCACATTTATCATGCTGTACAAGAAAAATCAGATCAAAAGAAAGAAAAAATAAAAGCAAACAAACAACAACAAAAAGATGAAAATACTATGCTGTGTTCCACATTCAGTCTTCATAGTCTTTTCTCTGGATGCTATATCACATGTCTGTTGGAACTGCCTATAATCACCTCATGTTGAAAAGAGCCAAGTCCATCACAGTTGATCATCACATAATCTTGTTGCTGTGTACAATGTTCTCTTGGTTCTAGTCATTTTACTTAGCATCAGTTCATGTAAATCTTTCCAGGCTTTTTTGAAATAAGCCTGTACATCATTTTGTATAGAACAATAATGTTCCATAATATTTCATAACTTATTCAGCCATTCCCCAACTGATGGGCATCCACTCAATTTCCAGTTTCTTGCTACTACAAAAAGGCCATATGTGCGTCCCTTTTCCTCCGATCTCTTTGGGATACAGATCCAATAGAGACACTGCTGGATCAAAGGGTATGCAGTTTGATAGCCCTTCGAGCATAGTTCCAAATTACTCTCCAAAATGGTTGGATCAATTCACAATTCCACCAATAATGCATTAGTGTTCCAGTTTTCCCACACCCCCTCCAATATTTATTGTTATCTTTTCTTATCATCTTAGCTAATCTGAGAAGTATGAAGTGGTACTACAGAGTTGTCTCAATTTGCATTTCTCTAATCAAGTGATTTAGAGCATTTTTTTTTCATGACTAGAAATGGCTTTAGTTTCTTCGTCTGAAAATTATCAGTTTGTATCTTCTTTTTTTAAAAAACATTACATTACTTATTTATTTATTTTTGCTGAGGCGACTGGGGTTAAATGACTTGCCCAGGATCACATAGCTAGGAAGTACTAAATGTCTGAGCCCAGATTTGAACTCAGGTCTTCCTGACTTCAAGACCAGTGCTCTATTCACTGAGCCACCTAGCTGCCCCTTTTTCATATCCTTTGATCATTTATCAATTGAGAAAAAGCTTGTATTCTTATAAATTTGAGTCTATATATTTTAGAAATGAGGCCTTTATCAGAACTATTGGAAATAAAATTTTCTCCCAGTTTTCTACAATCTTGTCTGCATTGGGTTTGTTTATAGAAAACCTTTTTAATTAAATACAGTCAAATTAACCACTTTGCATTTCATAATTTTCTCTTCTTTGGCCATAAATTCCCTCCTTCTCCACAGATCTGAAAGGTGGACTATCCCTTGTTCTTCTAATTTGCTTATAGTATCACCCTTTATATTTAAGTGATGAACCCATTTCCACCTTATCCTGGTATAGTATTAGGTGATGATCAATGCCTCATTTCTGCCATACCATTTTCTAGTTTCCCCAGCAATTTTTGTCAAATAATGAGTTCTTATCCCAGAAGCAGGAGTCTTTATCAAGCTGGGTTTATCAAACACTAGATTACCATAGTCACTGACTATGTGTTTTGTGAATCTAATCTATTCCACTGATCTACAAAAGTCTATTTTTCAGTCAGTACCAAATGGTTTTGATAACTGCTGCTTTATACTACAGTTTTCGGTCTGGTACAGTTAAGCTACCTTCATTTGCATTTTTTTCCATTAATTCCCTTGAAATTCTTGACATTTTGTTCCTCCAAATGAATTGTTATTATTTTTTCTACAAACTAATCTCTTGGCAGTTAGATTGATATGGCACTGAATAAATAGATTTATTTAGGCAAAATTGTCATTTTTATTATATTAGCTAAACCTACCCATGAACACTTGATATTCTTCCAATTATTTAAATCTAATTTTTATTTGTGTGAAAAGTGTTTTGTAATTGTGTTCATATAGTTCCTGATTTTATCTTAGCAGGTAAACGCCTAAATATTTTATATTATCTACAGTAATTTTAAATAGAATTTCTCTTTGTATCTCTTGCTGCTGGACTGCTGATAAACTATAAAATAAACATAAATCGTTGGCATTTCTATATCTTGCAACTTTGCTAACAGCTTCTTTTTCTTTGCCTATTAGATTGTGAGTTCCAGGAGGGACAGATCAGCCTTTTGCCTTTTTACATCCAATGCCTAGCATAGAACTTACTACACAGTAAGCGCTTAATAAATGGTGGTTGGTTGTTCAGTCATTTTTAACCATATTTTAACCATGAATCCCTCTAGGGTTTTCTTGGCAAAGACACTGGAGGGGTCATTTTACTAATGTGGAATCTAAGGCAAACAAGTTAAGTGGCTTGTCTAAGGTTGCATAGTCAGTGTCTGAGGTCAGATTTGAATTCAGGAAGAGGAGCCAGCCTGGAGGCTTGGTGGTCTACCTATTGCAGCACCTAGCTGCCCCAATAAATGTTTACTATCTTAATAAATGTTTATTGACTGATGTCTTCTATATAACTAGTTATCTGCATGATTGTCTCCTCCATTATAATGTATGCTCCCTGAAGGCAGAGGCTATTTTTTGCCCCACTCTCTAAGCACAGTGCCTGGCCCCATGTTAAGTACTACTATATGCTCCCTGGAAATTCAGACAGTACACCTAAGTATCTACTGCCAGCTTTTCTACTTGGTATCACTGTAGAAGACTTAACAGGCTACTGGTTCTATCTTCATCCTAGTGAACTGAGGGATTTAAAAGGAGGGGATGCGGCTTTGCCAAATGAAAGCCAAGTTAGTTATAGATCAGACTTGAAGCCTTTTTTAAGTCTTTCTACAAGACTCTTAGGCTAAATCCAAGAGGACTTGAATGGACAGCATGTGAAGCCTGTAAATACTCTTATGATTAGTTGTCTTGGAATCATACTTGAATAATGGAAAATCCTGATGCCTTTTCACCCCAACTGTAAAACCATTCACACAACAGAATGATTTTTTGCTCACTAACCTCCAAATAACTCATTCTTAAAGTAGCTCAAATCTAGTCATTCCCTCTATAGAGAGGGAATATGAAGTACTCCTAGGTTTGCACTCCAAAGAGTTTGAGAATTAAAAACTAATCAGCTATATTCTCTGCAAAACACATTTCACTTCCTCATTAAAAAAAAAAAAAAATTATCCTGAAAAAGAATTTGACTAACATTACTACTAAAAAAAAAAAAAAAAGCCACATTTTTACAGAAAAGCAATCCTAAAAGACATCAAAGACAAAAGTATCCAGGCTAGTTCTTTTTTGTTTAGTGGTCCTGGTTCTTGTCAAGTGAATCTGGGACTTAGGAGGTTCTTCTTAGCCCCCTTTAGAATTTTCACTTCATTTCATACATTCAGTAGGCCAGCAATATTCCACAGAAAAGATTAAGGAATACTTGAGCTAATTAGCTGGTTAGCATATCTATTTAGGAACTAGTATGTCACAGGAGTTTTGATAAATCTACAAACTTCTGAGACAAACTGAAATGAATTGCTATCCGCTTTTATGGTTGAAAAAGCCTTTTCACGGTGCTCCAAGTCACTATTGATCAGAGAAATGCAAATTAAGACAACTCTGAGATACCACTACACACCTGTCAGATTGGCTAAAATGACAGGAAATGATAATGATAACTGTTGGAGGGGATGTGGAAAAACTGGGACACTGATACATTGTTGGTGGAACTGTGAACGGATCCAACCATTCTGGAGAGCAATTTGGAGCTATGCTCAAAAAGTTATCAAACAGTGCATACCCTTTGACCCAGCAGTGTTTCTACTGGGCCTATATCCCAAAGAGATTTTAAAGGAGGGAAAGGGACCCACATGTGCAAAAATGTTTGTGGCAGCCCTTTTTGTAGTGGCAAGAAACTGGAAATTGAAAAGATGCCCATCAATTGGAGAATGGCTGAATAAATTATGGTATATGAATGTTATGGAATATTATTGTTCTGTAAGAAATGACCAACAGGAGGATTTCAGAGAGGATTGGAGAGACTTGCATGAACTGATGCTGAGTGAAATCAGCAGAACCAGGAGAACATTATACACAGCAACAAGACTATACGATGATCAATTTTGATGGACATGGTTCTCTCCAACAATGATGTGATTCAAACCAGTTGTTCTTCCATGAAGATAGTCATATACATCCAGAGAGAGGCCTGTGGGAACTGAGAGTGAACCACAACACAGCATTTTAACGCTTTCTGTGAATATTTCCAAGCATTTTGTTTTCATTCTTAGGTTGTTTTTTTTCTTCTTCTCTTTCTAGATCTGATGTTTCTTGTGCAGTAAGATAGCTGTATAGATATGTATACATGTACTGTACTTCTCATATAATTTATCCTATCTAGCATGTATTAGATTACCTGTCATCTAGGGGTGGGGGGTGGGGAGAAGGAAAGGAAAAGCTTGGGGAAAAAAAAAAGTTTTTTTTGTTTTTTTTTTTGCAAAGGTCAATGTTGAAAGGTCACTCATGTTTTGTAAATAAAAAGCTTTATAAAAAAAGAAAGAAAGAAAAAGCCTTTTCACAGAGGGGCAGAAAGTCAGTGGTGAAAGAGACTGGTAAACCTAGAAGTAATCAAAATGCTGAGGGCCTGGGGGAAACAGGAGAAAGTATCAGAATTTTCCACTGTTCAACTATGATTCTAACAAATGATTATAGGGGTGTTGACAGGCTTCAGATACTTGTCTATTCAACTCCTCTTGGATTCAGCCTAACAGAATCTTATACAAAGACTTAAATTTTCAAGCCTGGTCTATAAACTAACAGCTTTCACTTAGCAAAGTCAACACCCCCAAGGCCACTCTCTCCTCTTGAATCCCTCAGTTCTCTCGGTTAAGACAGTACCAGCCTGTTGAGTATTTCCATGATACCAAATAAAAAAGCTGGTAACAGATACTTAGGAACATTGTCTAAATTTATTTGAGGATCCTAAGTCCATTCTATTGTACAACTGGAGTTTCTAATGGAGTGGCAAGAGTAAATTAGAACTCACCATTCAAGAAGACAAAAGTTCTTTAGAATCTGTTTTTTGGGTGAGGGGAACAGGGAAAGATATGCTCTTCTACAATGCAACTGAGCTTTTAATGTGCTCTGCCACTGCCTAAGTAACCAAATATAACAAGGCTTTAGCACTAGAAAGGTCATTGTCACAAAATAATTACTAAAAGTAATAATATGCTGTCAGCTTACTGTAGAAATCAAAGTCACTATTCTGGCCACAAATTAAATAAATAACCAAGTCTCACAAAAGCATTATTTGTGTAAGGGAAAAACTTGCCTATTCCTCTTTGTTGACTCCAGGTTATTTCCCTTTTCGAAGATCACAGTATGGTATACCAATGATGAAAACTCTCCTGAAGACCATATGATAGAGTTCTAGGTTGTCTGTTAACTTTCTGACTAGTTTCCTTCCCAACAGATTCACTTTACAATGAGATGTTATCGGAAACTACAAATCTGGGTGGGAGAAGATAAGGACAGTTAAAAAAAACTTCTTAGAAAGAAACAGAGTCCATAGTCAAGTGATTTTTTCCAAAGTCAAGTAGAAGGGCCTTGGTGACTAGAAGCAACAGTTATAAATCTTTTATGTGCATGCTCTTACATGTTTTAGTTTATTTAAACGTTCGATAATTTGAACTTGTCTCTATCAGCAAATATATTCCAGTGTTGCTTACAGTGAAGCTCAGTTTCAAGGAGAAAAGAAAGGCTGAGGATACTTTCATGAAATCAGTTGGATATTATTTAGTGAAATATGCTACTTTATGAAAGAATAAGCTCTACAATATCCCCCAAAAGATTATTTCTAAAGTTATTTCCATCTCTAAATCTATGCTAAGATCCTATGATGAGCATCTTCTTGAATGCTCACAAAAAAGTCTATTCTATCACTTAACAGCTTTAAGAGTACTTTCTCACATTAAACCAAAATCTGTCTCTTTCTGTGTTCCACCTTTTGATCCCAGTTGTGAATTACCTATCAGGCCTGATCTCTCTTTCAGAGGATACCCCATATCAAATACTTGAAAGTAACAATAGTTCCTCTCAAATCTTTTTTCTCCATCCCCAGCTCTTTCAATGGAACATGAATTGGTGAGCCCTCTCAACAATTAACTGACTAATGGATTTTTTTTGAGAATTTTTCAAAGTAAGGCAATGTTTCTCCAAATACAGTAGCACTTAGAACTGATCATAATAACCCAATTGGCCTGACTAGCATAGAGGACAATAGAATTATTACTATCCTTGTTCTAGATCCAGTTTTCTGAGTTTTAAGAACATGTGTGTTCATTTGTCTATCAAGCATGATATCAAACTAAATCCCATATTTATGTTTAATATGCCAAGTTACATAAGCACTGCCCTCAGGATTAGAGAAAAATGCTTAGACATAAGGAGACTGGAACTACAAAACTGTGCAAACTGTGCTAGTGAAGGGTAGCAACTTTGAAATTGGTATCTATAGGATGATGTAGGTAGGTAGTTCTGTTATACTATATTTCACCTAATTTTTAAAGTCTACTGCCTCTAGAATAAAACACAAGTTCCTTTGCTTTATTTAAAGTTTTTCATAGACTGGCTCCAAATTACCTTTCCAGATATATTTCTTACTACTTCCCTTCACAAACTCCATTTTAGCCAAACTGGAATACTCAATCTAACCCCAGATTCCACCAATGCCTACTGGAATTCTTAACTGTATTCAAGTCTGAAGCTCAAGTACAGCCTATAATTTGAAGCATTTTTCTAACTGCCACAATTGTGGGTGATTGCTCCTTTGTCAAATTACCTTATTTACTTATTTCTGTACATGTTGTCCTCCTCCCTACTTTAGCTCTATTTAAGCTCCCCTGAAACAAGGTCTTATCTCATTTTGTTCGCCCAGTATCTGATAAAATTCCTTGCACAGAACAGGTGTTTAACAAATATGTGTTGAGTTAAATCTGCTGTGGTGACAAAAGGGAGTCTGTAGTTATTTCACAGTTTTTATTTTGGAGGGGGAGGTGGTTTACAAAGTCATAATAAAATGAAAAAATTTGCCCCGATCACTATAATGTGGGCTCTATTAAATTCACAATGTTCAGGATAGGGCACATGAAAAACTGGATATTCAGCAACAGGTATCACACACTGATACAAGGACTATTAAAACATGTTAAGGACTTCATGCTAGATTCTGGCATGCTTGATGCCGATATAAATTGGACTTATTCTTAGGTATTAGGTCGCATTCATATATTTAAAAACTAAGACTTTTAACTTTTAAAATTCATTCTTAACTTTTACTACTAGTAACCTGACATGCCAACAGGAGCCCAGTTGCAATGCTGTATTATCTCCTGCGTTCCTGAACCTAATTTTTTCTTACATGCATGATGCAGAGACACAACACGTTTTACTGATGAAGAAAAAAAAAGGAATAGAAAGTGGGAAGTTCCTGAATAGAAAACAAGGGATAACATTAAAACTAAAGATAATTAACACAACAATCTCAAGTTTCTGTCTAGATAAGTAAGCCAAATTATCCAGTTACATTTAACCAACTGCTAAATATGGTTGAGACTGATATTCTGACAGAAGATTTAAGGAGATAGATTTAGGACAAAAGTCTATTAGTTTTATGACCCAAAACTGTATAAAGGAAGTCAAGCCCTTTTTCTCTCTGCCACTGGTTCTATATATCAGGTTAGATGCACATATCAGACTTGGGAGGGGCAAGTAGAAAAAGAAGGGAAGGAAAATGTGTGCATGTAGGGGTAAACACTGGGGATTCAACTTTCAGCAATACAAGATCAAATAATCATCTCTTCTTGATTCTAAGGCATCTCAAACACTAGACAATGTTTTAATGTCAAAACCCTACTTGCAACTAAGGAATCCAAGTGTAATATAAGATAATCTTAAACAGTCCAGGCAGAGAACAATCTGGCCATGACTCCTCAATTCATACAAGTAAAATTTTTCTCCAAATTTGCCCCTCTTCTAATTATCCATTTTTTTTTTGTTGAGGGCACAAACAGCCTTCCTAATACCTAAGTTTTTAACTTCTATGTCATTGCTGACTTTCCCCTTTCCCTCATCTCGAATATTTAATTCTTTGCTAATTTCATTACTTTTATTTCATTTTCTCAACATTTCTCACATTTGTCCCCTTCTCTTTATTTTCATATACATTATCTTACTTATGTCCTCATCATAATTATTCCTGAACTTTTGCTTCTTGTCTCTAAGCTTCTCCCATTCTCCAACCTATCTTTCAAGGTGATATTACTAATAAAGTACAAGTCTGATGAAATTGCTCTCAGGTTCAAAAAGCTACAAAGGCTTCCTCTTGGCTCTAAGATAAAATACAAACCATTCCTGTTTGACATTTAAAGTCCTATATAATCTGATTCCAGCTTCTCTTTCCAGGTTTATTATTAGTCATCATTCCCCTTTATTACATATGACTCAAAACAAATTAGCCTATTTGTTATTCCTCACACATGACAGTGTATCTCCTATTGCTTTACCTCCACATAGGCTAGAATGCATGTCCTCAATGTCTCTTAATTTTCCCTAATGTCTTTTAAAGCTCAACTCAAATGCAGCCATTTTGGGATCCTTCCAACTACAAGTGCAGTACCTACAATTAGTCTGTAAATATTTTGTGATGTGTTTTATATATATGTTGTTTCCCTTGACAGGATAGAAAGTTCCTTGAATACAGGAGCTATTTCATTTTTGTCTTTGTATCTGAAGCACAGTACCTAGCATATAGTTGATACTTGATAAATGTCTGAATAAATTTGTGCAAATTTCAAGTGAAGGAGAACAGGAAAGGGGAAAAAAAATTTTCTTTTATCCTCCCATCAAAAGTTTCATGTTCAATTTATATTGGTCCAAAACCAACAAGACACAGAAAGCTCAAGATTTACATATGAGCATTTGAAAGAACAGAATCATTTCAGTGCTAAACAAGCACAAGTTCAGCAGAGTTACTTTATGTATTCTAAAGTTTCTTTTTCAAACAAGCTAAACATGGAAAACAATCTCCTTGGCAGGGTTCTTGCCTTCATAATCTGGTAGGGCCTACTACAGGACCTCACAAAGAAAATAAACTAAAAGGCCTTTAGATAGGCTTTGTAAACTGAAGTGGCCATCACGTTCGCCTTGAGCTAAGCAGATCTGAAAAGTGAATTAAAATTATTTGGAGACATGGTGTGAGAGGATAATTTTTCAAAGAGATTCAGGTACACTGGCTAACAATTCAGTGGAGTTTTTTCCTACTAAATCATACTACTAAGATGGAGAAAGGCAGAAAAGGAAAAGATGTTATATCAATCTGAGGAGACTTCCCATAATCTGGGCAGCAAGGTGACTGAGGTTGGATTTACAAGAATCATCTTCCTAAATATGTATACATATATTCGATCTGTCAAGTATTTTAACATAATTAACATATAGTGTATTTTCTGCCATGTAAGGGAGCGGTAGGGACTAGAGGGGAAAAATTTGTAACAGAAAGCTTTGTAAGGGTCAATGTTGAAGAATTACCCATACATATGTTTTGCAAATAAAAAGCTTTAAAAAAGAAAAAAAGAAAGAAATTTACTTCTATGTGATCCTGAGCAAGTTAAGCTCTCTGAGCCTTCATTTCTTTATCTGTAAAGTGGGAATATTGTTTGTTGTTTAGTTGTTTTTCAGAAATATCTAACCCTTCTAAAACACTTATTTCACAGTTATTGTTAAGGGCCAAAAAATTACATTCATAAGGTTTTTTGCAAATCTCATGATGTTTATAAATACATTAATGTTAAACATTAAAAAAAATCATCTTCCTAAGTATAAACCCAGTTTCAGACACTTACTAGCTCTGAGACTCTGAGCAAGTCATTTCACCCTATTTGCTTCTGTTTCCTTATCTGGAAGATGAGCTGGAAGACAAAGCAAACCATTCCACTACCTCTACCAAGAAAACTGCAAAAGGGATCATGAAAATTCAAACATGACTGAAACAACTGAACAACAAAAACCCTTAAACTAAAATGCAGATGATACTAAATTAAGAGAAATTTCCAATTCTGGAAACAATATTTTGGTAACCTATCAAAAAGCAGAGTTGTTAGAGACAAAGGAATCAAGCATGGGCTAATGAGAAAGACATTGATTGATCTGTCAATAAGGAAACCTGACTTCTAGCTGCTTCTGTGACACTTATAGAGTCACAAGACTTACCAAAATCTTGATTTCCTCATCTTTAAGATGGTTAAAAAAAATACTTGTTCAGTTAATAACAAGCAAACTTTGGGGTCAGAAAGACATGAGTTCAAATCCTGTGTATGTATCTTGCATGGAGATTGTTGTTTGCATGTTGTATCCCCATTAGAATGTGAACTCTCTGAGGTCAGGGGTCTTGCTTTTATCCCCAGAGTTCAGGGCAGCACCTGACACATAAGCACTTAATGGTTGTTATCCTTTCTCAAAGAAGACCAAAATGACATCATTTTGCTAGGCTCAGACCACTACCGGCTAGGAAAGCTCTATCATAGGGGGAGGTACAGTCTATGTGAGCATTTGGAGAGCAAATGCCTCTACATTCTCACATCTTACATTTCCATTGAGCTACTGCAATGCTGTTTTGCTCATTAGACCACAGTGCTGTCTTTGATGTGGGCATGCCATGCTGGGGAGGGAGTCCTGTGCTAATGTCTCCCATATCACCTTGAGGGTGTCCTCCTCTCACATCTCCAGACCTCTGTGTGAATACTTGCCTTGGTGAGCTCTTCATAAGAGTCTTTTAGGCAAGTGTTATGTTTTGCATTTGAATAACATGACTGGTCCATTACAGTAGCACTCTAACAGTTTGAATGCTTTTGGCAATTTAGTTCAAGAAAACATCTCAGTCTCCAGGATCTTAACTTACCAGGTGATTCAGTCTTCCTAAGACAATTCAAATTGAAGTGATTCAGTTTCCTGGCATGCCTGTGAAACATGGCAGACTGTCCATGTTTCACAGGCATATACCAGTGAAGTCAGCACAATGGCTCCGTAGACATTCAATTTGGTAGACAATCTAATACTTCTCCCTCACCCTTTACTTCAGACTCCCAAACACTGAGTTAGTTCTGGCAACACATGCATCAATCTCACCTACGTGTATAATCCTGGAAAGTGTACTGCCCAGGTAAGTGAACTTATCCACAGCATTCACAATTTTTCCATCTGCTGTAACCTAGAGTTCCATGTATGAATGGTGCAGTGTTACACTTGGTGTTAATTGTAGGCCAAAATTAGCATACGCATTAGAGAATCGATCCATATTATGTTATATCTCAGAGTCTTAGCCGAGTACACAAACCTGTGAACAAAATGTTACTTATTCTCCCTCCACATTAATCTTCGCTTTAAGCCTTTTCAAGTTAAATAATTTACCATCAGCTACCACTGTAGCTAACTTTGATGCTGTTTTTATCCTCACTGAAAGTGTCCAGCAACATTGCTGAAAGCATGGGAGCAAGCACTCAGCTTTACTCTCCTGGTAACTGGGAATGCGACAGAACATTAGCCATTACCTAGGTCCATGTAAGCATGCCATCATGAAACAAATACAACACTGATGAATTTCTCTAGCAATAAGTACTTACTGGCTAACTTAACTAGACTAACTCTCAGTACATAGGCAAGTCTAAGACTACATTTCAGAACAGGCAAAGACCTAAATCCTGGAGGAGGAGGGAGTTTCCTTACTTGGGTGTTGGGGTGTTTTGGAGGTCTATCACAAAGCCCTTTTCAGGGCTGCTCATCTACCTCTGGTGTCTGCCTGAGTCACCCATCTCTCACCTGTGGCTCTAAGAAGCTGGAGCAGTGGCCACATGGACTAAACTACGTTAAGAGTAACTGACAAGCCTTGAACTGTCAGTGAGTTACAGGGACAACTACCTGCTATGAAGGGGGCTGAAGCAGAGCTGTGAAGCCAAAGACTGGCACATCCTGGGTCAACTCCAGTCATTTTGCTTTTTGTCCCACCACTGACTAGACTTCCATGATTCAAGAAAAAAGAATGAAGCCAACAACTTTGTGCAACTCTGTCCTCTAATTCATGCACCAGTCAAAACATCATCTATGATATCATTGGTCTTCTTCAAAATGAAGAACAAAACAAAAACATCAATAAAACCACAAGTACAATCCCTTCCTGTATTTCTGCTTCTTAACTTCACAGGATTAAGAAGACAGTACTCTGTACACTTTAATATCATGATATGAATTAGTATCACCCTAAAGTGAGGAGTTTTTGGCTGGTTAAGCTCTAAAAGCCTTTGTGCCATATAGTTATAGTGCTCTATCCACTGTGCCATCTACCTGCCCCTAACAATAATTTTTTTTAAAGGAAAAAAGCCAACTTGATCCTGAGAAGTGTGGGAAAAAATATACAAAAGTTGGAAAGTAACTTACTTAAGAACAATATAAATGGAAAGATGTAAATGTGGAGAAATTATAATAACCAAGTTTAAACCCAAAGATGGGATATGAGAAGACACTTCTCTTATTTGCATAAATGGGAAACCAATATTGGTTTTGTTGAACTTGTTCCTACCATCAATTTTTTGTTAAAATAGCAAGATATCAATTAAAAATTTTTTAAAAAGAGGATCTGACTCATGTAACAATTATGCTAAATCCATATTAAGTACAGGATTAATATAATGAATCCCCAGAGGGTGTGTGTGTGTGTGTAAAAAGAGATATTCACCTCCTGTGGAATGTAAGCTTCTTGAATATGAGTGTTCAAACATATTTAACCTTGTATCCTCATTACTCAGGATGCTGTAGGTGCTTCATAATAAGTATTTGCTACATTGAAGTCTTAATCTCCCCTCTTGTTTACTAGAATTTAAAAAGAATGCAAAGAAACTGAAAAGGATTCTGAGAAATGTGATTAAAAAATGGTTTTAAAGGGACAGAAAACAGGTCCTATGAAGGAGCTAACAGGAAAAAGCTCAGATTTGATTCTGTTTCTGTGTTTAAGCTGGTAATTTTATGAGAAAGCTACTAAATAACTTCTTAATATCTATGGATTTATCAAAGGATATGAACAGACAATTTTCAGATGAAAAAATTGAAACCATTTCTAGTTATATGAGATGGTGCTCTAAATCACTATTGATCAGAGAATTGTAAATTAAGACAACTCTGAGATACCACTATACATCTGTCAGATTAGCTAAAATGACAGGAAAAGATAATGACTAATGTTAGAGGGGATGTAGGAAAACTGGGACAATAATGCATTGTTGGTGGAACTGTGAAGAGATCCAATCATTCTGGAGAGCAATTTGGAACTATGCTCAAAATGTTATCAAACTGTGCATACCCTTTGACCCAGCAGTGTTCCTATTGGGCCTATATCCCAAAGAGATCTTAAAGGAAAGAAAGGGACCTATATGTGCAAGAATGTTTGTGGCAGCCCTTTTTGTAGTGGCTAGAAACTGGAAGCTGAATGGATGCTCATCAATTGGAGAATGGATGAATAAACTATGGTATGTGAATGTCATGGAATATTATTGTTCTATAAGAAACAACCAGCAGGACGATTTCGGAGAGGCCTCAAGAGATTTGCATGAACTAATGCTGAGTGAAATGAGCAGAACCAGGAGATCATTATACACGGCAACAACAAGACTATGATGATCAGTTCTGATGGACATGGTTCTCTTCAACAATAAAATGTTTCAAACCAGTTCCAGCTGTTCAGTGATGAAGAAAGCCATATACACCCAGGGAGAGGCCTGTGGGATCTGAGTCTGGACTACAACATAGCATTTTCATACTCTCTACTGATGTATGTTTGCATTATGTTTTCCTTCTCAGGTTTTTTTTTTTTCCCTTTCCTGTACGGTTATCTGGCTGTTAACAGCAAGATAACTGTATAAATATGTATACACATATTCAATCTGTCAAATATTTTAACATAATTAACTGTATTAGACTTCCTGCCATCTAGGGGAGGAGGTGAGAGGTAGGAGAGAAAAATGTATAACAGAAAGCTTTGCAAGGGTCAATGTTGAAAAATTACCTATGCATAGGTTTTGCAAATAAAAAGCTTTAATTAAAAAAAAAAACTGTTCAACATCACTAGTAATCGAAGAAATGCAAATAAAAGAAAATAACCTCAGACACTTAATACTTACTACCTGTGTGAGCCTGGGCAAGGAGAAGGAGAAGAGACAGACAGCGACAGAGAGACACACATACACACACACACAGAGAAAGAGTAGAGTGGGAAGAGGAAGGGAAGAAAGGAGTGAGGAAGGGAGAGAGAAGTAATGTAAAATGAAGCTGGAAAGATAGGTTGGGACAGGTTATGAAGTGCTTTAAAAGCAAGACAAAGGGGTTAAACCTAGAGCTGGGGTTCTTAGCCTGGAGTTCATAAACTTACACTCTGAACTTTTCTTTAATATATTAATATTTAATTTTAATTAATTGTAAGAAGGCACCACAACAAACAAAGTGCCAAAGGGGACCACAACAAAAACAGTTAGATGACAGGAAGAAAATAGAGTTCACTGAGTGAGCGACCTGAATGGTCAAATTTATGCTTAGGGAAAAATCACTTTGTGGAGAGAGACATCTGCATGCAGAGAGAGTACTATGGGGACTAACTACAGATCACAACATTGTATTTTCACCTTTTTTGTTGTTGTTTGCTTGCTTGTGTTTTTCTTTCTCATTTTCCCCCCTTTTGATCTGATTTTTCTTGTGCAGTACGATAAATGTGGAAATATGTTTAGAAGAATTGCATGCATTTGACCTACATTGGATTACTTGCTGTCTAGGGGAGGGCAGCAAGAGAACAATTTGGAACACAAGGTTTTACAAGGATGAATGTTGAAAACTATTTTGAAAAAGAAAAAAAAAGAAAATCACTTTGTCTACTGTAGGGAAGATGGATTGGACAGGTAAGAGAACTGAGACAGGGAAAGTAACTAGGAGGCTACTGTAACAATCAATGAATGGTAATGCATTTATTAAGCATTTGCTAAAAAGAACACAATTAGAAAAGTGTGACAGGGGCAGCCAAGTGGCTCAGTAGATAGAGCACCAGTCCTGAAGTCAGGAAGACCTGAGTTCAAATCTGGTCTCAGACACTTAACACTTTCTAGCTGTGTGACCTTGGGCAAGTCACTTAACCCTAATTGCCTCAGAAAAAAGAAAAAAAAGACAAGTGTGACAGTTCCTGATCTCAAGGAACTCACATTCTAGCAGGAAATGCCAGTACAAGTCAGATGGAAAGGCCATAAGTACAATGACACAATAGAAAATAAGGGAGAATGAATAAAGGCAATAGATAATGAGGTTCTGAACTAAAGCAGTGACTATTAGTAGAGACAAAGGATTGCATTCAAAAGATTGTGGTAGTAGAAACAGTAAGATTTAGCAATTCATAGGACAGGGACTCAGAATAATGCCAAAATTACAAACTTGAGAAAAAAGAAGGTACTATTCTTCTGACAAAAAAAAAATGCAAAATTTGGAAACATGGGCTTGGGGGCAGAGGAAGAAAGAGGATGTATCAATTTTTTAAATGATCAATAATAATTAATAATCATGTTATTATACCTATTATTCCTTAAATTCTAGGTTTAAGAAATAACTACTATTAAAAGTAATTGTAGGAATAGAGGGTTTCCTTGTCTTCCCTAAAAGGCAATCTGTTAATGCTAAGCCCAAGAAAAAATAGAAAACAAGATATATTTAATTCCTAAAGGAAGTATATGCACTATAAAACAATAGAATAAATCTTTTCAAATTCTTATTGGTTCATATTTGAATAAAGAAAAGAAAGACAATTCACACCATTCTGGGAATAACTGACAAAAAAAGACACCTTGTCCTATGAAAGTCTAACCAAAATCTTAAATCTAAAAATGTCTTCAACAAATTTTATGTGTTGATTGATCAGAGACTACCAATGGATGTGTGGATCTCATTACAATCCTAGTGGATGTTAAAGTTTCTCCCTTTCTGGACACCACTGAACAACAAACCTATTAGAGAGGAAAGAAGTCAGGGAACTTTAAAAAAAAAAAATTCCAGTTGATTAAAGTTTCCTATAACACAGTCAAGAGAGTCACACTGCCTCAGTGACTTCCTAAAACTGATTTATATATAGCAATAGTGTGCTTTGTAGTATTTTTCAAATTTAAAGACAAAATGAAACTCTATTCACGTTAAGAAGGGAATATCCTGAATTTACTAAGTCTGAAATGGTCAGCACCTACCAACTGTTAGGTAGAACCTAATTATTCTGAAATCTTTTTATCTTCTATTTTATTTTTGCCTCAATTAAAACAACCATCAAAACCAACTTAAGAACCTACCCCTTCTTTCCCAACTCTAAGCCTACTCCCTAATCCAAAAAGAGAAGAAACCAAGGGTAAAAAGAAAAATAGCTTCTAACAATAGAAAATTTGCTTTTTTAAGTGTCGTGCGGCCGCCCGCGGGGCGAAACAATTGAGGTTAAGTGACTTGTCCAGGGTCACACAGCTAGGGAATGTTAAGTGTCTGAAACCAGATTTGAACTCAAGTTCTCCTGACTTCAGGGCTGGTGCTCTATCCAATGCACGACCTAGCTCCCCTTTTTTTAATTTTCAAAGCATATGCATGGATAATTCAACCCTTGCAAAATCTTGTGTTCCAAATTTTCTGCCCCTTCCTTCTGTTGAGGGGTGAGATCCTCCTCTAGAAGGCAAGAAATCAAATATATATTAAACATGGTAAAAATAGGTTAAATCCAATACATGTATACATATTTATACAATTATATTGCTGCACAAGAAAAATCAGAACAAAAAGTTAACAAAATGAGAAAGAAAACAAAATGCAAGCAAACAATAAAAAGAGTAAAAATGTTATTTTGTGATCCACACTCAGTTCCCACAGTCCTCTCTGGATATAGATGGTTCTCATCATCAGGAGATCACTGGAATTAACTTCAACCATCTCACTGTTGAAAAGAGCAACGTCCATTAGAATTGAGAATCATATAATCTTGTTGATGCTTGCACAATGATGTCCTGGTTCTGCTCATTTCACTTAACATCAGTTCATATAAGTCTCTCCAGGCTCATCCTGATCATTTCTTTTTTTTTTTTTGCTTTTTGCTGAGGCAATTGGGGTTAAGTGACTTGCCCAGGGTCTCACAGCTAGGAAGTGTCTGAGACCAGATTTGAACTCAGGTCCTCCTGACTTCAGGGCTGGTGCTCTATCCACTGCGCCACCTAGCTGCCCCTGCCACCTAGCTGCCCCCTGATCATTTCTTATAAACAATAATATTCCATAACATTCATATACCATAGTTTATTCAACCATTCTCCAACTGATGGGCATCCACTCAGTTTCCAGTTTCTTGCCATTACAAAGAAGACTGCCACAAACATTTTTGCACTTGTGAGTCCCTTTCCTTCCTTTAAAATCTCTTTGGGATATAAGCCCAGTAGAAAACACTTCTGGTCAAAGAGCTTGATAACCTTTTGGACATAATAGAAAATTTGCTCTTGACAGAGCTCCTGTCAAGAGGATTAAGGATGATACATGACCAAAAAAGAATGGAACCAAATTCTTTCCTGACATTTCCCACATACTAGTCTCTATTGCCTAGATATCTATGTTAAACGTAAATCACTGTTTTTATGATGCACTGGTAATGTCCCAAAGAGTATTAAAACCTGAAGTTCCTCAAAAACGTTTCCAATCTTTTCAACAACCTCACTTACCTGCCTCTTGATCAAGGTGCTGATAAACTGTGACTTGTGTGTCTGGTAACCTACCAGATTAATTGAGGAGTTTCATGATCCAGTTGGTATACTTTCTCCCACTTGTAAAAGTGGTAATCAGGAAGAAAAAATGATAACTAGGAGGAGCTCTACTAATCTGCTCGATTAAAGCACAATCCATGGAACATGCAGAGATGGGTTTAAGGAAGTCACAGACCGTTTTTTGATTTGTATTTGTATTCCTAAAACTTAGCACAGTGCCTGGCACAGATCTTAATAAATACTGGTTGACTTGATCTGGCATAACCAGATCTCCGCGAGAAAGAGGCATATAATAAGCTTTAGAATCCCAGTGATACCACAGTAGCATTCACATTATTATGTAAAGCTTTTGAGGACAAAGCAAAGTGAGAATACAAGTTTAGACGGGTATGAGAGATGTTACAAAGGAAGAATTCACACACTGGCAGCTTGGTGACTAACTGGAATGGTGCTCACAAAAGGAGACAACTTCAAGGTTTTTGAGTCTGGTTAACTTGGGAGAACAGGTGCTAGAAGGAAGGAAATAATACAGAAACTTTTACAAGTGTGTGGAGATAATGAATTGGGTTTATGTTAAGTTTGAGTTCCTAAAGGGATATTCAGACAAATATATCTAACATTTAATTGGAAATGCAGGTCTGAACAGAGAGAGGTTATAATGGAAACAGATCAGGAAATGATTCAGACAGGAGAGAATTGAGATCATGGGAAGTGAAGGCAAGGTTTTCAAAGGAGAAAAAGGCTAAAGACAGAACTTTAGGAAATTCCCATATCTGGAGGACAGAAGGAAGAGAAGAGACAGCAAAAAACAAAGACAAAATGAACAAACTAGCAGAAAAAGAAATAGCAACGTGGTGATGTTCTGTCATTTTTTCTGTCATGTCCAACTTTTCATGCATGGTTTTCTCAGCAAAGATACTGGAGTGATCTGTCATGTCCTCCTCCTGCTCATTTTACAGATGAGGAAACTGAGGCAAACAAGATTAAATAATGGTCCGGGATCACACAGCTAGTGCTGAGGCTGGATTTGAATTCAGGAAGATGAGTCTTCCTGCTATGCCCAGCCTGTTATCCACCAAGCCACCTGGTTAAGGGAAATCTCTAAAATTGGACAACAGTATCATATGCTACAAAGAAATGACAAAGATGAGAACAAAGACAAAGAAAAACATGCTTTTTGAGGTTTAAGTTTTGAGTTTCAAATTTTTTTAAAAAGCAACAAATGTCTTTTATATGAATGTGGGAAAAAATTTAAAAAGAAACAATGTACTATATGCTCATTTTAGGAAGGCAAAAAGTAAACAGATTTTATTCAAAAGTAACAAATAAAAATGTTAAAAAAAAAATGAAAAGGCCTTTCAATTTGATGGCTTTCTAACAGATGATACTTCAGAGGGTAAAGTTCTGTAGAATGATAGTAGTATTACCTCCTGGAAGAGTTTATAGTATGAGGAAGTCTCACATTTAAGTGTGGAGAAGAAAAAAGAAATAATTTCTTCTCAAACGAAAAAAACAAAACAAAACCAAACAAACAAACAAAAAGAACAAAAAATCTTCAAACTATTGTTGACCTTAAGAAAGACCCTAAATCTCTCAAATAACTAGAATTAATGCCTTTGTCCCCCTTCTCTTCACCCCTTACAAGGCTGGCTCACTGGATAGGGAAGGGGAAAGGAAATTTTCAGAAATGAAGGTGATGTAAAAAGAAAAGAAATAAAATTTTAAATAAAAAAGCAAACGAGACTGATGCTTTTGGTCTTGAAAATATATAATTATAGAAACATAGGATTTCCAGCAGCAACAAAAAGGCATAATAATCTCTCTAGACACACATGTAAATTTATATGCATATATATCCTCTTCTCTTCATATTAAGAATGGGCAAACAAGATCTGGGCAAGACTATCAAAGTAGCTCTGCTAGTCCATTCTTAGCAACTTCTTCCACACACACACACACACACACACACACACACACACACACACAAAAAAAAAAAAAAAGACTAGGCTCTCAGTGGTGAAATGCAAATGAAAAAAAACTCTTAAAAGACCTTCTGGAATTATTTTCGTCCTTGCAGGCAACTATTTTAATGGTCAGCCTATATATTCACTCTTTTGCTAATAAGTTATTTTTGCATAATTATCTTAATACTTTATATTTCAAATGGCTTCACACAGAATTTTTGACTAACATATGTAAGACATATAGTCATTTTCATGATCCCCTGGGTAAATGCCTCATCCCCTTGATTTAACTACAAAATAATAGATACTACCAACTCAAAATACACAAATCAATCAAAAGCATTTACATATCTTCTGTGCACCAGGCACTGTAATAGGTGTTAGGGATACGCAACCAAAAGTGAAAGAGTTTATATTCTAATAAAACTATAAGATATAAACAAAAAATAAGCATTTTGAAATCTAAACCCAAGATTTCTAAATCCTTTACTGACTTTGCAATATATAAATATTAAAATATTTGCTTTTTATGCTATTCTCTATAGAACATGTTATATCAATGCTTAATTGGCATTCTGAGCAAATTGAACACTTGAGCTGGTGTTTAATTTAGTCTACCTATGTTAGAGTAAGTCAAAACATCAAATGTATAGTAAAAAGAAAGAACAAAGACAAATAACCTTGCAGCAGATATTAGTCATACTATGTCATCCATTATCATGATTCGATTTTACAATGAAATGCAAAATTGCAAAAAAATTCCAGTAAGCATTTTGTTTTTCCTTTGTAATGTACCTGGAAGAATGATTGAAATGTCAGAAAAAGAGAAGTTAAGATACTGTAATTCTGATCAATAAAAGCTGATTGATGTTAATGGTTCAGAATAGTAAATACACATGAAATGTCCAAATTAACCTTATAGAGGACATGACCACCAATGGTCAATGATAGTTGCAGGAAGGAATAGCATTTACCAAGATTATTAATTTTTAACTTGTTAGACATTAACTATTCATTTAGAAGTAGTTGGTAGTCCAGTTTTTTTTTTTTTGCTCTAGGGATGAGGGTAGTGATAAGAAAGGGATGAAAAGTTCAGAAAATTTATGTATACTGGAGCAAGTGGTTACACCAAATTAGGCCGGATGTCAGTTCCTTTCCACTCCAACAACTACAAGAATATAAACTATAAAAGTGATGCGCTCAGCTTAAATGTAATTTAGGATAATGACAGAATATTGAGGTCAGTTTCCCTATGCTCTGCCCTCCTGGTATTCCCATAAAGAACTCTACCTAGGATACAAATTCATGATAGGAGATTAGCCTGTGTTGGTCCTACTCACAGACAACTCTCCATCTCCTAAATTCAACAGTTAACTGATCACTTAAATGTAATTTTGTAACAGACTAAATGCTATTTAAATTAAAGTATGATTACAGCTAATATCAGATAAAAGTAGGATAAAAACAAAAACAATTTAAAATTTCAGCTGGCATCACCAAACCCCTAAGAAAATGTTCTATCCCTCCAGGGTAGAGTCCAATCTTTCTGCATATTCCTCTGATGCTCTCATAGTGAAGGAAAAAAATAATTCAAGGTTTGCTGTCTTCATAAACCTTCTGTCTCCCAATCTAATGGGAGGGAGAAAATAACTCAGTTATTCACAGAAGGGTTCAACAAATCTACAAAGTTTTGCTGAATTTTTTAGGTGCAACTACCAAGTGACTGGCACCTCCAGCTATTCTTGGTATATTGTCATCTTAAGTCTTCCCAGCACTGAAAAGCATATCTAATAATCTCATATCTAAGCCCATCCTACAAAGAAAGGTTCATTTTTCTGCCAATCAACCAATCACAACTGCACTGACACTGAAGTCATACCAAAAACTTTTTTTTAATTAAAAATTTTATTTGCAAAACATATGTATGGGTAGTTCTTCAACATTAACCCTTACAAAGCTTTCTGTTACAAATTTTTCCCCCCTACTACTCACCCTTCCCCTAGATGGCAGGATATCCACTACATGTTAATTATGTTAAAATACTTGACAAATCGAATATATATGTATATGTATACATATTTCCACACATCATTTTTGTGCAAGAAAAATTATATCTACAAGAAAGAAAAATCAGAGAAAGGAAACAGTGCAAGCAAACATCAATAGAGAGCATGAAAATGTTATGTTGTGGTCCACATTTCACCTCCCTCTCTCTGGGTGTATATGGCTTTTTTCACTGAACAATTGGAACTGGTTTGAAACATTACATTGTTGAAGAGAGCCATGTCCATCAGAATTGATCATTATATAATATTGTTGTTGCTGTGTATAATGATCTCCTGGTTCTGCTCATTTCACTCAGCATCAGTTCATGCAAGTCTCTCCAGGCCTCTCTGAACATACCAAAAACATTGCTTGAAGAACATCATTCAGATCTTCCTCATCCTTGCTGCATCCAATGAAGATACAACACTATCCTGAAAGGTTATGTGGCCTT
This sequence comes from Myrmecobius fasciatus, assembly GCA_023553655.1. Classification (NCBI taxonomy): domain Eukaryota; kingdom Metazoa; phylum Chordata; class Mammalia; order Dasyuromorphia; family Myrmecobiidae; genus Myrmecobius; species Myrmecobius fasciatus. The sequence continues at coordinate 249,905 of JAJPUD010002680.1, read as the reverse complement.
AAGATGGATCCACTGATTGCAGACTGCTATTTAGGTGTTCCAACTCTTGTCCCCTTCCTTCCACAAATTTACACACAAGGCCTGTTCCACTCATTGTTTGGTTTTTGGAGGGAAGGGAGTACTTCCTCAATTTCTTGTCATAATGATGATACTAAGAGAACATGCAGTGAAGGTGTCAATCAGTAATACCTCACTTGACTAGTCCAACTTTTCTTTCACTCATACATTTATCTGATGTTATCCTTTTACTCCATTTACCATTCTTCATTTCTTTTATGTAACATATTGCAGACTGCTTATTCCCAACAATAAGCCTCAATCCTTGGACTTTTGTGTGATAATTCTTAATTTCAATTCTTCAGGGATTTGCAAATTTATACACCACACTGTAGGTATAATATTACTATTTTTAAATGAAGTACTTGCTCTCTGAAGATTAAAAACCATATGCCAGAATGCAAAGAAACATTTATGACAGAAAATCTTTTAGATGCCTAACTTAGAAACAGGCAGATTTTTTTTAAAAGAAATTTCATTAATTTATTAAAGAATTTGGTTTTATTTTTTCTCTTTGAGGTTCAATGTCCACGATAAACCAATCATGACAATATACCAATATTATAATACTAATTGTTAAGAGTACACTTGTTAAAAATTTATTTTATTTCATTAAATATTTTTCAATTACATGTAAAATTTTTTGAGTTCTAAATTTTCTCCCATCTTCCTGTTCTTCCCTCCTTCTTGAGAAGACAAGCATTTGCCTTAAAAAGGCAGCTTTCTGCTTCCTTTCTTATAGCACAGTAATATTCCATCACAAACAAAGTAGTATTCCACAACTTGCTGACATTCCCCAATAGATGGGCATCCCTTTGATTTACAATTCTTTGCTACCAGAAAAAAGAGCTAATGAACAGACTTCTAAAAAAAAATTCCTACCCATACCACAGATAATCAACCAACTTGATGGTTCAGAAAAACCTGAGAAGGCATATATGAATTCAAGCAAAGTGAAGTGAACGGTACCAGGGGAACATTGTACACAGTGGTAGCAACACTGCACGATTATTGGCTGTAAATTACTTAGGTAGTCTGATCAAAACAATGATCTGAGATAATTCCAAAGGATGATGAAAGGAAGGTGAAAAATGCTATCTACTTCCAGAGAGAGAAATGATGAACTTTGAATGCAGATTGAAGCACTTTCTTTTTCCATAAGAAATGATGAGCAAGTGACTTCAGAAAAGCCTGGAAGACTTACATGAACTGATGCTAATTGAAGTGAGCAGAACCATGAGACCATTATATTCAGTAATAACAAGATTATGTGATCATCTCCAACCATTCTGGAGAGCAATTTGGAGCTATGCTCAAAAAGTTGTCAAACTGTGCATACCCTTTGACCCAGCAGTGTTTCTACTGGGCCTATATCCCAAAGAGATCTTAGAGGAGGGAAAGGGATCCACCTGGGCAAGAATGTTTGTGGCAGCCCTTTTTGTAGTGGCTAGAAACTGGAAACTGAAGGGATGCCCATCAATTGGAGAGTGGCTGAATAAATTATGGTATATGAATGTTATGGAATATTATTGCTCTGTAAGAAACGACCAGCAGGACGATTTCAGAGAGGCCTGGAGGGACTTGCATGAACTGATGCTGAGTGAAACAAGCAGAACCAGGAGATCATCATGCACAGCAACAACAGTATTACATGATGATCAATTCTGATGGACATGGCTCTCTGCAATAAAGAATTGTCTCAAACCAGTTCCAACTGTTCACTGAAGAAAACCATATACACCCAGAAAGAGGGACATGAAATATGGACCACAACGTAACATTTTCATGAGCTCTACTGACATTTGCTTGCATTGTGTTGCCTTTCTCTGATTCTTTTTTTTTCTTGTAGATAGGATTTTTCTTGCATAACTTCTCAAGCATTTCAACATTATTAACATGTAGTGGACTTCCTGCCATCTAGGGGAGGGGAGGGGACTGGGGATAAAATTTGTATTGGAAAGCTTTGTAAAGATCAATGTTGGGGAACTACCCATACATATGTTATACAAATAAAAAGCTTAAAAAAAATAAAATAAAATAAAAAAATAAAAAAAAGATTATGTGATCATCAATCATGATAGCCCTAGTTCTTCTTAGCAATGGGATGATTTAAGACAATTCCAATAAACATGGGATGGAAAGCATAGTATTTTTACCTTTTTTGTTTGCTTTTTTTTTTCTCATAGCCCTCCTCCCCCCTTTTTGGCCTGATTTTTCTTGTACAACATGACAAATATAGAAATATGTTTAAAAATACGGTACATTATTTAACCTTTATCAGATTGAGAAGAGGTAAAGAAGGAAGAAAGAAACATTCAGAACACAAAGCTTTATAAAAATGTATGTTGAAACTTATCTTTATATATATTTGGAAAAATAAAATACTATATTTTAAAAAGGATAATTTCCTTATATAAAACAGAAAAAGACTACATATTAGGCTGTATCTCTATTATGTACAGCTTTTTTGGAAGGTATATTTGAAATTTAACAAAATATTTCCAATATTGCCCTGTTTGTATCCTGAACTTCCTCAGCTTTTTCCTGTTTATTTTAATGATTGCCCTACCTCAATCTCTGTTTTTATTAGTATTACTCTTCCAAAGCTTCCCTACCTCCAAATAAAAGATTTCCCTTTTAATGAATAAATATAGTCACACAAAACAAAAGACATTGGCCATCTAAAAATATGTATCTCATTCTGCACATCTACAGTTCAAAGGTAATCTTTGTCAACTCTTTCCCTCTGCCAAGGCACGGGAAGCATTTATCAGTCTCCTGGAGTCATGACTGGTCATTACATCCATCAGAGATATTAATTCTTTTACACACTTGTGTTCCATTGCAATGTTCTGGTCTAGTCATTTTAAAAAGAGTTTTGATATTATCTCACTTCACTCTGCATCAGTTCATCCATGTCCTCTCTCAGGTTTCTCTGAATCTACTTTCATTATTTCTTATTGTGAATTATAATCCTTATTCTGTATTTGGTTCAGTCATTTCCCAATTGTGACAGTAAATTTATAATTATTTTTTATGTAGATCCTTTTCCTCTTTCTGAAATCTTTCTTGGGACATATTACCTAGGAATGGTACCACTGGGTCCAAAAAGTACACAGCATAATGAATTTATAAGTTGAGTTCCAGACTACTTTTCAGAATAGCCAATTCACAGTTCCACTATTTTTATCATGCTTGTCCTATCACAGTTATTCTAACCCTGTTCACTTACATTTTTTGTTGTTTTTACAATCTGAAAGTTATGAGATTGAGCCTCAGACATTTTAATTTTCATTTCCCTTTTTGTTTGTGACCGGGAGCACTTTTTCCCTATGGCTCTTGGTAGCTTACCTTTCTTATTTTTAGAAAGGCCAGAAGTAGAGGCATAGGAAAAAAGTGTTCCTCGACACATATACAAGACAGCTTGTACTGGCAGAGCAAAGGTCTAGGGGCAGGTCTTAAGCCAAGCCCCTGGTCTGCAGGGTAGAGGTGGCCTGACCTGTGTTTGGTTGGTTGTTTTGGGGGGAGAGGAGGAAGCTATGGAGCCCCAAGCTGAGGGCCAGGAGAAGGGGGCACACGGCACTACACGGGGAAGTCAGCCTAGGTTTAGTTGTTAGGGTTTCTTTGAGGAGGGAGTGAGGGGGGTTTGGAATGAGGCCTTCTTTCAGGATTCTTTACATAAAGCTGAATTTGCATAGCCTTACATACAGCAAGAACTGTCTGGACTGCTACTCAAAGAGGGTGAGGGTTATTGAAGGCTGGGGGTACTCAGGGAGGTCAGAAGAGAGTGATCTGGCAGAATGGGAGAGACTGAAGATCCCAGAGGTGATTGATACTGCAGTCTGCTGGGGCAGATGAGAGGCTCTGGAATCGAGGGTATAGGTAAAGGGGTTGGTATAGGCAAAAATGAAAAACCATTTCTTTATCAGAGAGGGGGAAAAAGGTCAGAATATGATGATTAGGCATTTTGAAAGGAAGAGAAAGAGAGAAAAGTGCTTTGTCCTCAATTTTCATTTGTGATAATTAATTTTTGTTTGTAAACCTCTCTCTTTTGCCTTTTAGAATATATTACAATTTTTTCTCTCCTTTATTATAATTGCTGTTAAATCTTGGATGAATATACTATATTTGGTACCTTGCCTATGAACTGTTTCTGTCCTAGATGCTTGCATTTTTTTTTCTTTGATTTGGAAAATTTGGATTCTGCTAAGATGTTCCTGTGTGTTTACAATTTGGGATTTCTTTTTGGAAATTATCAGTTAATTATTTCTATTCACTTTCACTGTTTATAATAAATCTGATAAATTCAATTTTATGACTTCTTGAAATATTGCATCCAAGGGTATAGGGGGGACAGGGATCCATTGTTTTCAAGGAATCTGGTGACTCTAAATTATTTTTCCTTTACTTGTTTTCCAGATAGTTGTTTTTAGTTATCAATTGCTTATTTTATTTTTTTCCTATCTTTTGACTTTCTTCTAATATTTCTAGCTGTCTCACAAATTAAGTTCTATTTATTCAATTACTTTGGTAAGGTTTTCCTGCTTTGGTTCTAAGCTATCCCTCCAGAACTTTAATTTTTAAATTTCTTGATTCATTTCTTCCAACCATTTATAGTTCTGTGGTCAAACTTTTTGTTTTCATCTGAGGTTCTGCCTGTATTAGTTTTGGAACTATTTTCTTCTTCTAGGTCTTGATCTTTTATAGTTTTTATAGTTTTTTTCTATAGTTTATAGTTTTTCATCATTTTGGGGGTTTTATGTTTACTCATATTTTCAGGCTCAGTTCTTGGACTGGGATTTTTTGACCCAGAGGCCTCATTTGGATCTATCTTCTCTATAATCTAGATGCTACTGCTGCTGGATGGAGTAGCTTAAATTAGGTCCTACCATTTGCTTTAATCCTTAGTTTCTACTTCAGTCTCCTGGTGGTCCACTATGGGTTGTGGTGGTCTCAGCCTGTCTCTGATTCCTTATAAGATCTTTAATTGATAATTGGTCTCCTGCTATGGTCCTGAAAGTTCCCAGTGGAATGTCAGAGATCACACTGTTCTTAATCATTCCACACAAAATTCTCCTTTCCCTTGTGCTGGGAGACTCAGGTACCGTGTTGACCCTGTCTCTTGCTGTGGCTTCCAGTGCTCTGAGGACAACCTGACTGAGTCTTATCTCCTGCAGTGACCCCTAGGTGCCAGTTCTGCCTTCCCATTCTGTTCTGACAAACTAAGGAACAGGATTTGGTTACAGGTCCTCAATTCCTAAGGCTCATACTGGCTAGCTGTGGGTCTGTCTGCAGAAGAATACTTGTTATAGGTTCCTTTCAGTTGGCTTCCTGCTCTACATGAGCTTGCATTCACTTCTTTGATAAAGTTCCTTTCCCTATCTATAAGCCTTTTTTGAACACTTCTGAATTAGATGGCTGAGTGTACGGTATTGGTCCTCCCCCTTACCCCCAGTTTTCTTCATCACTGGTCTTCCTGGGCTTTTTTCAGATATTTGCTGGGATTTATGTGAGAAATCTAGGCTTCTCTATGAGCATCCATTTTGTCATCTTAGCTGGAAAATTATTTCAAATTATTAACAACTATAAGAAAGATTACTCCAAATAACTATAAGAGAAATGGAAACCAAAGAATTTTCACTTTAAACTCTCCCAATCCCTGATTGACAAAAATAACAAAAGTTAAAAATATTCAAGGCTAGAAAGACAGTGGAAAGACAGCAACACTGATACTTTGGTGTTAGAAATGTAAATTTCTCCAAACATTCCAGAAAGCCATTTGTAATTATGCCTCAAAAAAGTGGCTAAAATGCCCATACTCTTTGATCTTATTGCTAAATGTAGCACTCAAGAAGGTAAAAATGAAGTAGCCTCATAACACCCAAAATATTAATAACAAAATGTTTAATGACTTCAAAGAACTGTTAAGAGGCATTTTTTCAAATGAAAGGAGATTAAACACTTTTTTAAAAAACATATTTCCTGATTCAGTATTATTGAGCAACAAAATAATAACAGTAGGCACAAGCAGGTTTGTATAAGCGGAAAGCAAAGTTAGATCACTTAAAGGGCTAAAACCCAAACTCCAAATCACTAAATTGAATTTGTGGTAGGCACCAGACTCAATAAATGTTTTGGTCACCATACTTCACATTAAAGGATCACATTAGCGTCTGCCCTCCCCAACAGCAAGCAACTTGTCCCTTTTCAAATTATTTTATCTTTACCCGTCTACGTTATATATCCTCCCAAATAGAATGTAAGTTCACTGAGATCAGAAGCTGTTTTATTTTTTGTCTTCATATTTCCAGAGCTTAATGTATTACCTGACATTTAGCAGACACTTAATATGTTTTGGTTAAATTGAGAAAGGGAGATGGAGGGGAAATGTGTGCTATTGGAAGGGGTCTCGGAAAAGAACCGTAATAAAATGAAAGAATGAAAAAAGTCTCTAAAGACTGATTTCATCAATGTTTTAAGTTCTCTGAAGAAATAATATATGCAAAGAACTCTGCAAACTTTAAAGCATGATAAAATAATAGGCTATAACTGTCACCGTTACTGATTCTGGGTGACCCCAGAAAAATCATCACTTTACTGACTTCTTTCTTCCCACACAAGTTTAAGGAAACACATTTATTCTTGTTAATTACAAAACTAAATATGGTTTAACTGACTACTACCATTTTAAATTAGTATCCTTGTTATTCTTTAAACCAAACCAAAACAAACTCCACTCCCTTATATGGACTAGCAGGTATGTGGTGGTATAGATAGAGCACCAGGCTTGAAGTCAAGAAGACCTAAGTTCAAATCCCATCTCCAATACTTATTAGCTAATGTGATTCTGGGTAAGTCATATAACTTCTGTCTGCCTCAGTTTCTTCAACTGTTGTGAGGATCAAATGAGATAATATTTATAAAGCACTTAAGAAAAGGCACTTAATAAAGTCATTTCCTTCCTTTCAAACATACTTCCCTTGCCACTGAATGATCTTTTGTAATAATAACAAAAAATGTTAGGCAAACCATATATATCTCTGTACACCTGGTCTAGTCCCTAGATACTATTGAGAAAAGGGCAGTATTTGACAGGACTAAAGTTGGTCAATGCAATTAATCTGAGTTTGGCTGTCTGTTAACAGTTTTTCCATTCTATTTACTGTAGTCATTGCGTATACTATTCTTTTAGTAATACTTTTCATTCTACATCAATTCATGCAAATATTCTCATGATTCTCTGGGTTCCTCATATTCATAACTTTTATATTTTTGAGAATGTCTTTAGGGACAGCTAGGTGGCATAATGGATCGAGTACCAGCCTTGAACTCAGGAGGACCTGAGTTCAAATCTGCCCTCAGACATTTAACGCCTCCTAGGTGTGACCCTGAGCAAGTCACTTAACCCCAATTGCCTCAGCCCCCCCCAAAAAAGTTAGAGAATATATCTTTCCAACTAATTTGAAAATAACTAAGGAATCAGGGAACAAATTATTGCAGATAACTTTTTTCTATACCAGTATACTTCCTGCTCTATTACTCCTAAAGCCTACTTTTAATTCTCCCAGGTCTCAGTCATCCCATCTGACCTACAGATACTTTCTATTCCACTAAAGTATCCAGATACCATTTTAATTTAAGAACCAATAAATACAGACCACAGGACTTATCAGTCAACTAGCATTTATTAAGTACATCCTTGGTGCTGGGCATTGTGCTAAGTGCTGAAGATACAAAGAGAGACAAAACAAAAACAAAACATTGGTCCCTGCCCTCTAGGAGTTCAGTTGCATTGACTACTATTAGTCTTGGGGAAGCAGCACAAGCAATGATAAAAGCACAGGTCTTAGAGAAAAGACCTGAGTTCAAATTCTATTTCAGACAGGATCTGAACTAGTTGGATGCTCTTGAGCAAGTTAACTTACCTTCTCTCAGTCTCAAGTTTTCCCATCTGCAAAAGAAGTACATAGATTTCACACATGTTGAGAAGATCAAATAGAGATATCATAGATAACAAAATGCTTTACAAATCTTAAAAGTGCTATAGTTGTTTTTATCAGTGTTGTTTGTATCAGTCCTCAAATACAAATGAAAAGTATCTGTTCTCTACTTGGCTGTTCACTCTCAGATCAGAATAAGCAATGCATTCACTTAAACTAATCTTAAAATACTAAGATAACACTATAGTCTCATTTCTTGCTCTGCATATGTATGTATGTATATATGTATATTCATGTTTAATTCACATTAGTGAATTCCTTAAACACAATGAAAGGCTGAAGTTTATGAATTTTTAATAAAAACATCTTAATAGGTGGCACAGTGGATAGAGCATAAGCCCTGAAGTCAGGAAGACCTAAGTTCAAATCTGGCCTCAGACACTTAACACTTCCTAGCTGTGTGACTTTGGACAAGTCACTTAACCCCAGTTGCCTCAGCAAAAAAAAAAAAAAAAAAAAAAAATCTTAATATAGAAACAAGGGATGAAAAACTCACTTGGATCAGCTAATTTATTTCTGTATCCCACTGAAACAGACTCTCCTCTACACAATGTTTCCAGAGGTGGCATGTTTTTGACATAAAATTGCACCAAAACTTTGGATTCCATTTCTGGGGTCTCTGGTTCTGATAGGTAAACTTTTATCTTAGTTTGGACCTCTTGGATAGTCCTCAGCCCTTGATTCACTCATCAAGTCTATTCTCCTTCCTCATCTTTCTAGGTCTACCCCATTTGAATGTAACTTCCAGGAGTATTATCTTGATTCTCACCTTTGTATTCCCAAAAACTTGGCATGGAGTCTACAACACACAGTAAACAACAAATGTTCCATATATTTTAAATAATGTTGCATTAAAATTTTTCTGGAAGGAAGTGGAGGTAGGATATGCTCTACCATGAGAAAACCTGTTACAAATATCAAAGCTGCCAGCCCATCCACTAAGTTGGTAGCTGCTTTCTAGCTATCTAAACTGACTGATTGAAAAGAAGCAGCATGCTTCCCTTACTCTGCTGTAGGAAGAATGAAGAAGTGAAGACTTTACCCAAGGTCACCTAGAGTCAGCAACAACAACAAGCGATGACATTTATATCATGCTTTAAGGTTTGCAAAGTACTTTACATATATTATCTCATTTGATCCTCAAAACAACCCTGTGAGGTAAGTGCTATTATTATCTCTATTTTACAGATGAGGAAATTGAGTAACAGCCAAGAATAGGAGTCAGGAGTCTTGACTCCTAGTCAGTCACTATGCAACCTTTAATCTGGTAAAAAGTTAACTTGTTCTTGAGACAGACACAAACCAAGTGGAGTCACATCACAAGCACTATCCCAGAAGCAGGAAAGAGAAGCCAAAAGAAAAAGAATAAAACTGTAGCACAATTAAAAAAAAAAAAAACAAAAAAAAAAACCTTGTGATCATATCTGAACATAATGCAATTAGATGCACTTAGTCCTGCATCTTGGTTAACCTTACATAACTCCTTCCTATTACATCACTCAGAAGAGTCGATAATGGACCAGGGCACCTGGGCAAAGGAAACAAAATTTCATGTGCTATTATGATGCTGCATTTAAATGGCTATGGAAACACAGGTCCAGCTAGGAGCCTAAAATAAACCTAGATGTCAATCCCTGTGGAATATGTCACCAGGGCTGTTTCAACACTACACACAGGTGCTCATGCCCCAAAGAAACAGTGATCTGAAAGTTACTTCTGAGACATATTTGATTTATTGACAAATTATACAAACATGCATTACAATCCAAACAAAAAAAGAATGCTTGCACTTGATAAGAAAAGTGTAGGTACAGATGGGAGTGATCTGTAAAGCCTTTACTTAGATATTCTTAGATCAGAATAATCTGGATCTTAAAATACTAAAAAGCAACACTTCATATATTTTTTGGAGGCCAAGGCATAACAAGCTCATGAGGCCTCTGAAAGGAAAACATTTTCTCTTCTCCAAATTGTTAGGAGATGGCCATGTGGGAAAAGACAACATCTTATAGCAGGCCTTTAATGAATGTTTCTTGACTTAAAATGAATATTCAAATTCTACCTAGTAGAAAATATGTGACCACTTAGAAAAATGTAATAATAAATAAATTCTGTACTGACTACCATAATCAGGAAAAGTGTCAAAAGCCTGAAAAAGGAAGGTATAAATGAAGCATATGGAGTCAGAACAACAAATAACCTACTTCTTACAGCCCAAGGAAACTTGGGTCTGGTTGGTTGGCTTTAGGACTGGGCCAAAGGCTCAGTAATTTCAAGTGAAAGCTTCTGACTGCTGGTAAATTTTCCACATTGGTTTTGAGCCAAAAGGGGCACCTGCCAGCCAGAATCCTTTTTTGTTAATTTATTCATTGTCAACTTTAAAGCACTTAAGAAACCAGACATTAAGGTTGATTATTTTTAAAAACCTAAGGAGCCACTGACACTCTGCATGACCCAGGAAGCCATTTTAAATTCCCCTGATCTCCACATGCCCACTCTCCTTACAGCTGTGCTATATGTAATTAAAAAAAAAAAATCTGGAAAAAATTCAAATGCCCAATGGGTTGGAAAACACATAAGCAAGCTGTGGTGCATTAATGCAAAGGGGAACTATATTTCCAGAAAGAATAGCAAACATAAGAATTATGCATAAATATCAAAAAGATCAATATGAAGAATTATAAAGAAAAAACACAGAACTTGAAATATTGGGTATATGCTATTATATCTATGTAAAATACATCTATGCATCTAGGGGAGGTCATGAGGGGGAATTGGAACACAAGGTTTTTCAAGGGTCAAAGTTGAAAAATTATCCTTGCATGTTTTGAAAATAAAAAACTTCAATAAAAATATATCTATGCAATCATGAAGTAGTAATAGAAATACAGACAGAAAAACATTTGGTATTTACTATGTTCCACACACAGGTAATAAAGAATTTCCAGCTACTGTTTGAATATACATTTTATTTTTTAATAAGTTAAAGTTGATTAAATATAAAATTAATCTTTAACTGGCTCCCTATTTGGTGAGTTCAAAAATCTTAAATTTACCAAAACTATTTTTATGAGCCTATCAGGTTAAAACCACAACTTTTTAAATATTTCTTTGATATAACTTAATCTGAAGAGTAGAAACACAAAAACTAGAATACTCAAAGAAAAAAAACAACATTGTTTTTTATACTTAACATTCATTTATCAGTAGCCTAACTACATTTTAACTAATTCAGAATTATATGTCAGAATTTGTCCATGCAGGAACCATAAGATAATTTTTCATGATGACTTAAAAACTAGTAGATAATTCAAAGTATAAGTCAGTGGATTGGTAGGCAGGGAGACAGAAGTCAAATAAAACCAGAATTATAAACAAAGTTAACTGCTGAAGCCAATTCAGAAACAACAACTCATCAATATGGCAATAACAAATACAGAAATGACCAAGAAGAGAGTTTGAGCCTGAAAATCAAAAATTTAAATTACAATATAAAAAAGAGAAGGTAGCCAAAAATAAATAAATAAAATTTTCTGACTATAAAAAGAAATCAAAATCCTCTTGCACTTGAGACATATGCAAATGAACAAACATCCACTTCCTAAGGGCATAAATAATAGTGTTTATTACCATAATATCCAACTGAAAAAAAAAAAGCAGCATCTTCCAACCAAATTTTCAAATGAATTTCAATTTTAAGAAAGAAACAGCTATTGCTCAACTTGCATTAGGAGGGGGGAGGCAGAAGGAGGGGTGGAATAGAAGGTTAAATGTGTATTCCTGTGAGCATTTATGTAGAAGACCCAGCTGGAATCTGCAATCACTTCTGCCACCAGAAAATGGATTACAGTCTCTTCCTGTGATGGGGCCTCTCTCTCTGAATGACATCTTCATCTAAAGACCCCCTTCATAAAGAGCCAAGACGGTCTATTGTCTCCCCAATTGAGCAATCCAATCCAGCAGAGGACTAACTTCTACCAAGACGACTCCCTAAATATCAGGCCTCCCAATATCAATGACCCAGATGGCTGAAACATTTCAGGCCTTATCCAAGCAAAGAAATTGGGGGAGGAGGGGGAAGGGTGTAGGAGACACAGGCAGTAAACAAGGGTGTGCTTGTAAGTTACAGATATCTATTCACGTTTAGGAAAACAGGCACAAACTTAACAAAATAGGTTTGGTTCTACTTTATTTATGTGCTACCGAACCCTTTGTTTTCCAAAGCTGCAGCATTAATCAATCCATTTCCCCATCCCCAATGCAGACAGCCATATGGAAGTGATGGTTTTGCTTAGAAGCCCTTTAAGTCTCAGTCCAAATTGGTGGATTTGCAGTAGTCAATAGACTTGATTCCCAAAGAGTTTTTTTTTTCAAGAAGTCCAAATATGCTTAAGATTAACCTCTTCAAGTCATATCTATTTCCATTCCCTATTTGAACCATACAAGAACTTATTTTTCCGATAGCTCCCATTTTTAGCCTTTTCAAATGTACTTCCAAACCTTGAAATGTCATCATTCCTTTGATTCCTATAAAGAGCACCACCACCCCCTCTTTAGCTCACAATGTTTTTCCTCCAAGCCTAGGTTAATATGAATACTGTACTACACATATCATTACTCAGGACGCAAATTATTTGACTTGCTTTTACGAAGTTCTCCATTAGCAAGTATGTAAAGGTACTAGAGCAAAAATAAGGGCAGACCAAATTCCTTTGCAATATATATATTTTTATATTTATTTACTTAATTTAATATATACTATATGTTGCCTTTTCCCCCCCCCCACGGAACTTCCCAGCCAAACCTCCTTAATGTCTACACTGACAAGGCAGGGCCTTTGCTTTCTGGTTGGCTTCTGGGCCGTGCACAATGCAGTCCGTGTCTCTCCTGTGGGGGGTCAGCGTTACACCTCCCTGGGAATAAGGCTCGACCTACTCCCCACTCCTAAATGCACCCCCGCCCCATGCTTGCACAGTGCACTAAATGCACTACGGACGCCTCGGTCCCAGGGCCCGAGAAGGCGCGAGAAGGCGCGAGAAGGCCCGGAGGACCACCTCCCAGAGAGTCTGAGAGCCCGAGGGCCCTGCTCCGAGTTCTGCACCCAGCGCTCGTCCGGAGCCCTGCTGCAATGACTTAGCACCGGGTAGCGCCGCCGGACCCATTGCACCTGCCCGGGCCGGCCTGTAGCCCCCGACTCCCACTCTAAGGGCTATGGCTGCGCCCCCTTCCCGCCTCCGCCCCGGGCTCCCTAGGAAGCTCGGCCCCCACGCGGACTCAGGAGCCCCCACTCCCAGGCTCCCTAGCACCCCCGCCCCCTCCCCCGGCTGTCCGCTCGGGGCCCTCACTCACCTTGGTTTCCTTCACGTGCTGCTTGACGCCCTCCGGGTACCACTGGACGCGCACGTAGCCGCGGCGCAGGGGACTGGCGCGGCTTTCCTCGTTGCCCGGGCCGCCGGACTCGGAGCCCCCGGAGCTGCCGCGGCCCTCCTCGCCCTCCGAGTCCGAGTCCTCGCCGTGGATGAGGCGCACTAGCCCGAAGCGCACCGAGCCGCGGTAACGGCCCGACACCAGGTCGTGGGAGAAGAGAAGGCGCTGCGAGCCGGCAGCCGCTGGACCGGGACCGCACACCGGCGGCCCACCCGCCGGGGCCGGAGCGACGGGCGCGGGGGCTGCGGGATCCGCCATGACTGCTCAGCAAGAGTCTCAGGCGGCGCTGGCAGCCGGGACTAAGGGAAGCTGGGGGAGGGGACAGAAGAGGGCGGGAGGGGAAAGCCGCGGGGAGGGGGCGGGGCTAGAGGGCGGGAGTAAGACTACGGGGCGGAACTGCGGCGCGATGACGTAAGACGTGCCGCTCGCCGTTGTCAAGGAACAGAGGATGCGGTTGCTAGGAGCCGAGGCCAGCTCTCCAAAGCGGTAGCCAAGGGGATGGACGCGGAAGAGAAGAAAGAATCCACGGAGGAGGCGGGGCCCCGACGAGAAAAGAAAAAAATGGACTCGGGCAGGGTAGCAGAAAGGGGTGGGACAAAGGCGACTGGGTGTTCCCGAGAGTTCAGTTTATATATGTAAAGCGCTTTGCAAATCTCAAAGCGCTGTGTAGTGCTAGCGATATTATTATTGCTGATGTTTTTGTTATTACTTTGGAATTGGATTCAGAAAGATCCTAATACAAATTCAGCGTCTGAGGCTTCCTACCTGTATGACCATGGGGCAAATCTTGTAACCTGTCTCAGTCTCAGTTTTCTCATTTGTAAAATGGGAATAATAACAATAGCACTTACATAAATATATCCTCATTTGAACCTCACAACAAACCTGTGGGGTATGTATGTATGTATAAGTTTACATATGTATTTACAAATCTTAAAGTGCTACGGAATTGCTATCTATTATTAAATAAAATTATTATTAAAATTTTGGAATTGGAAAACCCTAGTACAAACCTAGCCTCAGACATTTTACTAGCTGTGTAATCTTAGGACTCTCTGTGTTTCAGTTTCTTTCACAATAATAGCATCTCCCTGGCAGTGAGGTTCAAATAGAATGATAATAGTGCTTCTCAGAGTTTGTCGTGAAATTCAACTATCAAATAAGGGGTGTGTGTGTAAGCAAATCCTAAAATATCATAGAATTACTATTATTATTATTAGAGTACAGGACTTTGGGTCTAGAATACCTAAATTTGAATCCTGCCTCAAACACTAGCTGTATGAATGTCAAGCAAATCCCTCATCTGTAAAATGAGAATAGTAGTAGTGATGCAATGGAGATAGCAATATCTAGTTCAAAATAAACATGTAACAAATTCACAATGGCCATCCTCTTTGCCAAAAGAAAGATTTATTTCTGGAAATAGGTTACAAACAAAAATGAGGTAAAGTAGGCACCACAAAGGCTAATATAAAATAAAGTTGGAAGAGCATATAGTTAGCAAGGAAAAAGACAAGTTCCCCAAGGGAACTCAGAATTAACCAGGAAAAAGGATATTTCTACTTCTGACAGGATCTGAACTACCTGGGTGCTTTTGAGCAAGTTACTTAACCTTCTCTCAGCTGAGTTTTCTCATCTGCAAAAGAAATACTTAACTTTCACCCAGATGTTGTAAGGATCAAATAGAGATATCACAGATAATGAAGTGCTTTGCAAATCTAAAAAAAAAAAAAAAAAGTACTATAGTTCTTATCAGTGTTTCATCTGTTCTCTACTGGGGTATTTATTCTCTGATCAGAATAAGCATTGCATTCACTTAAACTAATCTTAAAATAGTAAGATAATACTATATTCTCATTTCCTGCTCCCTCTCTGTGTATACACACACACACACACACATATATACATATATATGTTCATCTTTAATTCCCACTAGTGAATTCCTTAAACACAATGAGGTGAGAGTAAGCCATTGACTGGCAGGTTAGACTTAACTGGAGTTAGCTAAAGTAAGGAGAAAGGCTCTATTAAAGGGAAGGCAATATAAGAGAAAAAAAAAAGTATAACTCAGTGGTCTTAATCCTGAAGAGAACTTAACAAAGATCTTTATCATAACCAGATCTTTTATAGGGGAAATACAGTATTAGGAGTTTTTCTCAGGGACACCTGAAAAGTAAAGGCAGGAACTTAGAGGGAGTGGTCAGGAGCTAGATGGAATGCACCTGGAAGACCAGGTCCCAGACCTGTCTAAACATATGTTAATTAATATCTCAAAAGTTGTTTAAAGATACAGAAGTTGGAGGGGTGGACATTGGAGATTGATAAAGAATTTCTTCCTAGATAGGCTAGGAATTATCTGATAATGGCTTTTTCCCGATGGGGAAAGTTACATCAATAACACATATCTCACAGGATTTGTTGTGAGAAGCAAGTGAGATAATGTATGTACTTATTATTGTTCAATGATATCCAGCTCTTTGTAATACCATGTATCATGCACACCAGGGCCTTCTACCCTCCACTATCTTCAGAGTCCTAGCTCTTGTTCATTGCTTTCTTGACACTATCTGTCTCATCCTCTGGCATCGTCTTCTCTTTTCCCAACATCAGGGTCTTTTCCAGTGAGACATGTCTTCTCATTATATGGCCAAAATATTTAAGCTTCACCTTCTAATGAGTAGTCTGAATTGATTTCTTTAAGCCTTGACTAATTTGATATTCTTGCCATCCAGGGGACACTCAACAGCCTTTTCTAGCACCACAATTCAAAAGCATTAATTCTGTGGTACTCAGCTTTCTTTATATTCCAGTGCTCACAGTCATTCATTACTACTGGAAAAAGCATTGCTTTTATTATACGTACAATGCTTTGCAAATCTAAAAGCATTTATAGAAATGCTAGCTATTATTATTGTAAAATCGTAAACATAAAGCTCAAAAGGACTTTAGAGTAGAATCAGTCATTTAAACAACAAGTATTTATTAAATGCCTACTATATGGCTGACCCTGAGTTAGATATTATGGGTATAAAGACAAAACTGAAATACTCCCTGCTTTTAAGAAACTTATATTCTAAAAAAGAAGTAAATATGTACACATATATGTAAAATAAACGACCTTTCAAAATGGAGACTAATTTTAAGGTAACATGTAAACAAATAATGAAGATAATTACCAAAATATAGTGCTTTAGGGTTTGTAATGCATTTTATGTATGTTATTTGATCTTCATAACCTTGTGAAGTAGATGCTATTATTACCCACCTATATACCCAGGATCCCAAGCATAACGGAGTGAATGGTGAAGATTAAAGATGAGTAAGAAAAAAAGTCAGATCTTGATAATGATAAAATCATTTCACCAAGTATGCACAGGTGTACCCAACCAGGAACCAAAAAGCACCCACAGATGCTAAAGCATTTAGGGTAGGAGCAATGATTTTGCCATTGTATCTGCAGTGATTAATATGGTGCGTGGTATGTAGTAAGCACTTAATAAATGTTTACTGACTGACTGATGGGATTCTCTGCCAAGATTCATTATAACCAAAGCTTTGTCAAATACCAAGAAGTCTAGAACTACATCTCACAGTCCATTACAGAGACCCACAGCCTAAACCCTACCACCACTCCATGCTTTTGAACATGTTAAAAACTCTTAAAACTAAAACAAGAAATTTCACTGATATTAGAGTGTGACATTCCTGGTACAGAGATAGAAATGATGTCCCAAGCTTTATCCTGTAATTGTTTATGTGAGCCATGCTTATCTGTTGACTTGTTCTTTAGAATTTCTGAAGATGGAGATAATAGAACATCTGTCAGCTAAAAAAACAGATTAAAGACATCCATCAACTAATCAAGATTTCACTTCAGAAGAGCTGATCAAAATGATGCAGAAGTTTTCAAGTCCTCAAAGTAGAAGACAGAGTTCTTTTATGAAATTTGAATATCCTCTTCCTACATTTTTGGGGAGAGCCAATGGAGAAAGAGCATAATTGTGGGATATTGTATACATCTATTGGAATATGTTATTTAGTTTTGCTGAATTTTGTTGTTGTTGTTGTTGTTGTTACACATATGGTTCCTTTGGGAAAAGGTTTTTAATGTAAGAATAAAAGATGTTAATTTTGTTTTAAACTTAAAAAAAAGTTTTTAAAGAAACTTGTTGTTCAAGAGACATACAGATGAAAAGCTAACTCATAAAGTTATTGAGAAATAAGGTACCTTGCTTAGAGAGTGAAGGGAGCCCTATAAGGAAGATAATCTGGGGCAAGCAGATAGCATAGTAGATAGAGTACCGCCCTGGAGTCAGAAAGACGAGTTCAAACACAGCTTCAGATATCTAACATTTTGGGCAAGTCATTTGACCCCAATTGCCTCACCAAAAAAAAAAATAATAATAATAATCCATCACTAACATTTTTTGACCATAAGAAAATTAGTGAGATTTTCTTATGAGCAGATGAAGAGAACTGTTAGACCTTAGTAGATTGTGCAAAAGAGACTGCTTGCTAATTATACGAAGACTATATTAACCATTTATCAGTTCTAAAAGTCTAATTTCTAGTAAAGGTAACTGTATTATTTCCCAACAAACTTGTCTTAAACTAAGGAGAACCCCCACCCACCCAGTTCTGACAGTAGCAGTTCATTTCTTGCCTAGTACTTCAACTATAAAGACTCGGGATATAAAGAAAATCTACTGAATATAAAAATATTAACAGTTCAGATTTGGGAAAGTAGGCCTATAAAGGTAGGACTATTGAAGAGCCTATAACATCAACCAACTAAAATATAGGAGCAGAGATATCAGCTAGTCACATAAAAGCTAGACCCATTCAGGATGTAACCAGATTAACATGAAGCATATATAATATAGGTGACAATACTAGTTTGTCCATATAAAATAGACCTTGCTTATTAATATATCCAAATTGCTCCAAATTTATTAGGTTTCTCTTTTTATTATTTTGCTTTTGTCAACAGAGGTTCATCAATACTTATCTCCTTGAACTTTAGAGAAATGTGAGCTGAAACCATGATTGAAAATTCAGCCTCTGGTTTCCCCAAGGAAGAAGGGAAGAGTAGAAGATATCTCTCATGAGGCTGTGATGTCAGAGACAGTACAAATGAGCTGAAGCATGATCATGAGGAACCCTAGAAATACAAGGCTATTGCCAACAGGACAAACCCATTGCTGTGATTGTTGTGGAGGCAGAGGTATTGCCACAAGCCCCTGCCCATAGCTTTCATGCTCAAATGGCTTTAGTCTCTGTACCTAGTGATTTCAATGGTTAAAAAAAAATAACAGTGGAAGAAAATGAAAGAACGTTATGTTAGGTGGGCTCCCAATGTAATTACTCATATTGATGGTGTTGCAATTTGGAGGTGAGGTGCTGAGAAAACCATTCTGGCTAAAAGAATTTGGAACTACCAGAAATTATAGTAGACAAACTAGCTCACCTTGCTTGCCAAGAATGATAATGATTAAATTGCACTCCTCTTCTCACCCTATCCAGGAAAGCATGTATCTATTCCAAAATTTATCTCTGTTTCTTTAAAACCCTGTTACATTTTTGTCTATCTAATCTCCAGAAGTCAAAATAAAGATAAAACTCTGTTTAACTCAATTATATATTTGCTCAAAAGTAGTTGAGAGGAAGACTATGGGACCATACAGTTGCAGAGGAAATTTTCTTTCTAATCCCTGTGATTTCTATCACCAAGGCTTTTAGGATGAACCAAAGAGCTTTTTTTTTTTTAAATTGATGATGATATGAACATACTACCCAAATATCAGAGATCAGAATGAATGCAGATTGTAGGATTTTTGGGGGGTATAAAGCAGACAACAGTTCAGCTGGAGAAGGTTTAGTAAGTAAAAGTGGGAAGGAATCTCTATTTGAAGCAGTGGTCTTGGGCAAAAACCTTTTTCTGTTTGCCTCTCCATGTCAGATTTAAAGAGCTGGGTTCTTTCTTTCTGAAAAGATGACTAAGGAAAAAGTCATGTCCAGGAGAAGCCTGAAAGGAGGAGTTGGAAAGTGTGGCTCCACCTATAAGAAGGTGAGCCTGGTCAGAGAAAGGTAGAATAATAGGTTTCCTCTTTAACCAAACAATTTATACCATCCACTAGTGTTAGATTATCACCTTTGTTTATGAGCTTGTGTTTTGCTTATAGTATAGCAAAAGTACCTATTAGCAGCATTGTTTATGTGCATGTAAGCTAATGATTATATTTCTATTTGCTTTTAGGCTGATTGACATTATAGCATGGTAGCTTCATGTTTGGGTTTTTTTGCTCTGAATGATACTTTGTCTTGGTCTATGCCTTTTGCATGTGATGTTAATCTGTATTTGTTTTGAATTGTATGCAATAATTATCCAAGATACTAGAATAATTCTTATTACTTTAAAGTGTTTGTTTCTTTTAATGCTTATTCTATGTAATTGTAAATTTCAAGTATACCCCAACTAATTTTTGTAGGGGACTTCAACATTTCTGGCACTATGTACAAGTGTACAAGTCAAGTAGTTTGATGAGGTCTTTGAACTTGGTTTTCTGGAACAGAGGCTTTTAAGAGAGAGAGAAGCCAAAAGATAATCTGTCCTCCTTCAATGTGGTAAGGAAGCATGGCAGTCACAGTCAAATTATGCAACAGTTTTCCTGGATTATAAAGAATGGGATGTGGACCACAACATAGCATTTTCACGCTCTCTATTGATGTTTGCTTGCATTATTTTTTCCTTCCCAGGTTTTTTTTTTTGTAGATACAATTTTTCTTGTACAGCAAGATAACTGTATAAATATGTATACACATACTCGATTTCTCAAGTATTTTAACATAATTAACATGTATTAGACTTCCTGCCATCTGAGGGAAGGGGTGGGGAAGGAGAGAAAAATTTGGAACAGAAGGCTTTGCAAAAGTCAATGTTGAAAAATTACCCATGCATATGTTTTGCAAATAAAAAAACTTTAATAATAATAATTTTAAAAAAGAATGGGAAGGAGAGTAATATGTAAAGAGACTGGGAGGATAGGTTGAGTTCAGGTTGTAAAAGGACTTATAAGCTAAACAGAGGAATTTGTATTTTATCCCATAGGCAATAGGAAGCCACTGGGTTTTATGGAAAATAAAATGGTTAAAGCTATAATTAAGGAAAATCACTTTGGCAAGATACATGAGGCAAAAGGAACAACTAGGAGGCCATCAAAATAATATAGACAAAAGATAAGAGTCTGAACTAAGGTAATGGCTGTGCACAAAGAGAAAAGTATCAGATGTAAGAGATATTGTGAAGGCAGATATGATAAGATTCCACAGTTGACTGGATATATGGGTAGAGAATAAGAAATCACAAGATATTGGAAGAAAGGTAATACCTTTGATAGAAATAGGGAAACATGGAAAGGGGGAAAGAGAAGATAATAAGCTCTATTTGGGACTTGTTGAATTTGAGATATCTCTGGAACATCCTGTTTGAAATGTCCAAAAAGTAATTGGTGATGTTGAATTGAGTATTAGGAGACAGAATGGAAGATATATAGATCTACAAATTTTCTCCATAGGTATGATAATTAAACCTTTGGGAACTGATGAGGTAAACAAAAGAAAAAGTATAGAGAATGGGGGGGGGGAAGAATAGAGCCTTGAGGAGAAGTCACAGTTAAAATAAATGATATAAATAATGAGCCAACAATAGAGAATGAGAAAAAATCAGTCAGACTGGAGAAGAATCAGAAGTTAGCATCAGGAAAACCCAGAAAGAAAAGTACAGGAGTAGAGTGTGGTCAACAGCATCATGTGCTGTGAAGAAATCAAGAAGGATGTGGGAAAACTGGGACACTGATACATTGTTGGTGGAACTGTGAACGGATCCAGCCATTCTGGAGAGCAATCTGGAACTATGCTCAAAAAGTTATCAAATTGTGCATACTCTTTTACCCAGCAGTGTTTCTATTGGGCCCATATCCCAAAGAGAACTTAAAGGAAGGAAAGGGCCCCACATGTGCAAGATTGTTTGTGGCAGCCCTTTTTGTAGTGGCTAGAAACTGGAAACTGAAGGGATGCCCATCAATTGGAGAGTGGCTGAATAAATTATGGTATATGAATGTTATGGAATATTATTGCTCTGTAAGAAACGACCAGCAGGATGATTTCAGAGAGCCCTGGAGAGACTTGCATGGACTGATGCTGAGTGAAATGAGCAGAACCAGGCAACAACAAGATTATATGATGATCAATTCTGATGGACCTGGCTCTCTTCAAAAATGAAATGTTTCAAACCAGTTCTAATTGTTCAGTAAAGAAAGCCATATATACCCAGAGAGAGGGATATGAAATGTGGACCACAACATAACATTTTCATGCTCTCTATTGATGTTTTCTTGCATTGTGTTTCCTTTCCCAGATTTTTTTTTCTCTTGTAGATACGATTGTTCTTGCACAACAATGATAAGTGTGGAAATATGCATACACATATTCAATTTGTCAAGTATTTTAACATAATTAACATGTAGTGGACTTCCTGCCATCTAGGGGAGGGGTGGGGACTAGGGGGGGAAATTGGTAACAGTCAATGTTGAATTACCCATACATATGTTTTGCAAATAAAAAGCTTTAATAAAGAAAAAAAATAGAATAGAAAAAAAAGAAAGAAACACAGGTAGATAATTTTATAGGCATTTAGTTGTGAAAGATATAGAGATATAGATTATAATTGGAGGGGTTCATAACACTTAGTGAACTTTACATTTTTTTAATTCTGAATTTAACAGACATAAAAAGAACATTTCAATATATAAAGTAGAATAGAGATTACATATCAAACTACAAATTTGTATTTTGTACTGGTTAATTTTTTAATTAATAAATTTAACATATTTAAAGTAATTCTGCTTTTCTTTGTTTGCTTCTGAAATTCATTATATTCCCTTCTGTGTATTTTTTAAAATGTTTCAATGATTCTCTTTTTTTCCTTTTTTTTTTTTTTAGCAGTCCTATTGCTAGCACCTTTCTCCTAATTCTCCTCCAATAAAAAATCCACAGTTCTTGTAATAAACATAGAGAGGCAAAAATCTGTGTCTCATTCTGCACCTTGATTCCATCACCTCTTTGTTAGTAGACAGTAGCATGTTTCTTCCATAATTGGCTCTGGAATCATGATTAGTCTTTGCATTAAGCAGAGCTCTTAAACCCTTCAAAGTTATTTTTCTTTGTGATGTTAATGCATAAATTGTTCTTCTGGTTCTGCTTACTTTATTCATGCAACTCTTTTAAAGTTTTTCTGAAATTGTTCCTGTTAAAATTTTTTACACTACAATAATATTCCAGTGTATTATGTTATATGTCATAACTTTTCCTTTCTCCAAGTGATGGGCACCCCCTTACTTTGCAGTTCTTTGCTTGGAAGAATTGTTGTCGTTGTTGTATATATGAATTTTTTCCTCTTTCTTTTATCTTTCTAGGGGCATAGGCCCAACAGAGGTATTACTTGGGCAAAAGTATATGAATAAATTAGTGATTTGCTGGGGATAGGAGTTGGGGGTAGCACAGTTACACATTATTTTCTAGAATAGCTAGGCCAATATACTACTCAACAAACAGGTGATCAGGTTGTCTATTTTCCCAAAACTCCTCCAAAAATTGTAATTTTTCATTTTTTTCTTCTTTGCCAATCTAATAAATGTGAGTATAGCCTTGAGGTTTTTTTAATTTGAATTGTTCTAATTATTAGTGATTTGTAACATTTTTAGTATGATTGTTGATCACTTGGATTTCTTCTTGGAGAATTGCCAATTCACATTTGCCTACAGGGGGCTATTACTCATATATTTTGATCATTTCCTTAGATATCAGACTTTTAGTAGAGAAACTTGCTGCAAAGATTTTTTTTTTCTTAGTTAACTTTCTGTTCCAGTTTTAATGATATTAATTTTGTTTGTGCAAAAAGCTTTTTCAATTACTTTGTTCAAAATTCTCTCTATCCTTTATTTAATCATGAAATCTTCCCCTATCCATATCTATACAAGATATATTTTTAAAACTCTTATAACTGTGAATGCACAGCTCTCATCAGCTTACTTGGCTGATTCATCTTTCCCATGTGGAGAACCAGGGAAGACTCCTTCCAGGAAAGTCGTGATGATATACAATGGACCTTGTGCAATTGATTCTGGTCAGCTGATAAAGAGGGGACTCCTTGATTGACTGGAGTAGCATTCAAAAAGGCCTGTCAGCCTCAGGCATTTCCTCGGTGCCTCAGCATTCTGTTACTTGGAATTATTTCTTTGCTCAAGATGACTAGTGAAGGTAGTGGAACCTCTGAGCTGGTAAGTTCAAAAGGTCTAAAGGGTGCCTTAGCATCTTAGCATTCCAGTTTGGATTTGCAGCCACAGTATTATTGATAGCTCTGAAGCATAGAGTTGAATCACTTTGGCATTCCAACATTCAAGAGTCCACATTTACAGCCAGTGTAGCATCAATTACCCTGAGTAAAAAGGAATGACCTTATAGAACAATAATATTCCATAACATTCATATACCATAACTTATTCAGCCATTCTCCAATTGATGGGCATCCATTCAGTTTCCAGTTTCTAGCCACTACAAAAAGGGCTTCCCCAAGCATTTTTGCACATGTGAATCCCTTTCCCTCCTTTAGGATCTCTTTGGGATATAAGCCCAGTAGGAACACTGCTAGATCCAAGGATATGCACAGTTTGATAGCCTTTTGGACATAGTTCCAAATTGCTCTCCAGAATGAATGAATCACTTCACGACTCTACTAACAATGCATTAGTGTCCCAGTTTTCCCACATCTCCTGCAACATTTGTCATTAACTTTTCCTATCATCTTAGCTAATTTGAGAGGTATGTAGTAGTACCCCCTGTCTTATTTCTAAAACTAATATTTTATCAAATTAGCATCTTAAATACTTTTTTGTCATATTAAAGAAAGGTTTGTTTATTCTTTTGTTTTTATTGTTTTTAATAGAAATTGACCTTATATTTTCTCAAAAACTTTTATGGATTTCCTGATATGTCATTATGTAGTTTTTATTGTTTTGTTATTGATAATCAATAAAGATTTTTAAGCACCTATTATGTGCTAAATTTATTATGTTCTTAGTAATATTGAACCAATCTTGGATTTCTAGCATAAATCCTAAGTAATGCAGTGAATAGAGTCTTGGGTCTGGAGTCTGAAAGAATTGAGTTCAGATCCTGCCTTAGACACTTACTGGTTTGTGAACTTGGGCAAATCTCTTAACTTCTGTTTGCTTCAGTTTCCTTCACTGTAAAACAGGTATAATAATCACATATATCTCCCAAGGTGGTTGTGAGGATCAAATAAGGTAACATTAATAAAGCCTTTAGCATAGTGCCTGGCACATACTAGGTACTATATGAGTGCTATTATTATTTATTGTCTTGCCTGATCATGGTGGACAACTTTTTTGATCTGTTATTATAGCCTCTTCACTAATATTTTATTTACATTTTTTGCACTTAATATTCATTAAGAATATTAGCCTATAATTTTCTTTTTCTGACTTGAATCTCCTTGGTATAGTTAACAAGACTATATTTATATCACAAAAGAAAATTGGTAGGATTCCTTCTATTCTTATTTTTGTAGTTTATGTAATATTGAAATTAACTGTTCTTTAAATGTTTGATAGAATTCATTTGTAAAACCATCTGGGCCCAGGGTTTGTTTTGTTTGTTTTTTCAGAGTTAAGTGACTTGCCCAAGACCACAGAGGCAATGAGTATCTGAGTTAGAGTTGAACTCAGGAAGATGGGTCTTCCTGACTCCAGGTCCATCACTCTATCCATTGCACCACCTAAATGCCCTACAGAATAGGTTTAAGTGGGATGAATCATAAAGAGAAATGGCTTTGGAAGAGAGAACCATAGATGGTTGTGGTAAGACAGGCCATGTCAGAGGTGTTTTCTTCTTGTTTTTTAATCATGAAAGTGGAACCCTTGTGGTTAATGATGAGATTCAAGGTATGACCATCCCTCTTTGTGGCTGAAGTAGAGTGCTAGAACAAGTCATAGGATGCAAAGAGAGGGAGGAATTGGTAAGGAGGAATTAGAGAATTCAACATAATTATTAAAGGGCAGGTCTTGGCAAAAAAGAAAGGATCAGGTACTGAATGACCTGGAGGCAGCTACACAAATACCTCCAAGGATGTGTCTTTTGAGGAAATCTCAGTGTGAGCAAAGAGATGGAAGGAACATGACAGGAAGAGACCAGAATGAAGAGGTTTGTTTAATGTGGAATGGGCATTCTAGAAGGCAGTGGAAGTACACAGGATTGGAGAAGATGTATAGAAAGACTTATAAGTGAGTGTTGGAGACTTTTTACTCCTATATAGCCAGTGATTAACTAATACTAATATGGAGAGCAACAAGGGCTAGGATATTGCTAGGCCTTGGGGTAATAATGGGTGGCAAATGAATGATAAAATTCAGAGACACAAAGGGGTATTGTTGCAGGATAAAGAACATAGTCTATTATCCCTGCATATGTTTTGAAAATAAAAAGCTTAAAAAATAATAAAGAACATAGCTTAGAGGGTCACATGGACTAAAGGTAGGCTTTTGGGTGGTGGTATCCGTACTTCAGTTTCAGGTGCTGGGTGGCAGTCTAGTTGTCAAGTCTTCAAGTCCTCCAAAGCTATTGGGTTTTCTCTAATATTTCATCTCTTCCTGATGCCTATATACACATACTCAAGTATATGCCATTCTTTTTTTTATTAAAGCTTTTAAATTTTCAAAAGATATGCATGGATAATTTTTCAGTATTAACCCTTGCAAAGCCCTGTGTTCCAATTCCCCCCCCTTTCCTCACCCCTTCCCCTAGATGTCAAGTAATCCATGGTAAAAAATATCTGTTAAATTGAATATCTGCATACATATTTATACTATTATCTGGCTGCACAAGAAAAATCAAATCAAAAAGGAAAAAATGAGAAAGAAAATAAAATGCAAGCAAACAAAAAAGAGTGAAAATGCTGTGTTATGATCCATACTACACCTTCTGGGTGTAGATGGCTCTCATCATCACAAGATCATTAGAACTGGTCTGAATCATCTCATTGTTGAAGAGAGCCATGTCCATCAG
This sequence comes from Myrmecobius fasciatus, assembly GCA_023553655.1. Classification (NCBI taxonomy): domain Eukaryota; kingdom Metazoa; phylum Chordata; class Mammalia; order Dasyuromorphia; family Myrmecobiidae; genus Myrmecobius; species Myrmecobius fasciatus. The sequence continues at coordinate 223,281 of JAJPUD010002680.1, read as the reverse complement.
AACTGATCATCATATAGTCTTATTGTTGCCATGTATAATGATTTCCTGGTTCTGCTCACTTCACTGAGCATTAGTTCATGCAAGTCTCTCCAGGTCTCTCTGAAATCATCCTGCTGGTCGTTTCTTACAGAACAATAATATTCCATAACATTCATATACCATAATTTATTCAGCCATTTTCCAATTGATGGGCATCCTTTCAGTTTCCAGTTTCTAGCCACTACAAAAAGGGCTGCCACAAACATTCTTGCACGTGTGGGTCCCTTTCCCTCCTCTAATATCTCTTTGGGATATACGCCCAGTAGAAACACTGTTGGGTAAGCACAGTTTGATATCCCTTTGGGCATAGTTCCAAATTGCCCTCCAGAATGGTTGGATCACTTCACAACTCCACCAACAATGTATCAGTGTCCCAGTTTCCCCACATCTCCAACATCTTTTTTTTTAATAATTGCCTCCAGATCTTATTTGATTAAAATACTCTCTCTAATTCATAGCTGTGAAAAGATATGATCTGTTTCTCTTCAGATTTTTTTTAAAGGTTTGAGCTTCAATATTAAGGTCAACTGTCCATTTAGAATGTATTGTGAAAATATAGCATAAGAAACTGGTCTAATTTTTACCAGATGGCTTCCCATTTTTCTTAGTGTATTTTAAATCATATAAATAATTCTTTCTTCATTAATATATATTTTGTTGAGTTACCAAACACTGGGTTATTGAGTTTTATTGTTTCTAAATCTGATTTGTCTAATTTATTTCATTGTATATCATTTGTTTTGCTGAGGCAATTGAGGTTAAGTAACTTGCCCAGTGTCACACAGCTAGGAAGTGTTAAGTGTCTGAGGTCAGATTCGAGCTCAGGTCCTCCAGACTTCAGGACTGGTGCTCTATCCACTGTGTCACCTAACTGCCCCCATTGTATATCATTCTTAAAAAGATCTTTGCTTGACCTTATCTCTCCCTCAACCTATCCTCCCATATTTCTTCTTCTTTTTCAAAGCCAAACTCTTAGAAAAAGCTCTCTATACTCCTTCTTTCCTCCCATTAACTTCTTGTGGCTTTCTGACCTCATCTCTCAAGTGAACTACTCTCTCTATAGTTACTAATGATTTCTTTGTAATGAGGATCAATCAGGAGAGCTCATGATCAATTTAGAGTTTTCCCCAATCACCTTATGAGATTACAGGGTATAGTTCTTGCATCTTAAGGGTATTTTCCATGGAAGTGAACTTGTGCCCTGAGACTGGGGCTAACCCCTAATTACTGGTTATTTCTTAGCTCAGGAGGATGCCCTCTTGTCACAGAAACCCTTCCCTCTATCTATACGTCACAAGAGATTTTAGAGGAGGGAAAGAGCCCCACATGTGCAAGAATGTTTGTGGCAGACCTTTTTGTAGTGGCTAGAAACTGGAAACTGAGTGGATGCCCATCAGTTGGAGAGTGGCTGAATAAGTTATGGTATATGAATGTTATGGAATATTATTGTTCTGTAAGAAACGACCAGCAGGATGATTTCAGAGGACTTGGAGAGACCTACATGAACTGATGCTGAGTGAAATGAGCAGAACCAGGCAACAGCAAGACTATATGATGATCAATTCTGATGGACATGGCTCTCTTCAAAAATGAAATGTTTCAAACCAGTTCCAATTGTTCAGTGAAGAAAGCCATATACACCCAGAGAGAGGGATGTGAAATGTGGACCACAACATAACATTTTCATGCTCTCGATTGATGTGTGCTTGCATTGTGTTTCCTTTCTCTGATTTTTCTTTCTTGTAGACACGATTGTTCTTGCACAACAATGATAAGTGTGGAAATATGTATACATCTATTCGACTTGTCAAATATTTTAATATAATTAACATGTAGTGGACTTCCTGCCATCTAGGGGAGGGGAGGGGACTAGGGGGGAAAATTTGTAACAGAAAGCTATGTAAGGGTCAGTGTTGAAGAACTACCCATACATATGTTATGCAAATAAAAAGCTTTAATAAAAAAAGTCAGCTGTGAAATTACTCACCCCTTTTCCTTTAACTTTTAATCCCTTTCTCTCCCTTGGTCTTCTTGACAGAAGTGCAATAAAGCATTGATGAGGGGAATTTTCCTCACCCCCTACCTAAGGGCTGAAAATAGTTACTTGAAGGAGGTGTACATGGTGAATGACATGTACTCCCCCCAGGTAAGCCTGAGAAAGGGTTTCTGGATCTCTATTCCTGCCTGCCTTCTGTCTTTCTGTATACTTTTCTGAGCAGAGATCTTAGATTAGCAATCCTGAGAATTGATATTGTTATCTTTAGGAGTTCCTTCATAAATAATCTTGAGTTCTAGAGCTCCCAAGAGATTGAGAGTTCCTGAGTCCAGAATTGGGAACTGGTCTAAAAGGAGACTTCCATATGAACTTGATTTCTGGAGGAAGAATAGGACTGCCAGCTGAAGGAGTAAAGTCATTCATGAGGGAACAGGAGATCTGGACCTTGCCAAGCCTCCCTAATATTACTATGACTTGCTCAGACAGCTCAGCTAGAAGCCAAGTGAAAGGTATTGGTTTAGCGGTATAACACAATTTTTTCACCTTGTTGAGGGAGGTGGGGGAATATATCTAATGGGCTATTTAAGTGGTTTATATTTCTGCATTTGGTGAAATCCATAGGTTATAATATACATATAATGTTATTTGAACATTACCTTTCCTGGGATTGTTATTAGGTACAATCTAACTCACAGGCCCTAGGCCAGGAGGAAAAAAAAATATGATGATGCTTGAAGTAAGCAAGCCATTCTTTCTGAAAAGTCTTGAATGCTCTGGGACCATTGATGTTCCTGTGTCCCTGCATCTTCCATACTTTTTCTTTTCCTTCTGTTTCTTTCTCTTTCACTACTGAAAATTCAGTTCTAGGATGCAACTCATGCTTTAAAAAAAGCAAACCGCATTAAATTGAAATTCATGGTTTCAAATACAATTCTCTCAGTGTTGTCCTTGTATATTCAAATGTTCTTTTGGGGGGAGGCATTTGAGTATAAAAAAAAAATTAAAAACAAAAGCAACCAATTTTTCAGTTCCAGATTGCTTGCAATTCTCTGTTTTTCCAGGAGATGGCGATTGCTCCCTACCTCCAGTCATTACCCCATTAAAGAAAGGAGAGAAATGCTATAAATTCCTAATCTATAATTTTAAATAGGGACTTCGGGAGGAGGACTGTGACTCAGTTTTTTGTCACAACAAGATCAATGTGCCTACAAAAAGCAAGTCACAAAATGAATCCTCAAGATGTCAAGCTAGAAAGCATCACTATTGATGTCCAAAAACACTGATAGATCATCTATTGTGTGCAAAGTTCTATTTATGCAAAAAAAAATGTCCCAGATCCAATCTGTAGACTAGAGAAGTGTCTCTAAAGTGAGAGCTATGAACTCCTGGGGTTTGTGGAATGATCTCAGGCAGAGTGCGATCCACCAATTGGAAGGTGGGAAGATGCATTGCATCCCTTTCTCCCCACATTTCTGTGTCCTGTACAACCACATTAAGGTATGATATCAACCATGAAGTAAAACCATATAAAGAAGAGTAATTGATTTGTAGTAAAAATATATAACTACACCAACTTTTCATCTATTACAATCCAACTTTCTCCTACTTTACCCACTCCTGCCATTAGTGCAAGCTCTTAACCTGCCCCCTTCTTAACCAGGTATTTTACCCTCTGGGCAGTTATAATTTAATCTGGGTTCCCTCAGCAGCAGTTGAACCTGTGCCATTAAGAAATATACCCATTCCTCCTTTATCTTAATCCTCTCTCCCTCAGATTATCTTGTAGCAGTAGTAGGTACCCCTCCAAGGACAAGGTCTGTACTCTGAGTCAGTGATGGGTAATTAAGAGATTTATTTCTCTTCTTTTAATTTGGGGTGGAACCGAGTCAGATATCCAGGATGAACAGTGATGGATGGTTGACAGTTTGCACTACAGATCTCATTACATTATCATTCCCCTCAAACCCACCCACCTTCTTCCCGAATTCTCTGTTTCTGCCCATGGCACCATTATTCTTCCAGTCTCTCAGGTTTGCATCTTCATTATTATTCCTGATTCCTTACTCACTCACCTTTCATAATCCAGGTAGTTGCCAAGACTTGTCTATTCTATTTCT
>JAJPUD010002680.1:185749-219119 GCA_023553655.1 Myrmecobius fasciatus | reverse complement strand
CTTGCATCCATCCCCTTGTCTCCACTCAGAAGGCCACCACTGTTTCAGATTGTAATCATTTAATTTTTTTATTTAATCAATTTTTTCCATGATCTCCCTGCCTCCAAACCCTCCCCACTCCCATCTATCTCCCATACACTTACCAAAATGATTTTCCTAAAATGAAGACTAACTATATATATATATATATCACTCCCTATTCAAGAAATCCAGTGGTTTCCTTATTTCCTTTTATATCAAACATAAACTTTTTTGGTTATTATTTAAAATCCTTCACATACTGGTCTTTCCTATTTTGTTATTCATTACTCCCTTGGCTGAATCCAGCCAAGGACTGACTTTTTGGATATTCCTCACAGCCATACAGAAACAAGCCTAGACTATACAAACATTAAATAGAAATTAAGATTTGATGTTATCCATTAAGCAGAATCAGATAAAAAATAGATTTATATTGAAAATTTTTCATGAATTTGTAATACAAGGTTTTGCAAGGGTGGATGTTGAAAACTAGCATGTGTTTCAAAAAATAAAAGTTTTACACACAAAAAAAAATTAGAAAATGTCTCATGACTTTTTTTTAAGTACCATAAATATCTGCATGCAGCGGAAGATGGTTCCTGCTGAAAAGTTTTTACTTTCCCTGACTTTTGTGATTTATTATTGTAAATTAAAATAAAGTTCCTAAAAACAATTTTTATATACTAATCTTCCATATGCTTTAGGATATAAACAGATTATTTTTTGGAAAATATTAAAGTATATTCAATCATGTTGTCCTGTAGAAAAAAGTTTTTTGTATAGTTAATAAAATAAATTTAAAATAGGTTTCATCTTTATCTCATACTTTAAAATTCCTCTTTTATGTATATTTTGCCATATACCTACCATTTTAGTATAATAGTATTGCTTATTATTTATGAATAAACACATATATATGTTAGGAGTGTGTGGTCAAACATTTTTTACTGAGGGTGTGATCAAAAAAACTGTTAGGAAAGGGACCCACATGTGCAAGAATGTTTGTGGCAGCCCTTTTTGTAGTGGCAAGAAACTGGAAACTGAATGCATGCCCATCAATTGGAGAGTGGCTGAATAAATTATGGTATATGAATATTATGGAATATTATTGTTCTGTAAGAAACGACCAGCAGGACGATTTCAGAGAGGCCTGGAGAGACTTGCATGAACTGATGCTGAGTGAAATGAGCAGAACCAGGAGATCATTATTCATGGCAACGACAATACTATATGAGGATCAGTTCTAATGGGCATGGCTCTCTGCAACAATGAAATGTCTCAAACCACTTCCAATTGTTCACTGAAGAAAGCCATACACACCCAGAGAAGGGGATGTGAAATGTGGACCACAACATAACATTTTCATGGCTCTATTGATGTTTGCTTACATTGTGTTTCCTTTCTCTGATTTTTCTTTCTTGTAGATACGATTTTTCCTGCACAAAAATGATGTGTGGAAATATGTATACATATATTCTCTTTGTCAAGTATTTTAACATAATTAACATGTAGTGGGTATCCTGCCATCTAGGGGAGGGGTGAGGGCTGGGGGGGAAAATTGGTAACAGAAAGCTTTGTAAGGGTTAATGTTGAAGAATTACCTATACATATGTTTTGCAAATAAAAAAAAATTAAAAAAAAACTTACTGTTCTACAAGACAAGCTGCTTATGAAAAGTAGTAAACATAACAAGTACTATAGAAGTTCAGAGGAAGAAGAAACCATCCAGACAAGGTAATCATAAAAAGCTTACATGTTCCCTCTTCATTTGTAAAAGACAAAAATTTCAAGTAACTATACATGTTAATCAAGTATTATTATTTTTACTATTCATTAAATATTATTTTAAATGAGTTATTATTCTTCAGATGTTTTTCAATTGTGTCTGACTCTTCATAACCCCAGTTGGGATTTTCTTGACAAAGATACCAGAGTGATTTGCCACTCCAGTGGCACATTTAAAAAAGTTTTAAAGCCACTTTTAACACACATTTCATTTTTTAATACACATTAATTAAATTAAATTAATTTAGTATATATTGATTTTTAAATATACATTTCTGAAAAAAATCAGAACAAAAGGGAAAAACCACAAGAAGGAAAAAAACAGAAGGGGGGAAAAGTGAACAGAAAAGAAAAAAAAAGAAAAAAAGCTATTTAAAAAAATTTTTATTTTTATTTTTTGGTGAGACAGTTGGGGTTAAATGAATTGCTTAGGGTCACACAGGTGGTAAGTATTAAGTGTCTGTTGCTAGATTTGAACTCAGTGCTGGTACTCTATCCATTGCACTAGCTAGCAGCCCCCCTTTGCCATTTTCTCCTCCAGCTTATTTTACAGATGAGGAAACTGAGGCACGGGTTAAGTGACTTGCCTAGAGTCATACAACTAGTAATTGTTTAAGGCCAGATTTGAAGATGATTCTAGGTCTGGTGCTCTATTCACTTTATGACCTAGCTGCCTACTTGCATAAGAAGGCTATTGCAATAATTCAGGAAAGAGGTGGTAATGGCCTGAACTAAGGTGGTAGCTCTGAGAGTAGAGGGTAGGGCTCAGATATGAGAGATATTCTGAAGACAGAAACAGTAAGACTTGGCAATTGAATATATCTCATAAAGAAGAATCAAGGATAATAGCTGAGATTATGGATGGGGCCTTTGGAAGGATGTTGGTACCTTTAAAAAAAAGAGGGAAATGCTAACTGAAATGAGCAGAATCAGGAGATCATTATGGATGGCAACAAGAAGACTATACAGTGATCAAATGTGGCTCTTTCCAACAATGAGATGATTCAGGCCAGTGATGAAGAGAGCCATCTACACCCAGAGAGAGAACTGTGGGAACTGAGTGTAGTTCACAACATAGAATTTTCACTCTTTTGGTTGTTGTTTGCTTGCATTTTATTTTCTTCCTTATTTTTTTCCTTTTTGATTTGATTTTTCTTATGCATGATAATTGTATAAATTGTATGCATATATTGGATTTAATATATTTCTACCATGTTTAACATATATTGGACTACTTGCCATCTGGAGGAGGGGGTAAAAGGTGGAGGAAATTGGAACACAAGTTTCTGCAAGGGTTAATGTTGAAGAATTATCCATGCATGTTTTGAAAAATATAAAGCTTTAAGAAAGAAAAAAAAAGAAAATGAAGGGAATAAAAAAGGGGGGGATTTGAAAGGAGAGGATTTGGAGTAAAAGCTAATGAATTGAGTTTTGAGTACATAGAATTTAAGGGTAGCTAGGTGGCAGAGTGCATAATGTCCCAGGCCTGGCGTCAAGATTTTTCTTTGTTGAGTTCAAATTCAGTCTCAGACACTTACTAGCTGCTTAACTCTGGACAAATCACTTCACCCCATTTGCCTCAGTTTCCTCATCTATAAAATGAATTGGAGAAGGAAATGGCAAACCACTCCAGTCTCTTTGCTGAGAAAACTCCAAATGGGGTCACAAAGAGTCAAATATGACTGAATAACAATGTTTAGTCTGGAACATCCAATTGAAATTACCAACAAGCAATTGGTGATGTGAAGCGGGAGCTAATGAGAGAGAATATGTCTGGAAAGATAGCTCTAGGAGGCGTCTGCATAGAGATAATAATTGAACCCCTGGGAATTGATGAGATCATCCAGGGAAAATGTGTGAAGGAGGACTGAGCTTCTAAATAGGTAGGATTTAACCAAGGAAAATAACACAAATGTTCAATCTGAATCCCTCAGAAGTAAGTTAAAATTTCTTTTGTTCTCCTTATTATCACTGGTAGTGTGATTCAAGTATTTCTCTCCAGAGCTAATGGATCACTAGTATCTTCTAATTCTCTTCACCTCTGAGTAGAAAGAAAAATCAGGAAATGACAGCAGAAAGATGGCTATTCTACTCTCCAGGGAAACACCTCCAACTCATTATTACATATATTATAGAGTCTATATCCCTCTTCATTCAAATTTTCCCTATAAATACTATTTTTCTTTCCCTTATTTTCTTTAATGTTCATAGACTTAGATCTTTAGAAGGGGGAAAGACATTAGAGATCATGTGCTCTGATCTGGGGTCCATTAATTATTTTTTGAAAAATGCTGAGTTAGATTTCAATATGGTTGGTTTTCTTAGTAATCTTATGCATTTTGTACATTTAAAGCATTATTCTGAAAAGGGGTACAGAGGCTTCATCAGAATGCCAAATAGATCTGACACAAGAAAAGGCTAAGAACCTCTTAATTAGGGATTTAATGAGAATTCTTAAAACTTTCAAAACTTTTTATTTATGATGCTGTCATTGTAGAAATTATTTTCATTCTGGTCATTTCACTCTATATTAATTTTTTCTAGAAATCTGAAAATTTATCTTTCATCATTTAAGGCAAAATAGTTTTTCTTTGCATTCAAATATCACAATTTGTTGAACCAATCCATAATTGATGTGAACCTTTTAAATTTTCACATCATCTTTTTTCCCCCTTAAATTTTTTCTTCCCTACTTTCCTATCCTGGTCTCTTTTCTCTTAATATTTCCTTAAGGACTAAGATGTTTGTTTTGCTTACAAACATTCCCTTCCAGATATTCTTCATTTTAACTTCTTTGGCACCATTCCGAATGCTATCTTTGTGGGCTTTGGTGAATTTCTTTTGTTTGTGTATATGTGCATCTGTAAATATTTGGGGATTCAACCCTCCTTTGCCTGGTTCATATAAGAATGGATTTTACCAGATGTTCACTCACAACACTATTATTCCAAGTTAGTCTATTGTTCTCCAAATATATATTAATTAAGGAGTCCAACTGCCTGATTTTACAGATAGGGAAACTAAATCTTAGTGACTTGTCAGAAGTAGAACTCTGACCAGTCTAGCAATTAAATCAAAGCCATCCCACTTTATAATAATCTGACATTTCCTCTACTGGACTCTGAGGAAATAATCAGATAAAAATGTTTTATCCTTCAACAGGGCCTGACACAGGAAGTAAAACCTGATTGGTATAACTAGTGTGATGAGGAAAGGTAGAAAGGGCAATGAAGATTAAAAATTTCATAATATCTTGTCCTTATCCACCACTTGTTTCACTGATATACTGTATTTCCTCATTACTCTCTGGGGAGTAGATTTGTAGTGAGATCTTCTCTTCATTACCCTCTGGGGGGAAAAAAGAGTCTGATTTAGGTTTGTAGTGACCTCCTTTCCAATCATTCTAAACTGCCTGACAAGTTTCATTCTCTCTGGCCCTTAGGACCCTGACAAGCTGTGCTCAGTAGCCACCACAGCTGCCTGGTCTGAGGATTCTTTCCTGAGATTTGAGAAGAGGAGAAAGTACCCAGTGAGGAAGGATAAAAGCATGAAGAAACATCAAAAAATTGCTTTTGCCTAGTGCAAGGATTGGTAACTTATCTATCTATTCATCCATCTATCCATTTACCTATGTATTTATTTAGTGCTTTAGGCCCATCCTTTTCTGAATATTTTTAAAGGCATAACATAAATATATAGGATTATAAAGGAGACCAGTTATATTCAAATATTAAAAAAAAAAAAAGGTTTACAGATCTGAGGTTCAGAACCTCAAGTGGGATGCTTCCCATAAGCTAAATTAGCTAATCTTCCCCCCCCCCCCAGTAATCCCTACTAGAGTTTCTAGGCCACAGTTTGCCTTTCAGTTTGGAGGAGAGGGAAATGCAGAGGGTGTCACTAAGCCCATTGGTTATAGGATAAGCATCCAAGTAGCCCTGTGTCCAATTCTGATGTAGTTTGTTTGTTTTTTTTTTTTAAAGGCAATTGAGGTTAAGTGACTTGCTCAGGATCACACAGCTAGGGAATGTTAAGTGTCTGAGGCCAGATTTGAACTCAGGTCCTCCTGACTTCAGGGCTGGGGCTCTCTCCACTGACCACCTAGCTGCCCCTGATGTAGTCTTGATACACAGTTCTATTCCGTGCCTCTTGATCTTCAGGCCTCTCTCCAGTCCCCAAACCCTCCCTCCCAGACTTGTACTTCTCAAGAAACAGGGTCTGAAGCTCTGCCAGAATTACCAGTGGAGAATACTCCCCTGGGGCTTGGAAAGCTGCTTTGAGGAGCTCAGCCAGACTAAGTGGCTTTTCTCTGAGAGCCAAGGGATGAGGTTCCCTGAACAAAGTTGCCTCCACTCATTCATTGGTCCTGAAACCAAAGGTTCCTGCATTCTGAGTATCAGGTAAGAGAACTTTCCTCCCAAATTTCATTTCCCCTCCACCTGACCGTTCCTAGTTTTCTGGAGTCCATCTTCAGAACAACATATATCTAGTCTAGACATGAGTTGTTTGGATTTTGTTCATGTGAATTCCCTTAAGTCAGGAACTGATTGCCTTTCTTTGAATCACTGGTATTTAATACAGTGCCTGGTACATAGTAAGCACTTAATAAATGCTTTCTTATGTGAACATCATAATGGTTCAAGGAGTGCCTGAAAGTAGCTTGCTCTGGGCCCACAAAGCACCCAGGAGCTCCCCCTCAGCTCCTCTCTGGCTCTAGCTAGGGTTCCACCCTGGATCTCTCTACTCCATCAGGCTGAGAACCACTCTGTGGGCTTTAGAACAGGTATCCAATGATCTGTCAGAAAGATGAGGAACCTCCTTTGTTCTCTTAGAAAGGTGTTCCGGAAAGTAACCTGGGAGGACCAGTTCCTCAAGGATGGAGGACACAGGTGTGCGAGAGGTAGGTAAGATGCCTTCGCTGAAAGCTCTGCCCAGGATCTGGAGCCCAGCCTGGCGACTTCCAGAATCTCCAAGCCGCCAACGCCGTCACACGCTCCCAGCCAGTGAATTCCGATGTCTTTCACCAGAAGATGCCGTTGGGGTGTTTGAGATTGAGCGAGAAGGTAAGTCACTGACCCTGCAGTGTGGCTCGATTCTTTTTCATTTACTTTACTCATCAAATGAAGTCTAAGCCTGAATCAATACCTGGGGAAAACAGTAGAGATGAGACACCTCAGAAGGGTCTTGTCCTATGGGCAGAAGCTAGGATGATAAAAATAAGAAAAAATGGTAGCAATTGTCCAATCCGTTCCTTTACGAGAGGGAAACCAAGGCCCACCATCCCATGGCAAGTGTGGGGAAGGCTGGGAGAAGGACCGAGGTCTTCTAACGCTGTGGGCCAGAGGTTACCCATTCATAAGCTCTGGCCTTAACTTTTCAATCACTCCATATCGAAACATTGCTTAAAAAAGGGAGAGAATGGAATACCTTGCCCTTCCTTCCTCCCTTGCCCTGCCAAATTCACCCTTAGCTGTTTTCTGAGTTGTCCTGGGGGTCTGTCCATATACAGCAGTGACTAATAATGGATCTCTCCTGCCTCTTTCCATCCTTAGCCTTCATCTCTGTCTCTGGGAACTGTCCCTTATACATAGATGAGATCCGGCACTTCCTGACCCTGTGCCCAGAAATGTCCCTGGGCTGGTTTGAGGAAGGTCGGCTTGTAGCCTTCATCATCGGCTCCCTCTGGGACCAGGACAGATTGACTCAGGTGAGGGGCTGGGGGAGTGATGTGCGATAATAGGATGGGAGATACAGAAAGGCCCAATCCCCCAAAAGGGCCTTCTTCTTAGCCAACTTGAGCCCAGAACGTTTTTAAGCCACGGTGACCTATACCAGACAGATCATTTAACCAGAATGGCGAAAGAAACTCTGGTTTATCTATATTCTCTCTCAGCAATGAACAGCAAGCCTTTCCCTCCCCTTCCAATTTCCAAGGATAAAATAGGAAACTAGAATCATTTCCTCTTGCTCCAATACTTTGGAACACACTGGGATTCTTCAGGGACTTTCTTAAGAGAGTATCCCAACTACCCCAAGCGGTCCCCTAATTTTTTGGGACACCTTATCTGCCTCCCAACCCAAAGGCCCTGACCAGACTGGATGGATTTGGGGAGGGGGAGAAATGAGACAGATTTAATTTTCTTCCTTCTCGGCCTCCAGGAGTCGTTGACATTACACCGGCCTGGGGGCCACGCAGCCCACATTCATGTGCTTGCAGTGCACCGTACTTTCCGCCAGCAAGGGAAGGGCTCCATCTTGTTGTGGCGCTACCTGCAATACCTGTGCTACCAGTCATCCGTTCGCCGGGCTATGCTTATGTGTGAGGACTTCCTGGTGCCCTTCTATCAGAAGTGTGGTTTTCAGACCGTCGGTCCGTGTGCGGTCAGTGTAGGAACCCTCTCCTTCACTGAACTCCAGTGCCCAGTGCAAGGTCGCGCCTTCTTCCGAAGGAATAGCGGTTGCTAATTTTTTTCTCCCTTCCCTGCAGTACCTTCCCCTTCCTTCTGAAGCCCAGAGTCCCTCTGAATCCTGGAGGGGGGACTGGGAGGAAGTAATCTGATGGGTCACTGCTGTCATGACCATGGCTGGGATTTTAATAACAGCAAAGCTCACTCACACAGGTCCCAATTTCCTACTCTTCCCTTCCTCCCTTCCTCTTCAAGTCCCATCCCAATTCAGCTGAAGTGTTAAAAGAGACACTAAAAAAATTCTCAGTTGTCTGGGGGGGGGGCGCTTAGATTTAACAGAGACAGGACCTCTCTTCCCCCAATTTAGCCCAGCCCAGATTCAAATAGTAGCAGAGAAGGGATAGATGGGGAGCTCTCTCCAGTATTTGAAACTCTATATTCAAATAGAATTTTATTTAGAAAATGAGAGTATTCTGTATTCTGTGCGAGTATTCCTTCTTCAACCCAGCGCACAATCACTTGCCTCTGAGGATTCCCTCCTTGCCCCTCAGATAGTGAAGACAATGGCTCTGTTAAGGATATTTGTCTTGGGGCAGCTAGATGGTGCAGTGGAAGAGCACCAGCTAGCCCTGAAGTCAGGAGGACCCAAATTCAGATATGGTCTAAGACCCTTAATATTTACTAGCAGTGTGACCATGAGCAAGTGACAGCCTCATGCCCCAACTGCCTCACCAAAAAGAAAAAGCAATGGGACAGGGGATGGAATGTTGGGCCCTAAAGGGGCCTGGAAATGGAAGGAGATGCTGGCCCAGCTCAAAAGCAGCTTCCTGGTCAGGAAGGGATAACTTTCTTATGGGCCATGGCCCCTTCTAAATTCTACTGCATGTGTGGGTGCAAGGACATGGGAAAAGAACACTTCCCTTACCTGGAACAGACCTGTGTTGTAAGGTAAAGCAGTTAAGAAGCCCATTACTCCCACCCATAGTTTCATTTTCATGCAGTTAAACCTCAGTCTTTGCTTTGCTTACAGTTTCTGGGGTTAAAATAAGCACTCTTCCCAAAGATGAAACTTACACTTTGTTTTCTATAAAGAATATTTAATTTAGTGATACTGTCTGTAACAGTTATCACTGAACTGGCATAAGTTTTAAAAATAATAATTCCAAAATGAACCAGTAAAAAAAAAAAAGGAACTCTCCAAATTTGAATCAGCTCCCCAAAGCTAGCCAGATTCCCTCCTCATCACTGGGTATATTGTGAGGTAGAAAGCTATTGGGGCTAAGGAGTGTTGCTGAAGAATCTTATTCAGTTGAAGGGAAAAAAAGGGGAAGAGCAGGTGGAGAGAGAATCAGAGGCAGCCTCCAACTCCCAGATCCAGCCCACTTCCACCTAAGCAGTATTTTCCCTTCTTAATCTTTTCCTCCTGTCTCTGTTCTTTCCTTTCTCTCTTAAGGGCATCCAACAAACTTCCTACTTTCCTTAAGAAAGCCTTACAACCCCGAGACAACTCTTCAGAGCCACAGGGGGTAAGACAGGGAGATGGGGAAGGTGTGACAACCCCAACTACCATGGAAAAGTTAGGATGGGGAGGTTAAGGAAGGGAATCTGGCCCTTCAGACATTTTCATGGTTTAAGGCAGCATGGTTTAAGGAGAGACCTTGCACCGAAAAGCCTCCTCAGACTGGGAATGGATTAAAGGGAGAGAAGGCACCAGGACAGTCTAAGGCTAAACATGACCAGACATCTGGGAGGAAAGGAAAGCCATCCACAATAGTCTCGGATGGTCTTTTAAAAAGTAGTTCCCTGGGTGTGAGGTCGGGGGGGAGAGTCTCTGGCCTCCTAACAGCAGTGTAAGGGAGGCAAAGGGACCTGAGCCTGTGTGAACTGAGCTCCCTAGGAGCAGGCTGCCTGGGCCTCCCCTAAGGCCTCAGTCAAGAACATGAGGGTATAAGAGAAAGTGGGGTCTCCACCTCCCAAAATGCCTCCTCTTGCTCGACCTCTCCACACCAAGAGGCTGCAGCCCCTACCCTCTCGTAGGAGCTGCCAAGGAGTGCCCTCGGACTCCAGGAGGATTTAACCACCCACTTTCATGTAGCCTCCCAACAGAGGCTCCCACGGAGCCCTCCATCTTCTCCCTTTCCTCTTGTATGGCCCAAAACTTTGGTGGCACCGGCTACCCAAAAGGGGACACTTGAGCAGGCCTGGAGTCCAGGATGAGGAAAGATCATCCATGAAGCACCTGGTCCAGCTCATATTTCTCACAGAACCGGCTGGTGAAGGGGAAGCAGGTGAGGTATTCGACCCAGGGCCAGTTGATGGGGTAGACATAGAGCCAGATGACGAGGGAGGCAAAAAGACCCGCAAAGATCAGCAGGGACACCAGGATCATGGCTCGTTTGCGGTACTTGTCTCCCGTGCCAAAGGTGATGTAGGGCAGGAAAGCGAAGGACAGGAGCAGGCCACTAAGGAACCCAAAAATGTGGGCGATGTTGTCGATCCACGGCAGAAGCCCACAGATGAAGAGGAAGAACACAATGCCCGAGAGGTTCAGGAATGCCTTCCAGGGATTTTCCAGGAGCTGCCAGCTCTGGATGAGCTCCACAAAGAGGCAGGCCAGGATGCCAAACTGGGAGCCTGCAGGGCCCACCTGAGGAGAGGAGGGGCACACTGGTCACTCAGCCCGGTCAAAGGCTAAGGCCTGGGCTCATTCCTAGGCAGGGGGCAAACCAAGACTAAAGGACCATCCAAGCTGCACCACCTGCTGCTGCCGCCGCCGCCTCCCTCATCCACGGGGATTAGAAGTAGGCTAAACCTCCAGGATTAGGCATCAGCCTGCTAAGCCCTGACGAGGGAGAATGAGGGGGGGAGGAACAATGAGGTCATCCTGGTACCCACAGCCTCTATGGAGGACTAGCCAAGGCAGAGAACGAGGTCCTCCTGAGTGACATGGCTGGCTGGGGACCATAGGATGCACTCCCTGACCCCAAACCCGTCTCCTTGGAAACTGCCTCCCTCCCCTGAAGTAGAAGACCTTAGAATTCCCCATCCTGAGACAGGGCCAGTCCTTTGACCACAGACCTGGTCCGTATCAAACACCCCCAGGAATCAAGGGTATGGCTGGTGCCCAGTCTTTCCCCCAAAGAATCTCTGTCCATTTTCAAGGGCAAGATCATAGAATTCATAGTGGACAATAAGTCTCCTACCTCTGCTCTATACGGAAGGAAGATGGCACTGGCTAGATTGCCTGTGATCCCACTGAGGATAAAGATGATGGCAATTCGGAGCCAGCCTGCCAATTTTTCCAGGTCCCGCAGGATGGTCATTTGGAAAAGCACAGACACGAGGCAGTGCCCCAACCTAAGACAGGAACAGAGGGTCTTTTTTCATCATTGAGGGCCTCAAAACCACTAGAGCTTGAGATCCCAGGCAGGCCTCTTCTCCCAGAGGTCAGCATTCCACATTCTATTTAGAAGTTTGAAAGGCAGCTAAATGGCAAAGTGGAGAGAGTCCTGCCCCGGAGTCAGGAGGACCTGAAGTCAAATCCAACCCCAGACACTTACTAGCTAGGAGACCCCCAGGCAAGCCACTTAATGCCAAAAAACAAACTACACCCTCCTGAATTTTCTTGATGCCCTCCCCTGACACAGAGCCTTTCCTGATACCCTCGGCTGTGTTTGTGCTCATGTCCTCAAATCACTTTGTATTTATTTATCTGTGGGCATGCAGTCTTCACCCAAAAGCAGACTACAGATTCCTTGGAGGCAAAGGCCAGTTCATTTTTTGTCTGTGTCTCCAGACCCTAACCTGCTCACAGAAGCACTTAATAAATGGTATGAATACCACCTCCTCAAGCCTGGATACTTCCCATCAGTCTTCTGTTTTACTCCTGGGAGGATGAACATTGCCAGGGAGTCATAAGACTAAGTGATTTGGGGGCAGCTAGGTGGCGCAGTGGATAGAGCACCAGCCCTGAAGTCAGGAGGACCTGAGTTCAAATCTGACCTCAGACACTTAACACTTCCTAGCTGTGTGACCCTGGGCAAGTCACTTAACCCCAACTACCTCAGGGGGGAAAAAAAAAAAGACTAAGTTATTTTACCTACTACATCTAGAGGGTTCTCTGCTATGTAACAATTTCCTATACCATCCTCCAAAATTACTGTTCCAAATCTTTTTGGTTCAAGCCCTTAACCACATTCCCTGGTTCCTCCTCACACTAAGGTTTAGGTCTCTGGAAGTTCCACTAAAGGATTCTATTGTTACCTCAGATCTCCTCTTCTACCCTTTCCGTCTCAGAAGTAAATTTTCCTCTTACTTGCTAAGGCTAATTCCCTTCCCTTTGTCCTCGATTTCCTTCATTCCCATCTCCTCCAGAACCTGATCCTAGCATAACAATTGCCCTCTTCTTTTAAGTATCTTAAAAAATAAATAAATCTTTAACTTGATTCTTTTTTTATTAGTTATCTACTACTACATTTTTCTTCTCTCTGTTTAATGTTAAACTTTTTGAAAAAACTGCTCATAACTTATAGAACTATGTATAAAATGATTTTACAAACATACATATACATGTTTAATATTGGCCATCTGTAGGGTGGGGAAGAGAAAAAAAGACAAGTTACTTGTTAACTTTATTATACATTTAAATCAAGTAAATAAAATTTAATTTTCAGGTGCAATCCTAATTTCAAAAAGTCTATTATATTATGAAAATGCTTGTTGTATTCCATAAAAGACATAAATAAAATTTTAAAAGAAACAAAATAAAAAAAAGAAAAAGAAAAAACTGCTCATATTTAAGAACTCTAATTAATGTAATGACCGTCCATAATCCAAGAGGAATGATGATGAAAGTATGTTTCCCATCTCCTGACAAAGAAATGATGGACTCAAATGTATAGGAGATTTATTTTTAGATAAGATATGTATGGATTGGTTTTGTTTGACTAAGGTTCCTTGTTATAAGGATTATGTTTTGTTTTTTCCTAACACGGGAGATGGACTGAGAAGAAAACAGAACTGAGTGAATTGAGCAGAAAAAAAAGTTATTGATGCATTTTTTTTAAATGCCCAGAGAAGAGAAAGAAGTACAGAAACACAGACAAGCAGAATAGCTTTGAAAGTAAAAGGTTAGATTTATTATTATTTTTAAAAACAAGTTGCATGTAATAGAAACTCAGTTGCATATATAATTTTTTTCCTGCTCTACCTTGTATATGGAAATGTCCTTTTTTTTGGGGGGGTGTCAAGTTCAGAATAAAAATAAAATTAAAATTGTCTATATCTAATGTCTCTACTAATTCATGACTTCTCAACCCCTTACAATCCTGGTTTTCTTCCCTACCACTCTATATAAAGTACTCTTTCACAAATCATCAATAACATCCTCACTTAAAAAAAAAAAAAAAATCCTCTTAGCCAAATCCAGTGGCTTTTTTTCAGTCTTTATCCTCTTTTGAACTCTCTGCAGCATTTGGCATTATCAATTACTCACTCCTCCTATTCCTCCCTTTTTTTCAGAGACACTACATTTTTTTGCTTCTTCTCTCTGTTTTTCTTCAATCTCCTCCAGAGGATTCTCATCACCTTCCCAATCTCTTAGTGTGAGAAGTCTGATTTCAGGTTCCCCTCTTGGCCTCTTTGCTATTCTCTATCTTTCCTTTTTTTTTTTTTTTTGGACAATCTCTTTTGATTCACTGATTGCAACTGCTACTTCTAAGCAGATAACTCCCAAATTTTAGGCCTGACCTCTCTTCCAGCTTCTAATCCTGAATCTCCAACTACCTACAGGACACCTCTTGTTGATGTTCCATTCCTGTCTCAAGCTCAACAAAGGACGAATTAATCATCTTTCCCTTCAAAATCTGCTGCTTCTTTTCACTTCTCAATTTTGTCAATGGCACCATTAATTATCCATTCATATTAATCCATTTTAATATTAACTATGACTCTTGCATCTCCCTAAACTTTCATACCCAATCACATTGACTTACTCATGCCAATTCTATTATTGAAATAACTCTCCCACTTGTCCCCTCTGACTTCTAATTCCACTGCTACCAGCCTTGCAGAGTTCTCATTATTACATGTCTAAAAGGTTAATGTAGCCTTCTATCTGGTCTTCTCACCTCTACTCTTTCCTCCAACCTCCAATCTATCTCTCATATGATTCTCAGACATTTCCCTTATGTAAAACATGTTGTTTTCATTCTCAAATCCCTTCAATGGGTCTCTTTTGCCTAACAAAATTACTTATCCCATAGAAGGAACCCTCAAAGACGAGCTTACTGTTTTGGGATCAGGGACAAACATAGAGTTGGGAAGAAACTCTTACCCAGCATGGAGGAATAGAGATAACCATAGTCTGTAGAACTGATCAGGGACTTCAGGGTTCAGGAATGGCAGAAGCCCACATACTTTGTCCAAGCAGTGTACCTGAGAAAGAAGAATTAGGCAGAAAGTGATAGGAAGAGGAAATGAACAGTGGTCAGTTTTAAAGGATATTGTGGTTCAGTGGGGCCATTGGTTTTACCTGCCACCTTGGGGAGACCTTAAATGGGTGGCAGGGAGGGAGAAGAAAGGGATAGAAGAGTTCTATTTGGGCCATCCTAGGGGTACCAGCTCTAGGAAAGTGACTAGGGTTTTGGCTGCTGGAGGGCCGTGGATGTCAGCCCCTCATTCCCCAATCAAAATATCCTAAGTTCCCTTTTTGAGGGCCCAAATCCACTTAGTTCTGACTGATCCTTAGCTCACCTGAGAACAGAGTGTTGCT
Source organism: Myrmecobius fasciatus (assembly GCA_023553655.1). Lineage (NCBI taxonomy): Eukaryota > Metazoa > Chordata > Mammalia > Dasyuromorphia > Myrmecobiidae > Myrmecobius > Myrmecobius fasciatus. The sequence goes on along the minus strand of JAJPUD010002680.1, from coordinate 204,137 downwards.
CCTTCATGGAAATAGCCATGCATGAACTCACAGTATTCCCGGGTTGTGATCTCACAGCTGGATAAAATTAGAAGGAAATTAAGACCCTGGTATATAGTCTTTGCCTCCCTTTTACACCTTTCTTCCCCACCTCATACCCATCTCTCCTACTCCCCAAGCCTCCAATTAGCAGTCAAGAGCTCTGGCACCCTTGTCTAGGGAAAGTCCATCCTCTTGGACTTGGAAAAGTGCCAAAAAAAGAAGAGGCAAAAGGGAAAGAAAGCAATTTTAAGGATGGGGGTAGGAAAGCTTCAAAAATCCTGGGAGGAAAATGATTTATCTCAGAAGAAACAGAAGGAGATAAGCCTGGGATGAAATCCCCTAAAAGTATGGGCCAGGGTGTGGGGAGAGAATGGTCATTGAGCTTACCTGCCCTTTGTACCAATGCAACACGGGCGACCCTTGATCTGGCAGTCCATGTGAAGGAAGCCAGTGTGATTATTCTTGGCCTGGTCTGTGCAGATCTAAGGAGGACACAGGTGAGGTTGTTGATATACATGAGCACTCTCTCTCTAAAAAAACTCCTCATTAAATCACAAGAAGTTACTCACTGGCCACTTGGTGATATCATCGGGCCAAATATGAGCCCCGCTGGAGGCTGGCTCCTCACACGTCCTATAGAGAAGGGAAGACAATGATCAGAGCACTCTCCTGTCAAAGCCTGAAGGCCACATGAGAGCAGGGACTGTGTCCCATTTTATCTCTGTGGCTTTGGGGCTTGGGACAGTAGTCCCCACACACAGTAAAAACACAGTTTTTTGAATCTAATAGCAAGTACAAAGAATAACACTTAGGGTCCCATCTCTGTTCTTCTATTTAGAAAACCATTCTAGAGCCCATATGTTCATGGTCTTAGTTCTGAGGGTTGGTCCAATTTGTACCTGGGGTCCTGGTGGCAAACAGCCCCTGATGTTCGCCTCAAGCTTGGGTTAGACTTGTCCATGGGGGGACCAGTGTCATCTTGCCATTTAGTGAAAGTAGCCAAAGTCTCCTAGAAAGTGAGAGAGGGGCAGTCATGCCTGAGAAAAAGGATGAGATGGTCTCTCAGGTTCCATTTCTACCTGACATCCACTAAGGGGAAGCAGACCATTGAGGATGCCCAACGGCCTTTGCTTCCCAAGTCACACTTTCAGCTCTTCCCTTGCCTTGGCCCAGAAGGGCACTCCCTCCCCACCATGCTGCCCCTTCCACTCCCATACTGAGCAGTCTCCCCGCTGAGTCTGGATGCAGCCTGAGTTGTCATTCTGGACACAGCAGCCCGAGTTCCGTTCCTGATCTCTTTCCCTCTGGATCAACTGCTCGACTTGCTGATCCTTTCGGATGCATGGGGAGAACTTGGCCCCCAAGTGGATCAAATCAATCTGGGGATCAAAACATGGGGGGAAGAGATCTAAGTCCAGAGGAAGGAGAAGGATACTCCTGCCTACATCCTTAGCCTTGAGGAGCCTTGGATGAGAGAAGTCTCTTTCTGGAAGGGGAGGGAAATGGGTCTCTGACATCAATAATTGAAAGCCAGAGAGATCTTAGTTTGAATTCTGCCTCAGACACTAGTTAGCTGTGTGATCATGGGCAAGTCACTTTACTTCTCTCAGCCTCAGTTTCCTCAGTTGTAAACGGGTATAGTAATAAGCACCTACCTCCCAGGGGAATTGTAAGGATTAAATGATATGACATTTGTAAAGCACATTGCAAACTTAAAAATTCTATATAAATACTAGGTATTATTATTGCTGTTGTAGTTATGTAAGAGACAGGGCAAAAGATATCTTTGTCTCTCAAGTGACTAATATACAACCACTTGAAAAGTGATTCCTTGAATGTGAACCTGAATTCCAATAACTCTGACTGGTGGATTCTGAATTTCATACCGAGCTTGGGCCAATCCAGAAGTTCTCTTGTTGGATGTACTTTACGCTCTCATACACACCTTTATTCCTTAGCACCTGCAAGGAGAGGGTAAGAAAAAAACTATTACCCTGCCAGAACCCTGGGGAGGGTCCTATTTGGGATGACAAGTTGTGTTAGTATCCTGTTGCCAAAGGAAGGGCTGGTTGCTTTGCCTGGGCAAGACCCTCTTCCCACTTGGGCATTGCAGAAAGATTTTCACTAGTATGATAAAAAAAAAATTTAGGATATTCAAGGGCAAAAGCTAAAACTGTCAACCCAGATCAACTTTCCCTATTAGGTGGTGCTGCCTAAGCCTGTACTCCAGCCCCAACTCACCAGCTGGGTTGTGACATGCTGAGCGAATCCAATAGGGGCAATGCCATAGGTACCAATCACCAGGAGTGTGATCAGAATGTGCACAACAGTTAGCCAGTAAGTAAAGTATGGCCTGGAGATAGAAAAGTGTGTGGTCAGTAGGAGTCACTTCATTCAGAGATTCCAAAGAGCATTGAGGAATCCTTAGATCTCCCATCTTTGACCTCTGCTCTAAATCGAGGTTATCAGAGACACAAAAAGCCAAAGATGAGTACAAACAATGAACAGAACAAAAGGGAGGACTTTTTTTTAAACCTAAAACAGTCTGATTTTCATTATATTTTATTAAATAAAATCATTGATCTCATTTCAATATAGAATATTATATCCCTATCATTCCTAATGAGTACAAAAAATTTTTTTTATCAACTTTTAATACTTCTTAAATATTTTTTCTAAACTGGAAAAAATTTAAATATACTGCAGTCTTAAATTAAAATAGTGAGTATTTCAGCAAAAAGCACAGAGGGACAGCTAGGTGGTGAAAAGGATAGAGCACCAGTCCTAAGTCAGGAGGAACTAAGTTCAAATCTGAACTCAGAGGCTTAATGGGTGACTCTAGAGAAGACATTTGATCTTGATAGCCTCCCTCTTCCCCACCAAAAACAAACAAACAAACAAAAACTTCCTATTAGAGGGGGAATGAAAGGAAAAGTATAGTCAAAGTAGTTAGACAGCATTTAATTTACTCCAGGAAATCTGATATTGATCTTATTATATTAACTTCATACTACTGGGATCAAGAATGGAAGAAGAAAAGGAAGAAAAAGCCTTCAGCCTTATATATAGTTATTAATGATTATTTTATATATTTATTGAACAAAAAAGCCAGTGTTCTTCTCTCTCTTGGCCCAATCCAGTGCCCTCAGTGGTCAGCCCAGCACAACCCTCCCCACACAAGGACTTGTCCTTCAGTTCTGAATGTGAAGGTCACTGCTGGTCTTTATTTCTGTCTTGGGGAGCCTCGGCCTTCCCGCCTAACGTCGAGTACCCCAGATAGGATCTCTGCCCAAAGGGTGCCTGCCGACTAGAGTGCCGGAGTGTAAGGATGGCAAGAGCGGCGGCGCTCTGGCAAGGCCCGCCCCCGTCCCCTCACCGGTGACTGCTAAAGTTCTCCAGCTGGTGCTGCACGGTGCTGCTGATGCTGCGTCGGTAGCTCCGGTTCAGCCAGCTCCCTACCACACCCAGCCCGTAGTGCCGCTTTTTCCGGTCAAAGGCAAAGTGTTTAACCTTGGAGGCAATGCGCTGGCCCCGCTTGGTGGCCGGAACTGGGACCTGGCCATAATCCTTCCTGGGGCAGAGAGGGAAGGACAACCATCAGCTCTCAGAAGTTCCCCCCCACCCCCAGGCCTCAACCCTTTGTTCGGTGACAGCCACTAAGGGTAGTGTTTGGGAGTCAGTAGAGACAGCCAGTGCTGTCCCCTTTTTTCCTTGCTGTGTCCCATCTGGAAAAGGGGACAGGGGGGCAAAGTAATTGCCCCAAACATAGAATTTTCCCCTACATCATCTATACTCTGAGCATCTTCTCTAACTGTCTCCCATACCTGGAACATACTCCTTTATCTCCACTTCTCAGCTTCTTCCAAGGCTTTGCTAAAATCCCGGCTTCTTAATTCTACTGCCTCCCTTCTGTTGATTAATTACAATTTATCCTGTTAATAGCTTGTTGGTACATAATTGTTTTTTTTTGTTTTTGTTTTTTTTGCTTTTTGCTGAGGCAATTGAGGTTAAGTGACTTGCCCAGGGTCACACAGCTAGGGAATGTTAAGTGTCTGAGACCAGATTTGAACTCAGGTCTTCCTGACTTCAGGGCTGGTGCTCTATCCACTGCACCAACTAGCTGCCCCTGGTACATAATTGTTGACATGTTTCTATGAGGCTCCTCAAGAGCAAGAACCCTCTTTTACCTTTCTGGGAATCCTCAGTGCCTTGCACACAGTAGGCACTTAATAAATGTTTATTGACTGACTGACTACAGCCTCCAAATTAAGAGAAACATGGAGATGGCTTCTGAGCCAGGTCTCTGCAGTCCCTTCCCTTCTCCATTCCCTTAATCTCCCTCACTTTCATGAGAACTCTGGCATCTATACTCACAGGGGAATGTGGAGGCCTTCAGGGGACCGGGGGGAAGCAGAACGTGGGATCCCTCGGAAGTAGCTGGCAGAGAGTGGGGGTGACTCAAAGACATCATCAGGCATAGAACCCATCTCGTGCATGTCGATCTGGAGGAGAGGGCACAGAGGAGTGAGCTGGGGAAGGAGTCACTTTCCAACTGTTTCAAGGAAAATCCAGGACTGGACTCAGAGAAAGGGGAAGGGGACAAGTGGGATCTGCAGGAGAGGTCAAGGGGCAAGGCCCCCGTCCATTCTGAGGGCAGAGCATCACATTACCAATAAAGCTTGGTGCCGGATTAGGTGACACCCCAAACCAACCAAGGGTCTGGTCCTTTGGCTCTGTCTTAGAGGAAGCTCCAAGACCGAATCTTCAAATCTATTCCTCAGCCTCCCCCAACCCTTTGTGCCAGGCCCGAGGTAGGAGGGACCCAGACCCCAAGCTTGCCTTACTAAAAAATGAGGAGTCAAATGTGTCCACTCCATCCACCACATCCTCCTCATGGAAACTGGGGTAGGCAAAGCTTCGTTTGATCACCCGGCGCTTCTGGCCCGTGGGCTCCAGCACAGATCGGCCCTGGCCAAGGGAGAAAACAAGGGTCAGCGTACACGTCTCTGACCAAAGCCAGCCATGGCACATCGGGGATTTTCCTTGCTTCTGTTCACTCCCTTCCCAACCTTGTCCAGCTGTTAAGAGGAAGGGAATCAACATCTTCCACCTGTAGCTGTCCTCTCCCATCCTCCTAAATAACTGATTGCCATTCTCCATCAACCAACCAGCAGCAACACCTTAGTGGTGAAATAAGGTTGAGAAGGGGAAAAAAGAGAGAGGTCAAGGAGGGTTCTAGGAAAATCCCCAAATATAGTCGTAGGAGAAGATCCCTGGGTGGGATGGACAGTCATTCTCTGCATGTTTCTCTCTCCCCCACATCCTCCCATCCTTTCCCAGACCTTACTTACTTGGGCAGCTGGCTGCACCACCTCTGACAGCTCATGTTATGGAATCCCCAAGGACCTAGGATCCTATATTCTTTTACTCCCAGGGTTCTATCCTGCCTTTCCCCCAGATTTTAATGAAGGCATAGAATGTAGTAATGGGAGCCAGAGTGGTTGGGCAGAAAAGGAAAGGGAGAGCTGAAGGTAAAAGTTACAGGGGAGGAGTCCAGTTGCAAGATGCAGAAGATGCTGGCCTGCAGAAATTCAGAGCTGGAAGGGATCCCAAAGGACCTCAGCCATCTATTTATTAAATTAGATAACTTAACTTATACATATGGAAAGTGACATGGTCCAGAGGTCAAGTCATTTGGATAGGAAGAGACAGAACTGGAATTTTAACCCAGATTTTCTAACTCAAGTCCTGGAGTCTTTCTACCACACCAGAGTGCATCAAGGACCTGAGAGAACTATGAATAACTCACCCTGAGGAGAGCAGCTGCAGCATGAAAGCTCATTTGTGCCACAGACATTCTCTTTCGACGGGGGAGGTGTGAGTAACCTGATCGAACACTGGTGAAGGAGCTGAGAGACAAGACACCTGGGGTCAGCGGTGGCAGTGGGGGGTGGTGCCGGTCCACCTCATCTGGGTGTCGGAATGCTCGGCCCCGGGCAAGCGGATCCACTATCTGGAGGTGCAGAGAGAGCAAGTATGGGAAATTTAGGCAATCACACAGGTTCCTCGTATGAAAGTATTACTGGGACCCCCCAAAACAGTCACAGACATATACCCACACCCATTCAAGTGATACCTAACCTGGACAGTTCTCTGCCCCTTGAACATACACCATGCTTCCATACTCTGTGATGAATTTCTTTCTTTCTCTTTTTTTTTAAATAGTTTTTATTTTTCCAAATTCATGTAAAGAGTTTTTTTTCTCCCTCCCTCCTTTACTTCCCTACTCCCCAAGACATCAAGCAATCTTTTAAACATTTCCATATTTGTCATGTTGTGCAAGAAAAATCAGATCAAAAGAGAAAAACCATGAGAAAAAAAATGGCAAACAAATAACAATAATAACAAAAGATGAAAATACTATGCTTTGATGTGCATTCAGAATCCACAGTTCTCTCTCTGGATGTCTATTTCCAAGTCTATTGGAATTGCCTTGAATCACCACATTGTCAAAAAGAGCCAAGTCCATCACAGTCGATCATCTCTGTGATGAATTTAAATTCATTTCAAATGCAACTTCGACCATGAAACCTTCCCATATCCTTCCAAACCTCATACAGTATTGTTTTGTACTTTTCTATTGCATGATCATATAATATTGTGTATTATAGTTAGCTGCATCTTTCCCCCATGGAGTAGCTCCCTACCACTTCTCAGATAAGCCACAACCTCATGCATGATATTTAAGGCCTTTTATAACCAGGTTCCAATCTCTCTTTCCAGGTTGCTTGATTCCACATTAATCCTCTTCATGTATTTATGTTCCAGTTAACTGACCAATTGTACATAAAATTTGATCTCCTATCTATACTTTGCACATGTTCTCTCCTATGCATGTGATGCTCTTCCTCTCCCTCATCACCTTTCCAGATTCATTTCAAGTGCTATCTCTTACAAGAGATTTTTCCTATTTTTCTCAGTAGTTAGTGCCTCAAACTTTCCATTTACTTCATCATCATCACAGATTTAGAACAGGAAGGGATCTCAGAGAACTTCCAGGGTGATCTCCTTATTTTACAGATAAGGAACCTGAGGCTTAAGGAAGGTTAATTTGTCCAAGGCCCAGAATTAGTAACTGGAAGTGACAAGATTTAAACTCAGATTCTCAGATTCCTAATCTTCCTCTTTCCACCACAATATGCCTATACAAATCACCTTCTTCTAGAAGGCTCCAGCAAACTGGGGGACTTTTACTGTCCTCCTTCACTTAAAGCCAATTCACTTGCAAATCATGGCAACACCTTCCCCAAATCATGGAACTCTTCCAGAACACAGGACAAACAACCTCTGTGAGTAGTAGGAGGAGGTGCCTCACTAGGGACACAACCAGAACTGGCCAACTGGGCAACAATGCTCTTTTCTTTTTTCTATCCCTTCCCTTCCCTCCAACACATAGTGTATTTTACCCTTCCCTGAAGGTATTCTGGCCAAAGGAATGTAAATTTTGATCTCTGAAACCTCACAAAATATCTTGGGGCTTATGGATTAGATTTCTTTTCTTTTTTTTTTAAGCTTTTTATTTTCAAAATATATGCAGAGATAATTTTCAACATTCACCCTTGCAAAACTTTGTGTTCCAAATTTTTTCCCTCCCTCCCTTCCCTCCACTAGACAGCAAGTAATCCAATATGTTAAACATGTGCAATTCTTCTATACATATTTCCACAATTATCATGCTGCACGAAAAAAAATCAGATCAAAAAGGAAAATAAATGACAAAGAAAACAAAATACAAGCAAAAAACAACAACAAAAAGTGAAAATACCATGTTGTGATCCACATTCAGTCCCCATAGTCCTTCCTCTGGGTGCAGATGGCTCTCAAGGACTAGATTTCTGAAGGACCATGCCTTAACCCAAATCACTCTGGCTCTTTGACTGACCAAGAATAAGTTCCAGGTCAAGCCCTACTTATTTGGAATTTGTTTGGGCTCTGATTGGTTCAGAATGAATGTAAATAGCAACTGTTATCGGCTACAGCCAGAAACCCTGAGGGTCTTCTCCACCCAGCTAGATATATATTTTTGGATTAGGTAAAAGAGGCCTTTCTCCGCTTTATTTCTTACTCCGCCTTTATCATTGATTGGGCGTTACCCTCAATCAAAATGAGACCTGTGGAAGATCTAGCTTCAAAAGGCCAAGGTCTCCCACTGCATCCAGGGCTGATACAGGTTGAATATATGCAATTCTTTTAAACATATTTCCACATTTGCCATTGGACGCATGTTTCTGGAAGAGAAAGTAAGTGACTTTGCACAGCTCTCTCTCACTTAAATTCAATTCACTTGCATTCACAGCATAACCTCCCCTGAGGTCATGGTCCTCTCTGAGAAGGAAGGACAAATAAACAACCTTCTCCCAGTAGAACATAAACTCCTTGAGGGCAGGTACAGTCTTGCTTTTTTTTATATCCCGACACTTAGCACAAGGTAGGTGCTTAATAAATGCTCTCTGACTGATTGATTCTTTAAGAAAAGATATTTTTATTTTTGTCCTTTTCTGTGCTCAAACCCTAATACCAGGCCTAGTAAACAGAAAGTGCTTAATTAATTTTTTTAATATGTATTTTGTATATAATGTCTAGCACAATGATCTACATGCACCAGGTGCTTGATGAATGCTGCACGGGACCATACCTTGGGCATCTTGCAGGCTTTGGGGGACTCAATACCCTGGAAAGAAGGCACCTCCTGGCTGGGGAGCTCCAGGTCTCTTTGGCAGGAGGCTTTCAGCTTCCCATAGCGTACACTGCAGTGGTGGAGACTCTTCCGATGCCAGTTCTGTCTCTTTCCATCCCAATCCTCACTGACACCAAACCACTGTGCAGTGCCCCTGCAGGAGCAAACGGAGCTGCTGTATGTGGTCCCTTCCAACCAAATAATTAGAACCTCACTGACCCAGTTAGAAAGTCTCATGTGAAACTAGGAGAAAGGAAATGCCCATGGATGTGTGTTTCTGTGTGTCACTCCACGGAAGTTCTTTAGTGAAAGGCTTACTCTTTTTCTTTTGAGTCTATGACCTTATCCTAGGCTCTACTCCTGGCATACTGGGACACTTTTCAGGGGATTAGGCTGTGGTTTTCCCATCTGTTAAAAATTCCTGTCCCCACCATCCTCAGGAGAATATCATATGGGTAAAATGAAATAATGATTACTTTGGATGCCAGAGTGATATATAAACACAAATTTATAGTTGTGATTTTAATTTATGTTTATATTTATTTAAATTAAATTTAGGTTTAAATATATTTATATAAATTTAATGTATATCACACACATACATTTATATGATATATATTATATATATGTACATTATGTATTTAGTGTACATATATAACATTTATTTTATATTAATATATTTATATGTATAATGTACAATATTATAACATAAATATATATTAATATAATAATAATACATATTTAAATTTATATTTCTTTGCTCCCAAACAGACTTAGGTGCTTCAGGATCCTGGGGAGATGTGTGACAGATTAAAGGCTAGTGCTCACCTTCGGATGCTTTGGGACAGAGAAGCCTGGCGCCGAAAGCCAGGTCGGCGATCCGAGCTGTTTTCATGCCATCGCCCTCGAGGCTCTTGCATACTCACGCTCTTCATATAGGCTGGATTCCTAGGTCTCTGGAGGGGGCAAGGAGGAAGCGAAGGGGACAGGGAGGACATTTTTAGTTCTCTAATTTGAATACTTGCTAGAATCCTGAGGCGTAGGGTCTGCTTTTTGTCCTGCACCCAAACGGCCAGGCTAGTACAAAACTGGGGGCGAGGTAAGGAAATGAAGAAATGAACTGCAACCTGAGACCAGACAGACAACCTTGTGGTGGTCTGTGGCACTATGGTAGGGAAAGGACTGCTCTCTCCCCCAGAGTTCCAACATAGTTGGGAGAGGAAGGGAAGGACCCTGAGCTTGGGGTCCTACCTTGGGGGGCCACACTAACAAGGAGGCAACAAACTTCATCTAGCCATCTTCATGTCTGCTCCTGTTCTGTGAACACACTTGTTATTCACTGGGAGGCAGCTGTCCACCTACAACATGGTGCTAGACAAGCAGCTGTCCATCTATAACATGGTGCTAGACAAGCAGCTGTCCATCTATAACATGGTGCTAGACAAACAACTGTCCATCTATAACATGGTGCTAGACAAGCAAATGTCTACCTACAACATGGTGCTAGACAAGCAGCTGTCCATCTATAACATGGTGCTAGACAAAGAGCCGTCCACCTATAATATGGTTCTAGACAAGCAGCCGTCCATCTATAACATGGTGCTAGACAAACTTGTCTGGGGTTACAAGCCAGTAACACCCCCTGCCCCGTTTACCTCAGGAGGTACCATGTTGTCCTGGTCACCTGCGCCTGAGACCTCTAAGGGCGGGATAGTGATGGAGAGGTTGGGCGGCTTTCGGCTCTGTAGGCGGCTATTGGAAGAGGAGATACTTCCACCATTCTGGTCATTGGAGGCCATTGCAGGACAGAGGAGGGTCACAGACCCCAGGGGACTCTCTGAAGAAAAGATAAAAGGGAGAGAACATGAAGAATGGTCAGACTGGCTAGAGTAGGTAACCTGGCTGGCAATCTCTAGAACAGGATAAGAAAGGGATGTACAAGGATCACCCAAGATGCCCAAGAAGCAGCGAGGTGAATCTAACACTAGGCTAGTAGTCAGAAAGACCTGAATTCAAATTCAGCCTTGGAAACATACTCCTGGCATGATCCTGGCCAGGTCAGTTAACCTCTGCCTGCCTCAGTTTCCTCAACAAGGGAATCTCCTCTTAAGATTATTATATGGTTCAAATCAGGTGGTATATATAATCTATATATCTATCTACATCTACATATATCTGTATAAATTATATACATATATAGATATATATAGGTATAGATAGTGCTTAAATATATGTATATGTGTGTGTATGCGTTTGTTTGTGTGTCTATATATATATAATCCCCAGGGATTAAGGTAGAGATGAAAGAATATAGTAGGAGCTGGGTTTAGGTTGGGAGGCATATGAGATAAAGATTAGGAGCATGGGTATTTCTGTCTTTCTGTGACCTTCAATAATGACCGAGTAGGCAATTCTTTCAGCAAGGGGAAGAGGAATATCAGGTCCCCAGGAAGATGGTCATAAATATTTGTTTTTACTTTTTTTTTGGTATTCCCAGTCTTAGCATAGTGCTTGCTACATAGTAAGTGCTTAATAAATGCTTATTGATTGATGGATTTAGACTAGGAAAGACTCTTTCCCCATCCAGTCTCCTACTGGCTTGGCTTTTGGTCTCTTCCCAGAGCAAACACCAATTATGGAGAAGAAAGGGGGACCCGCTGTGCCAGCCCCATCCTTTGCTCAGAGCCTTGGCAATAATTCAAGCAGTGGGGGCAGATTTCTGAGTCCATGGGGAAAAAGAAGGCCTATTCCTACTTGTCTCTCAGTTTGTATGTTAGGAGGCGGGGATGGGGGAGGCTGGCAGTGCAGAGTGGGAGGAGGGTCATGGAATGGGAGGGAGGACAAAGGGGGAAAGGAATCCTGGGTGACCCCATTTATTGAGCCACAAACAAAAAATGCTTCTGTAGCCGTACTCAGGCTATGGCTGCAGGTTCCCTGGGCTGGCTGACATGCAGGGAGAACACAGCTCTCCCAAGAGGGTTCCCTGCTCTGTGCTAGGAAGTGGTAGCTCAGTTCTAATTCATAAGGGACACGAAACCAAACTCAACTCATTTGCTTTGGACTCTGGTGGCCTCCTAGTTCCTGTTTCAAGCCGGCCTAAAGCTATCTGATGTCCAAGGCTTTTTGACATCCCACAACACTCTCTTGCTACATCATGGCTGATTTCCCCTTCTGCAGCCTCTCTGCCAGCCCTTGGTGATCTTCCCCCTCAGACTACCCTGCTAGTTCCTCTTGGTAATATCCTCAAAGAGAGGAAGCAGACTCACTAGGCCAGGGGTGGAGTGCCTGGCTCTGAAAACTGAGCAGAGGCAGATTTAATCAGGTCAGAAACCTGTTCCCTTTCTAGCCCAAGCCCTTAGCCAGGCAGCTTTGGAACAGAACAGTGAGCCAAGCTGGGCCAAGCTTGGTCTAGCCCAACAGGAGCCAGGGTCTGAACTCGGCTCTCCTGTAAAATGCAAACTGAAGTCTTGGCAGGGCACTCTCCCTATTAAAGAGTGTGCCCGGTCTGGTCCCCTGGAGTGGTACAGAGAGGAAGATGTGCCCCCATCAGACCCGGGGGGCAAGAGGCTCCATAATAGGGCAGGTTATGGAGGGAGGGGAGAGGGATCTCAGGGCCAAAGATCCTTTGCTTTTGAGGTCTCACCATCAAAATGGGGGCTCCTATCCGGCAAGCAGCTCCCTCAGAAGCAGGTGTTCTCAAACGGGATGAGGATGCTTTGGAACATTCTGTAGCCTTCCTCTTCACTCAGCATGGGTCGAACCAAGATGAAACCCTGGAGAAGAGACAGATGTACAGCCCGGCCCCAAGTCAGACTAAGGCAGATTTCTTGTGATTCACTTACAAAGAACTCCTGAGAAAGAAAAAACTGGGGGGGGGGGGCGGGGGAGGACAGGAGAGAAGATAGAGAAGTAAAAAAGAGGAGAAAGAGAGGGGGAAGGAAGGAGAGGAGGGAAGTAGGAAGTGAGAGTGAAGGAGAGAGGGAAGAAAAAAAGGAGAGAGGAAGGAAGAGAGGGAAAGAGGAGAGGATGAGAAGAGAGACAGAGAGAAAGACAGACAGAGAGAGGCAAGTTGGGAGAAAGCCCAGACTGGGCCACAAAGCCACAGGGGCAAATAGTCAGCAAAAGGGCTGGCCCAAGTCCTAGTTAATCTTCACACCTCCTCCAATTTCTATAGAATGTATATAATAAACGTTTGTTGAGGTGGAGCAGAATGGGGTCAATAAAAGAGTTTGCTTAGATCTTGAGATGCTTCTTCCCTGTAAGCCAAAGTTCTGTCCTGCAGTGAAGAGATAGCAGGATAGAACACATATAACCAGTATCTTTGTTTTTTTTTTTTTTTTTAAGGCAGTTGGAGAATTGGGGAGGGAATCTATCCATGGTTCTCACCCTAGAAGTATGAGCAATGCTTGACCTAGCTAGGAAGCAGGAAACCAAACGGACCTAACCTGTCTTCTCCCACCACAGAATATTTCTCTTATCAGAATGTGAGCTCCCCAAAGGCAGGGACCGATCTTGTTTTTTGCCTTTGCCCTCCAAGTGCTGAATACCTAATAAACACTTAATAAATGCTTATTGATGAACCTTCTTACTCATCTGATGAGAGGAGACAGACTCAACATGCAGAATGAAACCTACCTATGTCCTAATGTGGGAATTTCTCTCCTGGGAACCAAAAGGACCCACCCTGTTTCTTTGTATCTTTTTAGCCCAAACCAGCACAGGAGGTTATGCAAATCTCAACCCCTCTCCTAGGTCCAATGTCTTCCTCCTTTATTCACTTTGTGAACTCATAGAGTTAAGAAAAGCCAGACTTCTATTCCTACCTTCCTCCCTTTGCCTCCTCCCCCCAAAAAACTCCTCCTCCTAAACCACGAACACCAAATTTATGCCCTTTCATCAGACAACTCTAAGGGGAAAGAAAGCACAGGAAAACATGAGCCAGCAGCTCCTGAAAACATTTCTGCATATAATTGGTATCATATTGCTTGTTGTCTCGAGGGATAGAGAAGAAGAGAATTTGGAACTCAAATTTAAAGATGAATGTTAAAAAATTTTAAAAAGGATTTAATTGGGGAATATTTAGTAAAATAAAGAACAATATATTAAGCACCAAAACCAAAACAAAACATCCCTATGCTGGCAAGGAACTATTTCCAATGCCAGATTCAAGGTCTGAGTAACTCCTGGTACTTGCTTTTGGGAGTGCAAGAGATGAAAGCAGCACAGTACAGCAGAAAAAAGACAAGAGTCAGGGGGCCTAGACTGCCCTCTCTGGACCCATTTCTTCATCTATAAAATACAAATCTTGGAGTGAATGATTTATAATGTTCCCTCCAAGTCTAAAGATGCAATAATTCTTTTACTCAGATTCTGTTCCTGTTAGTCAAAATGCTGATTCTGCATTTGTAAAAGCACTTCAGAGTCAAGTTCACGTCTTATTTGCTCTGGACGCAGAGCATACAAATCTTTTGATCCCAAAGATCCTTTGGTATTACTTTGTTGTTGAGTCATCCTTAGTCATCTTCTACTCTTCATGACCCTGACTGGGGTTTTCTCAGCAGGGATACTGGAGTGGTTTGCCATTTCCTTCTCCATTTCATTTTACAGATGAGGAAACTGAGGTAAACCATGTGAAGTGACTTGCCCAGGATTACTCAGCTAGGAAGTGTCTGAGACAGATGCAGACTCAGGAAGAAGAGTTTTCCTGACTCTAGACCCACCACTCCATCCGTGTGCCACCTTGCTTCCCAGAGGTTGATTATTATGCTTTTCCAATTTACTCTCCAGACAAACTGGCCTATTTGCTATTCTTCTGACAACCCAGATTCCACCTCTATACCTGAAATATTCCCCCACCTCACCTTTCTCTTGGAACCCCCAAAATCTTCAAGGATCACTTCAAGAGCTATCTCCTTCCTAATTCCCCCCATTTACTATGTATCATGTGTATATAGATATACATATTCTATGAATACCTATTGAATGTCTTTTTATACACATTGAACACTTCAAGAACTATCTCCTTCCTAATTGCCCCATTACTATATATTTATTGTACATATATATTCTATATACATATTGAATTCCTCTGATAAAATATAAATCCCTTTAGGGCAGGGCCTTATTGAGTATTTTCTTTTTTTTCTTTTTGCTGAGACAATTGAGGTTAAGTGACTTGCCCAGGATCACACAGCTAGGGAATGTTAAGTGTCTGAGACCAGATTTGAACTCAGTTCCTCCTGACTTCAGGGCTGGGGCTCTAGAGTATTTTATTTTAAGGTTTGAGTCCTTCCCTTGCACCATCCCCTGCCAAAGAAAGTCTTGGTCTCCCCCTTTCCTCCAGGCTAGAAGCACGGGGGCGACCCATGGCGCCTTGATGCCCCGTTTCTGGGGTGGGCAAGTTTCCCCTCCTTAGGCAACCTGGCAGCTACTCCACCCTCCTTCCCTGGAGCCCACGCCTCAGATGCCCGATGATGACTTCACGCAGACACTCCTGTCAGCATAGCCCGCTGCATCCCAGAACTGTCAAGCAGTCCATCAAGCTCGGCTTCCCTCGGAGCTGGAATTACAGGTACAAGCCGCCACACCTGGCGGTTCAGATCTTGCCCTCGTGCTCTGCACCTGGCACACAGTAGGCCATAAATAACAAGTCAATCATACGACTGACATCAGGCTGAGGTCCGGCCTGTTTCCCTGGGCCCACTTCCCACGTGCTTCTGACCCGGGGAGGCACAGTCGTTTGGCTGTCCTGGGCCACCCTGGTCCCCCACTGAATGCTCCCCTTCCCCCTTCTCTCCCCCAGGTGCAAACTCTAACTTACCCTGGGGCAGCTCTAAGACAGTGTCACTAAGTAGGGCCTCTTCTTGGAAAATGGCCTGGCTTGGCAGAGCTTTCTCAGGGGCTGAGCTGTGGAAGGAGGGCAGCAGGCGGGCAGGGCATCAGCAGGTGGGCCGGGCACAGAAGCCATCATTGTGTGGGCACACACTGCCCCCAGTGCAGTGAGGTCAGGCAGAAAAGGGCATTCCGGCTAGCCCCCCCCCCCCCATTCCCCCTGGGCTCGGCTACACTCAGGAGTGAGGATGGGAACTTCTCCATGTAATTGTGTAACCATCGACGCAGTCTCGCTATTTTTTTTTGTTGTTATTGTTGCTGGATGGTAATGAGGCAGATTCCAGTGGGGTACAAACAAAGACCTCGATTTGGAGCTGGAGCACCCAAGCTTAAGTCCCAGCCCTATACCTCCTGGACTTGGTCAAGACACTTAGAACCACAGCACTTCAGACATGGAAAAGAACTAAAAGCCCATCTTCCCACGTCCTTCATTTTGCAGGCAAGAATACTGAGGCCTAGGAAAGCTAAACACTTGCCCCAAATGACAAAGGTGGCCAAGTGCCAAGATCCGAACTGGCTCCAAACCACACAGCATCCCTTTAGCCCTTCACCTCCATGCCTCTGTTTTCCTATCTGTAAAATGAGGCTAATTTTGGCACTCTCTACACCTCAGGATTGTTGCAGGGGTCCAAAAGAGAATAAAAGCTAGAAGGGACCTGCGAGGCCATTTCTTGGTGGAAGGTCCTACCCCTGACGCCAGGGCAGACCCCCAACCCTCTCTGGTCTTTGCCCCCAGCCTATTCCGCCCCTCTTGCTGGGCTTCTAAGCCCACCCCCTTTTCTCTCTACTACCCAGGCTCACAGACCTGGATCTCCTCAAAGAATCCTGGTTTCACCGCTACCAGGATGGAGCAGGATAATAGGAAAGCTTACTGTTTAAGGAGTCTGAGGATTTAGGTTCATTACCTGACTTTTTTTGGTCTTAAACAGCAGTATTTATTCCCATATTTCTGTTCAATAAAGCACTTAAAAATTTCTACCAACCTTGAAGAAAGTCTTATCAACAGGTATTAAGTATCTCACCCTGCCATATCCTTGATGGCTTATCTGTTTTTTGCTTTGTTCAAAATCAGACTGTGGAAAAGTCAATTTTATACATTCATAAATATCTTACTTCTAATACTTATTGTGGATAGAATGCCAACCTAGAGTCAGAAAGACTCAACAGTGACCTCAGACACTAGCTGAGTGACTCTGGGAAAGTTACATCATCTTGTTTGCCTCAGTTTCTTCATTTGTAATAGGAGCTGGAAAAGGAAATGGTAAACCACTCCAGCATTTCTGCCAAGAAAATCCCAAGGATCACAAAGAATAGGACATAATTGAAATGAATGAGCAGTACAATGTTTACTACCTTTGAGACAAGGTCACTTACCTCCCCTGTGACTCATTTTCCTAATCTGTACAATGGAAGCAACTGACCAGATGACTTGAGTTCCTTTACAATTCTAAAGTGATGATCTATCCCAGGGGAAAAAAAATTTTTTTTTCAAACTTTCGTTTTTATATTTTTACTATTAAAAATTATTGAGGACCTGTCCAAAGAGTTTTTGCTTAAATCGGTTATATTTACAGATATTTGCCATGTTAGAAATAAAAACTCATTTTGAATTTGTAGACCTTTTGAAATGGTTTCAGAGACCCTCAGGGATTTTCTGGATCACTCATTAACAACTAATGATCTCTATGACCTGTGGGCCATATCCAATGAAGATATTAAATAAAAAAAGGGTAACACGGATCAGATCAGAGACTCTGGGTAAATTGGACTGGTTCCACTGGAAATTCCCAGTATGATAATCCCACCCTGACTGGCCAAGGCTCAGCCTTTAGAAGGGGTTGTGTTGGGAGAGGAGGAGGTGGAATAGAATTTGTATCATTGAGACAGTACTGGTATAGTGGAAACAATATATAATAAAAAAAATTTTTTTAAAAGAATTTATAGAAATGCATTTTTTTTCTTTTTGATTTGATTTTTCTTATGCAGCATGATAAATGTGGAATTATGTTTAGAAGAATTGTACATGTTTAACCTATACTGGATTATTTGCCATCTAGGAGAGGGGTAGGGAGAAAAATTTGGAACATAAGGTTTTGCAAGGATGAATGTTGAAAACTATCTTTGCATGTGTTTTTAAAATAAAAAGCTATTTATAAAAAATAAAAATATTGCTAAAAATAATTTATAAAGATGAAAACAAAAACAGATTTGAAGTGAAGGGACTAGGTTTGAATTTTGCCTCTGAAACTTATTTCTTGTATGACCTTAAGCCAGACTGTTTACCACTCTGGACCTAAATTTGCTCACTTGTAAAATGAGATTTAGAATACATTGTCTCTCAGCTCTCTTCTAGCCAGTAATCAAAATCAAGTAATCTAATAGTTTATTAAAGGCAAAAGACATTTAAATTCTTCTTTTACTCAACTCCCCTTCCCCCAAATAAAAAGATGAAAAAGGTTTTTATCCCAGTAGTGCCATTCAATAATGGTGTCAAGCCTAAATATTTTACTGACAATATTTCTTTCTTTTTTTTTTAATTAAAACTTTTAATTTTTCTTTCTTTCTTTCTTTCTTTCTTTCTTTCTTTCTTTCTTTCTTTCTTTCTTTCTTTCTTTCTTTCTTTCTTTCTTTCTTTCCTTCCTTCCTTCCTTCCTTCCTTCCTTCCTTCCTTCCTTCCTTCCTTCCTTCCTTCCTTCCTTCCTTCCTTCCTTCCTTCCTTCCTTCCTTCCTTCCTTCCTT
>JAJPUD010002680.1:97616-185739 GCA_023553655.1 Myrmecobius fasciatus | reverse complement strand
CTTCCTTCCTTCCTTCCTTCCTTCCTTCCTTCCTTCCTTCCTTCCTTTCTGTTTCTTTTTGCTTTTTTGCTGGGGCAACTGGGGTTAAGTGACTTGCCCAGGGTCACACAGCTAGGGAATGTTAAGTGTCTGAGACCACATTTGAACTCAGGTCATCCTGACTTCAGGGCTGGTGCTCTAAAAGCTTTTAATTTTCAAAACACATGCATGGATAATTTTCAACATTCACCCTTTCAAAACCTTGTGTTCCAAATTTTTTCCCTCCTTTTCTCCCACCCCCAATATATGTTAAACATGACTACATTTCTTTTAAATTCATTCTCCTTATCTATAAAATTAGGAGAAGGCAGCTAAGTTAGCAGTGTGGGCAAAATGTTGGGTCTGGAGTCAGGACGACCTCACTTCAAATCCAAGCTCAGACACTTACTAGCCAGGTGATCCTAGGTACATTGTTTAACTCAGTTTGCCTCAGTTTCCTCATCTGTAAAATGAGCTGAAGAAGAAAATGGCAAACCACTCCAATATCTTTGCCAAGAAAATCCCAAATAAAGTCACAAAGAGTGGAACATAACTAAAAATGACCAAACAACAACAAAAACAAAAATGAGAAGGGTTGACTAACTCTCTCTTAAGGTAGCTCCCAGACGTGTAATCTAACAACAATAAAAAAATTAAAGTAAAATATTCCCTTCTTTTTTTCATGTCATAAATTACAGGGCATTGAGGGACCACCCAGGAGGCCATACATAAATTCTGCAAAAAAGGGAGGGGAGGGGCTGGGGCTGGGTTCTAGGAAGCAGCCTCCTGATCCTTTCTAGAGGGCAGGACTCAGAAAGTGCTTCAGCTAGCAACTTCCGTGGCACTCCCTGCCAAGCTGGTGAATGTTGCCTCCCTCCCTCCCCCCTCATTACTCTATAAGCACAAGGTCTGGAGAAGACCAGATGGCAGACAGAAAGCAGAAGAAAGTAGCAGGCTCTTTGGGGTAAAAGTCCCTGCCTTGAATTTGTCTCTTACCCTAGAAGCTATTGCTCATGGTAGAGGAAATTGCAACATCCTGGGACCAGGGCTCCACCAGAGGCTCTCCACATGACTAACCAGGGCCCAGTACAGCCATAACAGGGGCCTGGAGAGGAAAGGACCTGTTTCTCTGCTTTACTATTGTCATCCCAACCAGAAAATGTCTGTCTGTCTGTCTCTCCTTCCCTCCTCCTCTTCCTCTCTGTCTCTTTCTGTGCGTGTGTTTCTGTCTCTTTCTCTCTCCATGACATATGCAGGGCTGAGCGCAGAGGTTTCAGATTTGGAAGGAACATTGGGCTTCTATTTTCATTTTACAGAGGTGGACACAAGCCCAGAGAAGTGGTTCTTTTCACACACCCAAGGAAGCAGAGAGTGGTAGGTAGTAGGATTCCAGGGGACAATCCTCCTTAGAATTACCATGGGGCTCACTCTGGGAAAACCTGTAAATCCTGATGGAGGAGGATGTGAACTAGAAGCCACATCACCTGGAGGGAACGACTACATGTCCTTTTCATCTTTTCCTTTTTTTTTTTTTAATCTCCTCTACCTCATCAAAGCCCTCAAACTGAAACAATTCTTGGTGGCCTTGCTTCAAGGATCAAACATGGCAGCCACATTTTCCTCAGGTTGTGATGGAAGCCGGGAAATGGGCAGGGAAGTCGACAGGTACAAGAACCACCCACTTGGGAAAGCAGGTTTTCCTGGAAAGAGTGGGCTGGTCAGCCACGCCCGGCCTAGCCAATCTCAACATCTCCAGGCTACCAGGAATAGATAGGTAGGCCCAGCTACTGCTAAGTCAGGCACCCACTTTCTCTGAGTATGCGGATCTCACCGTGCACATCCTACGTGGGCAGCAGGAGCACAGATCAGTCGGCTTATGACCTGGCCTTTTCTCATCCATCACCCAGAAGAGAATCCCTCTAAAACCTTCTTTGATACAAAGTTTTTTTTAAAAGTTATTACTTGGGGGCAGTGAGGTGGTGCAGTGGATAGAGCACCAGCCCTGAAGTCAGGAGGACCTGAGTTCAAATCTGATCTCAGACACTTAACATTCCCTAGCTGTGTGACCCTGAGCAAGTCACTTAACCCCAGCTGCCTCAGGGGAAAAAAGAGGAAATTAATCGTTTTTAATAGTAGAACAACAACAAAGCATTATATAAATAGAACATATTTAAAAAATGAAATAACCAGAACAGAGAAAAAAGTCTCTTTTTTATCATAGTTTTCACTGTCTCTGACAAATGTCTCTGGCTTTACTGAATAGGTTTCGTGGCCCACCCTGCCGAGGATATGTTCCACTGATAGCAGAACAAGCAAAGGAGGATAATGGCTATAGATAAAATGAATGGAGAAGTGGCGAGGTATGGAAAGGGGTCTGAACAGGCCGTCTCCTCTCCTTCACTCAAGTGAGGTGACCAGGAACCCAAAGGGGGAGGGAATGGTGGGACTGGTAAAGGGTCTTGGGATGGGGTTAGTGATGCGGTTCCTCTGAAATCCAGTCACCTGAAATCAGAAAATGAAACTGGGTTGACTTCCAGGCCAGCTTTTGAGCTGGGGGAAGAGGATGAGTCAGCTGAACTCTTCTGGGAGAGCAGCCTTCCCGGAGTGGATGAGGCGTTCTAACACAGCTCTGGGATGGCCCGGGAACCTAACCTGGCTGATTCACAGGATGAGGCAGGAGTTCTGTCCCAAAGGTAAACACGACTCCCTGGCTGCTTCCCCACCACGGAAACCGAAACCCGACTCCCTCTAAGTCCCAGTGGCCTTTCTGGGAACCCAGGCCGTTTTTAGAAAGCTGCAAAGAGGAAGCGGGAGCCGCACCAGCACACACCCACTGAGATTCAGCAGCAGGAGTGGATCCCAGGACCTCCCCTCGGGGTTCCCTCAGATGACCACCCACCCAAGTCATCCAGCAAAAGAACATCCTCTCAGCCAAAGTCGGAGGGGAGGGCTGCAAGGACAAGAAGGACAGGAGGGAACCTGTCTCTCAGGCTTATCTCTCCTTCTGGATCCTGTATTGCCTTCAGCTCACTGCCAGGCACATAACAATTGCTTAATAAGTGCTTGTAGGGAAGGGAGCCGCCTAAGCCTGGGGATTGGAGGTGGCAAGGATTTCCACTTATGGTTATGGAGATTATAAAAAGGGGGAGGAAAAAAAAGCATCGAGGACAGTAAAGAAAAAAGCCAAACCAAAAACCACGATGCTTCCTGCAGGTCAAACAGTAGCTCTCCCTCGCCCAGACTCACAGCTGCCTTCCCGAGAAAACAAGAGAGCTGGCAGGTCTGCGTGGTGGTGAAATAAACCCATCGCATCGTCCTGGCTCCCCGGACAGACTCCAGAAGACAGGAAGCTCTTCGAGGTCCAAACCCTCTCCTCTCCAAACCATTCCTCCGGAAAGGGGGTTCCTGATTGGCTCAAGAGTTCCGGGCTCTCCACCATTTCCCCCAACCTCTGTCTGTCCCAGAAACAGTCAGAAAGACGGTGCCGGCCTGACTGGTCCGGAGGGAGGCCCAGGCTCTGACCCACCTGATCCGCCTGGCTCAGGTCCCTTTGGTCCGTGGCCAGATAGCCAGACCCAGGCCCACTCTAGGTACAGAGCTCTCCCGAACCCAATTCACGAAGCCTTCTCTCCTATCATGCTTTGCTAACCACATGTTGCAACTGCAGACTAGAAGGTGGAGGAAACGGGTTAGATGTCAATCTCCTAGAGTCCCAGTAAAGAGTGTGAAGGGGGAGGGGGAAATCGTCACCTACTTTTCACATTGCCCCTTCACTCTGGCCCGTGAGCCAGGAGGCCAGGAAGCTTATTCCCCAAACAGCTCAGTCCTGCCTCTCCCTCTATCCTAATTGTAGACTGGACAGTAATCAGTTTGGTTTCCCCAAGCAGAATGTGAGCTCCTAAAGAAAGAAGAATTTTTTTTAATTAAATTTTTTTTAAATAACATAAAAAAAAGAGAAGGGGGAGGAATGGGAAACAAAGGCTGTTTTAACCTTTGTTTGTATTCCAGTGCTTGGGGTACTGCCTGGCACACAGTAGGCAGCTAATTGATGCTTATGGACTTCACCTGATTTAGGAAGAGCTTGGTTACCAGAAGGTGATTAAATTTAGGACACAACCACTCCTTGACAGTACCTCAGATACAAAGACAGCCACGTAGTCACAGCATCTTGAGAGGTGACAGTTTAGGTATCAAGATGCCTTCTGTGGAGAATATCCTTAAAGTTTTCCCCAGAGACTCAGAAATTATGTTTCTGTGGTAAAAAGTGGACTCTATTTCAGATTAAAAAGTAATCCACTAAACTCTCACCTCCCTCTATCCCCCACTCTGGGCAGCTCAGCGCCCTAGTCAGAATCCCTGCTGCTGAAGGATCTTTGGGAACTTAGCATCCTTAAAAATTATTCTAGGGGGCAGGTAAGGTGGTGCAAGTGAATGGAACCCTCATTGGTCCTGAAGTCAGGAGGACCTAAATTCAAACATGGCCTCAGACACTAGCTGTGTAATCCTGGGCAAGTCATTTAATCCTGATTGAGTCTACAAAAAGAAAAGAGAAAAAAATATATTCCATGAAATAGATTTCCTCCCTCACTTCTCTGGGTCCACTCCCTCTACACACAATATCTTGGAGCTGGGGAACAGCTGCACTTTCCATTACTCCTCATCTTACTGCCAACAGATCTCCATCTTCCAGAAGCTTTCTGTGTGGGGTATTACCCAGGGGAGCCTTCAGGATCTTTGGGCAGGAAGGTGCTTCAAATTCAACCCAAGCAGCCAGACCACTCTTTCAGTGTCCATCAACTAGGAAGGAAACTCTACAGCCTTCTTGGGTCTCCTGGTACACTTCCAATGTGTGACCCTCCAGTGCAAGGTGTGGAAGAAATGGAAATCTGGGTTTACCTCCTAGCCTTGTGAACTAATCTTACTTAACTTTACCTCTTCAGACCTCACTTTCCATTTTCTGTAAAATGGATTTAAGACTGCCCTAGCTACCTCAAAGGGTTAATTAATGACTATCCAATGGGTTAACAAGGGGAAAAGGCTTTGAAATGCCAAAGGTGCCATAAAAATGTAAGATGAGATTACTAACCTAATTAAAACAGCTGTTAACCACAGCAAAGGCAGGCAGTCACTGTCAGTCAACAAGCATTTATTAAGTGCTTACTATGTGCCAGGCCCTGGGCTTAAGTGGTGAGGATGTAAAGAAAGGCAAAAGCACATAGAGCTCCCATTCAATTGAGGGCAGAGCCAGGGAAAGGGCACAGAGAAAGGACAAATGAAAGGGCCTGCTTTTAAATTCTGGCTCTGCTCCCAGTACAAGTGAAGTCACTTCTCTGGGCCTCAAATCTCATTTACAAAGGAGGGGAAGTTGGACAAGGATATCAGTGAGGTCCTTTCCAGTCCTAAATCCTGACACTCCATACTGTGCTTTTCAAACCTTCCCAGAGGCAGTTAGATGGAGCAATGGATAGAGCATTTGCACTGGAGTCAGGTGGACTTGTGTTTAAATGTAACCTTACCAGCTGTGTGACCCTAGGCAACTCATGCCCCCGTTTCTCCTCCCATTCCTCGTTTGTAAAATGAGCTGGAGAAAGAAATGGCAAACCATTCCAGTATCTTTGCAAAGAAAATCCCAGATGGGGTCAAGAAAAGCCAGACACTGACTGAAAAATGACTGAACAGTAACAGTTATAAAGCAAGGGCATAAATTCTTTGTCATTTATTCATTTCTTCCCTTAAAAAGAAATCCTGCCAAACACATGCACTAAAAAGCTAGTTAACCAGACTTCCTGGAACACTGACTGGGGCTGCTTGTTTCCCAGAATAAGTCTTCTTAACAGACAAAAAAAGGCTGCACCCAAGCAGCCTTCCTGGGGATCCTGGCTTGGTCTAGCTTCTACAATAATTCCTTGAGTGTCTCTTCGACATGGAGTTAAGGTGGAAGGGGAAGTGGACTTAAGTTAGAAAATTTGGGTTTTCTGCTGGTTTCTATATTTACTACTGCCCTGAGCATAGCGACAAAATCACTTTGCCTCCCCAAAGCCTCAGTTTCTCATCTGTAAAATGGGAATAGGAGGCAGCTAGTGGAGAGAGCAGTGGACCTAGAGTCAGAGAGACCTGAGTTAAAATTCAGATGCTTATTAGCTGTATGATCCTGGGCAGGTCCCTTAACTCTGTTTTCTGATCTGTAAAATGAGCTGGAAAAGGAAATGGCAAATCCCTCCTTTGCCAAGAAAACTCCAAATGGGGGTCACAAAGAGTCGGACATGATGGAAAGAACTGAATCTACATGCTTAGTTTCTGAAAATAACTGGCAGGTGTGATTCCCCTTTCCCTTTCCCCAACTTTTCAGTTTCCTTTTATATATAGTGTTCCTTGTTAGAATATAAGTTTCTAGTAGGGATCACCTTTCTGCTGGCATTTATATTCTCAGGGTTTAGTACAATGTCTAGTACATAAGGAGCACTAAATAAATGTTAAAGTTGCTGAGCTAAGCCACTATCAGTGACAGCTAAGACTGGAAAATGTGAAAGGACCAGAGAAAACCACCTTTTCAAAAAAAGGGAAGAGAATAGAATTTGCAAACTCTAAGCTTCTTTTTGGTTCCTGGGAAAATTCTATAACAGATCATTAAAGAGATAGTTGGTGAACTTCTAGAAATGGAAACAGCAAGGCTTTTTTATCATGCCAAACTAGCCTTATTTCTTTCTTCTCTTCTTCTTTTCCTCCTCTTCTTTTTGGATAGGGTTATTGAACTAGTAGGCCAGGGGAATTACACAGATTTCAGGAAAGCATTTGATAAAAAATTTCATATTATTCTTCTGGGAAAGATGGAGATTGGTAGAGCATATGATAACACTGTTAGATTTATTTGAACTGGTTGAATGATCAGCCTCAAGGCAATTTTTAATGGTTTACTATCAACTTGGCAGGAGGTCCCCAGTAGAGTGCCACAGTGATCTATGCTGGGTACTGTTCTGTCACATTTTTTTTTTTGTCAATGACTTGGACAAAGTTATTGATAGTATTCTAATCAAATTTATAAATACAATATAATAGCTAATAAGTAACATTTATATAGTGCTTATTATGTCCCAGGCACTATGCTAAGCACTTTACCTTATTTGATCATCACATGCCTGGGAGGTAGGTGCTATTATTATCCCCATTTTACATATGCAGAAACTGAGGCAAGAGGGGTAGAATTGGTCTGTTTCTTTTTTAAAATGACTTGCCCAGGATTATACAGCTACAAAGTGTCTAAGGCTGGATTTGGACTTAAATTTCCTGACTCCAGATCCAACACTTTAATCGATTGCACCATATAGCTGCCCTAAATAACAACAAAAAAAAAAAACAAAACAATCAACCGCCCCCAAACCCCCAAAAAAACAAAAACAAAAGGGGTAGTTACTACACAGGATGACAGTCAAGATCCAAAAAAGCTAGAGCAGGCAAAGTCTAAAAAGATGAAATTCAATATGGACATAAATAAAGTTTTATACTTAGGTTAAAAAATCAATTTCACAAGCACGTGATTAGAAAAGCATGATTCAGCAGCAGTTTGTCTAAAATGACTGGGGGGAGAGGATGGGGAGGATGTCATACTACAGTAATGAAAGATGGCATCCAAAAAAAGCTAACTTGATCTAGGGATATATAGCTTCCAGGGAAAAGATTGATAAGATGGACAACCTTGAGTCCATTGCATAAGAGAATTAATTGAAGAAACTAAGGATGTTTGGTTTATAAGACAGGAGGACAGGGGGAAACATAACCAAGTATTTTGGAGAGTCACTTCGTGAAGGAGAAATATAAAACTTGTTTTTTATATCTCCCTAGAGAGAGGAGCCCAGAGTTGCAAAGAGGCAAACACAAATTTCTTTTTTGTTTTTTATTGAAGCTTTTTATTTTCAAAACAGATGCGAGGATAATTTTTCAACATTGAACCTTGCAAAACCTTGGCAAACACAAATTTCTTACCAATTATTGTTTCATTTCGGTCGTATGTAACTCTTCATGACCCCATATGGGCTTTTCTTGGCAAAGATATTGAAGTGGTTTGCCAGTTTTTCTGCAGCTTACTTTACAGATAAGGAAAGTGAGGCAAACAGGATGAAATGACTTGCTCAGTCATATAGCTATTAAGTGTCTGAGGCTGCATTTGAAGTCAGATCTTCCTGACTCCAGACCCCAGTGCTTAACTTACTGTACCACCTTGATAATCCCTAACAATCAGAGATGCCCAAAAGTAGAATGGGCTGCCCTCAAGAGACTTCTCCCTGAAGCTGAGGAGAGATGACCCCTAGCTAAGTAAGTTATAGTGGGAAATCCTTTCATGTATAAGTGGGCTTAATTGCTACGGTCTCTTCCACTTCTCAAATTCTGTGATTCTGAAATTGGTAAGGGCTGGGAATAGATTTTAAACTCATGTGAAAAAATGGGATTTCAGTCCATGGGAGTTGATGAGCCCAAATATACCAAGTATATCAAGAAATAAGAGAGGAAAGGGGCAGGGGAGGCAGAGCCAAGATGGAATGGTAAATATGAGTGCAGTGAGCTTCCCTCCAAAAAGATGTAAAGATACACCAGATCAAATCCTGGTGAGGAAGGCCAGAAAAGGTCACAGAGTCTCAGTTCTAGCATCTAACCCAGTCTACAGAGGAATAACTAAGACAGAAATCTAACACTAAAGAGAAAGCTACACTTCTGTCACTTTGAATCAATAAAGTTTTCCATTTAGCTGATAGGGCCTGAGTCCAACAACAGTCTACCAAACCCAGGTTAGGAATCTGCAGCACTCAAATGGAAGGGGAAGGGTTGGGGGAGAGAGAGGAAACTATCAGATTTTCCCTGGATCAGGGGGTTTGAAGCATTGAAAACCTGCAAGTCCCTGACATATTCCTAAGATCCTGAAACACAGAATAACCCAACTCACAATGCCCCAAGAAAGCAGCAACAGAAGCAGCTATTTCCTCCAGAAATGTGGTGGAGTCTAACCCTCATAAGACTTAGTCAGGAAGCTGGCTGGATAAATGGGCAAATTAAAAAATAAAATCCCACCACAATGAGCTATTATAATGGCAGTGATGCTCAAGACACATATGCAAAAGAGAATGACTCTAAAACATCTATTAGCAATGCCTCAGAAAAAGAAAAACATAAAACATTACCCCCCCTCCCCCAGACTCAAATTCAACAAAAATTCCTGGAAGAAATGAAGAGTTTAAAATGTTATTATTTTTTTTTTTTGTAATAGAACGAGAATGCTTGAGGAAATTATTGGAAAAGAAATGAGACATGGTAAAAATAGAAGGGAATTAACAGCCAGGCAAAATGATATAAAGTAATAAGAAATATAAAAACAAAGTCAAATACCTGGAAAAAAAACAGAAGAAAATGTAGTATATCTCATAGAAAAAACAAACACACCTTAAATAACAAAACAGATTAAGGAGAAAAAATTTAGGAATCACTGGACTATCTGAGGGCAGCTAGGTGGCACAGAAGGCAGGGCCTGAAATAACTGAACAACAATAAAATGTTCAGAAATCGTTTCTCCTGAGTCTAACTACTTCAGAAAAACAGAACAGCCTTTATCCCTCTCTTACCCAAAAATTCTCCCAAAGACTCATCTTCCTGGCATCTTACTAGCTATGTGATCCTGAATAAATTACTTGACACTGTTTGCCTCAGTTTCCTCATCTATAAAATGAATCAGAAGGAAATGACAAACCACTTCAAGTATTTTTGTCAAGAAAACCCCAAATGGGGTCACAAAAAGTTAGATACAACTGAGAAAAGGCTCAATAACAATAATGGACTATCTGAACATTACACGCACAAAAAAAATCTAGATGTTGTACTTCAAAAAATTTTGAAAGAAAACTGCTCAGATCTCTTAGAACAAGAAAAAATGGGGTAAACAGAAAAGATCTATTAGTTTACTCCTGAAAGAAACCCCCCAATGGAAATTCCCAGAATTTTATAGCTAAAATTCAGAGTAAACAGGTTACAGAAAAAATTACTGCAGGCAGCCAGAAAGAAAGAATTCAAGTACTGAGGAACTTCAGTCAGGATTGCACCCTATTTAGCAGCCACATAAAGAATCAGAGAACTTGGCTGTGGCTCTTTTCAACAATGAGATGATTCAGACCAATTCCAATAGACTTGTGATGAAGAGAGCCATCTGTATCCTGAAAAACTGTGGGAATTGAATGTGGATCACAACATAGTATTTTCACCTTTTTTGTTATTGTTTGCTTGCTTTTTGTTTTCTTTCTCATTTTTTTCTCCTTTTTGATCTGATTTTTCTTGTGCAGCATGATAAATATGGAAATTGGATTACTTGCTGTCTAGGGGAAGGGGTGGGAGGAAGGGAGGAGAAAAATTTGGTACACAAGGTTTTGCAAGGGTGAATATTGAAAACTGTCTTTGCATATTTTTTAATTAAAACTTTTTATTTGCAAAACATATGCATGGGTAATTTTTCAACACTGACCCTTGCAAAACTTCCTGTTCCAAATTTTTCCCTCCTTCCCCCTCATCCCCTCCCCCCAGATGGCAGGCAGTTCAATACATGTTAACTATGTTAAAATATATGACAAATCCAATATATGTATACATATATTGCTGCACAAGAAAAATCGGATCTAGGAAGGGGAAAAAACCTAAGAAGGAAAACAAAATTTGCATATATTTTGAAAATAAAAATATTATTAAAAAAATCAGAGAACTTAAAATACAGTATTTCTGAGATATAAGCTTACAAGTAAGAATGATGTGCCCAGTAAAATTGAGTATATTGCTACAGAGGAAAAAAAAATGGGCCTTTAATGAAATAGAAGACTTTCAAATGTTCTTGATGAGAAGCCCATAGTAGTGGAGAAACTCTAAAGTTCAAGTACAAGAGCAAAGAGAAACATAAACACAAATGAACAATAATAAAGGACCAAAGGATAGATTGTTGACATTCAACTATAAGGAAATGACATGTATTCCCTCTGAGGTCTCTCATCATCAGCATTCATACAGAGAGTGCAATTAAAGATGTGGGAGGGGTTCTATTATATCTATAATGTCCATCATGGAAAGAGGAATATACTGGTGAGGAAGAGAGGAAAGTTAGAGAAAATTATGTTCAGGGTGAACCAGTAGACATTTACACAAACAAGGAAAAAGAGGTGAGATGGGGCAGCTGACATATGAACCTCACTCTTGTCTGGACTGGTTAAAGGAAAAGAGCACACACAGAGAAAAATACATTTCACTCAATAGGGAAATAGGAAGGAAAGAGGTAAGGGGAAGGTGAATTTGGAGGGTAGATAAATTAAGAGGGATTAGTACTAAGAAAAATAAACTGAAAATAAAAATATTTATAGCTGTTTTTGAGGCAGCAAACAATGGGAAACTAAAGGGGTGTCCATAAATTAGGAAATGGATAAAGAAGTCATAGAAAATAAATGTGACGGGATACTACTATGCTGAACTCTTACCCACAGAATGATCCCAGGATAGGATTCCAGAGGACTAGTGAGGAAACAAGCTACCCACGAACAAGCTGGGAGGTTGATTCAGCATGCAAAATGAGTCAAATATTTTTTGGATATGGACAATGCAGGAATTTATTTTGATCGACTCTACAGATTTTCAAAGGATTTTGTTTTCATTTGAGGTGGGAAGATAAGAAGGGAGATCTTGGATGATTAAAATAAATAAAATATTAAAACAGAAAACTGGTTGGCATGTTTCAATTCTGCCTCTCACACATACTGGCTATGTAACTGTGGGCAAGTCACTTAACCTCTCAATGGTACAGGCAACTTTCCAAGACTGTAAGATGCAAAATAGATGCTAATCTATCTTGGTAGAGAGAGTTCTTCACCAGGTGTTCACTCATCTGATGAAATCATAAGACCAGGGAGTAGGAGGAGAGGTAGGGGAAGTACCTTAGAAGTGAAGGACATCATTAGAAAGAATTTTAATGGTTTCCTTTAAAGTTTGTAATTAACCATGATTATAAGAATATCCTAATTTCTATATCAACTTTTTTTTTTTTTTGCTTTTTGTTGAGGCAATTGGGGTTAAGTGACTTGCCCAGGGTCACACAGCTAGGAAGTGTCTGAGACCAGATTTGAACTCAGGTCCTCCTGACTTCAGGGCTGGTGCTCTAACCACTGTGCCACCTAGCTGCCCCCTATATCAACTTTTAAAAATAGCATTATTTTAACATAATAATGAATACTGATAAGTTATAGTGGTTTCTATTTCTATAGCACTTGTTATTCAATATTATGTTTAATTTTGTTGCATTTCTATCTTCAACACCTTACCTGGCACATTGTAGGTGTTGAATACATGTTGATTAATTGGGAGGAAAAAAAAAGGCCCAGGATATCACTTCTGGGAATATCTATGCCTAAGAAGTGAGATATGGAAGATGACCAATGATTACAGAAAATTGATCCAATAGGCAGAAAGAAAATCATGACTGTCATCAAAGACTCAGGGAGAAAAGAGTGTCTCAAAGAAAGGGTGGTCAACAGTGTGAAATGCTGCAAAGTACTCAAGAAGGTGAAGACTGAGAAGATTATTGGATTTAGCAATACAGAGATCACTGGTGAGGCTGGGGAGAGGTTTTAGTTGAGTGAGGAGTGAGGGGGATGGAAGCCAGATTGCAAGAGTCTGAAAAAAAACCCCAAAAAACAAGTGTGTGAAAAAAGAAAAGTGACAAGTATAAACATCTTTTTCCAGGAGTTTGATTATGAAAGGGAAGAAGGATATATAGTGATAATTTGATAGTATAGTAGGGTCTGGGACTACTGTTATGACTTGCCCTCTATGGAAAAATAAGTGTAAACAATTCAATAAAGCATCAGGAAAATATGCTATGAACTGGAAAAAGTTGACCAGGTGGCAGACCTCCCAAGGGCCCCACACAATGGGATTTATCTGCTGAGATAGCTGGGCTTCCCTGAGTTCCCTAGTTTCAATGTTCTCATCTTTTTAGGAGGAAGCCTGTAAAACAGAAGCTGTGTGTGAGGTCAGTGTGAATTCTAGTAGCTAACAGCCCTTCCTCTTCATCTCCAGTTAGGTTCAGATGAGCAGGAAACTGGGGAATGCTTTTCTCCAATCTGGGCATGAGCTCATTCTGGAAATCCCCAGCCTGTGACCAGGGGAACATTGACGACTTTGTAAAAGTATGTGGGTGCCGTCTGAGGTACGTGGGTAGCAAAGGGGATGGAATCCCACCCAATCCTGTGCCACAGATAATAGGATGACAACTCATTTCCTTCTTTTCTTCTAGCTGGGCAGGAGTAATCAAAGGAAATAGTAATTATATTGTTCTAAATCACTAGGTATAGCTGTCCTCTGCACCATCCCCACCCAAACTGATTTCTGTTAACTTAGCAGTAGACTTAGGATGGAAAACCCTCCACAAGGCAAACAAGACTGACAGCTATACTGCTTGGCCAATGGCCAGGGTAACTGGGGGCTCCCTTTCCCTGCAGCGTCTACTCTCCAACTCTTTCCAGGAAAATGCAAACCCCTCAAATGACCTTCCATAGTTCTCTGCAAATGCCCCCATGCCCTCTTCGAGAGTTCCTCTTTGGCAGAATTTACTCATCTTTCTTTTCGAAGGAAAAAGACATCCTTTTAATGGCACGGGTTGCAGGTGCACACTATCCCAATGTAGAATTCATCAAATTAATTTCTTTTAACTGGAAAGATGTGAGGACTTTTATAGTAAATATCAACAACCCAAACTCTTTACATATTTAAAGCCTCCCAATTCTTCCTCCCTCAGAGGAAAATGGGCCAAGGTAATATTGCCAGGAAAGCTAGGTGGCTTAATGGCTAGAGTGCTAGACTTGGGTGTCAAGAAGATCTGAGTTTAAATATTACTTCAGACACTTATGTCCACATAAGTTGTCGTCATTATTATCTAAAGCTAAGATAACAGCACCAACCTCACAGGGTTGTTATAAGGATTACATGAGATAATATATGTAACTCAACATAAGTAACATGTAACATTAGCTGGCTAAGTCTAAACAAATTACTTTCAACTTCAGCTTCCTCATCTGTAAAATGGGGGTAACAACAGCATCTATCTCACAGGACTTTCTGTGAGACTCAAATGAGATAATGTGTAAAATGCTTTGCAAACTATAAAATAGGTGGCACAGTGAATAGGGTACTCAGTCTGGAACCTGGAGGACCTGAGTTGAAATTTGACCTCACACACTTACTAGCAGGGTGACCCTGGGCAAGTCCCTTAACCCTGCTTACCTCAGTTTCTTATCTGTAAAATAAGTTAGAGAAGGAAATGGCAAACCACTCCAGGATCTTTGCCAAGAAAACCCCAAATAGGGTGACAAGGAGTTGGACACAACTGAACAACAGGAAAAATAACAAAACCTTAAAGTATTATATAAATACTAACTATAATTGTGTGAGGGGACAGGGCGGAGCAGGATTACCTAAGCTACTCACTGGTATTAAATTCAAATAGAAACAGAGTCGCTAAAACTTTCATAAGGATCCCTAATACTTCATATTGACTCAAAATCATATATTAACATTATATCTATATTCTATTGCATTTTAACTTGTTTTGTTAAATACTTTTTTCCCCTGAGGCAATTGGCGTTAAGTGACTTGCCCAGGATCACACAGCTAGGAAGCATTAAGTGTCTGAGGCTAGATTTGAACTCAGGTCCTCCTGACTTCAGGGCTGTAAATACTTTCTTATTATATTTTAATCTGGTTCCAGTCACTCTGAAATGGTGTGATCAGTACAAATACAATTCTAACACTGATCAAGCAGTAGCCAACCATGACCTGAACACCTAGCAAAGTCACTCAGGAATGATATGTTCAGAAATGGTGAGTCAATAAATATTTAAGCACCTACTATGTGTCAGGCACTAAGCCAAGCACTGGGTATGCATAAAGAGACAAAAGACTAGTCGTTGTCCTCCAGGAGTTTACAATCTAATAGGAGACAAAGGAACAAATAGGCACCAACTAGGTGTATGTATCCAGGATACATGGGGAACAATTAAAAGACAGAAAAGTACTAGAGTTAAGAAGCATTAGGAAAAACTTCCAGTAGGAGAGGCTATTTTAGTTGGGACTTGAAGGAAGCCAGGGAAGACAGGAGGAAAAGATAAGAAGCATCCCAGACAAGGGGGACAACCAGAGAAAACAGGCATCGTTGAGAGATAGTGTCTTGTGTATAGTACAGCAAGACAGCCAATGTCACTAGACTGAAGAGTAGGGGTTGGAGCTGCAAGAAGACCCCAAAAGTGGGGATGGGGTGTCTAGGTTTTAAAGAACATTGAGTCCCAATGACAGATTGGTTATAAGAAGGGAGGGGTAAGAGACAGTGAGGAGTTGGGGATAAAACCTAGATTTTGAGCCTAAGAGACTGCAAGGATGGTGACAGTAATATGGAAGTTTAAGAGGAATTGGGGAAAGATGAATTGTTTTAACATAATAAATATTAGATATCTATTGGACATCCAGTATCAGATGTCTAAAAGGCAGAGTTGTGAGACTGGGGTAGGAGATAACTCTGTATCCACCCCCCTTCCCACCCCCAGATATGAGAAGATTCCATGACCCCAATTTAAATAATCTTGAGTCATACTTCTTAGGAGAAGTTTCATTCTTTTTCCACCCACTAACAAACATCACACTAAACTAGAACCCTTACAAGCAAGAGGTATGAGTAAATGTATGACTGTCTCAACCATCTACCAATTAACTCTTTTCTGGGCCAGGCTATGTGAGCCTACATAGAGTGAGATTTTTATTAATAGGCTGGGAGCATTGAGAGGCTGGGAGCATTGAGAGACTAAGACCCATGTTAATAAAAATCTATTTTATTCCTAGTGAAGATGAGTAAGTCAGTCAATAAGCATTTAAGGTGCCTACCATGTGCCAGTCATGGTGCTTAGTACTAGGGTTACCAAAAAGGGCAAAAAACCCCAAAACCAAAACCAAGAAACCCTACCCTCAAAAAGCTCACATTCTAATGGGGGAAGAATGAGGCAACAGGAAAAGTTATTCACAAACAAGATATATGCAAAACAAAACAAAACAAGACAAAAAAACCTGGAGATAATCAAGAGAGAAAAGGCACCAGCATTAGGGGGGATATCAAAATGTTTCTTGTAGAACAAATAATTGTAGCCAAGGCTTGATTTTATAAAGGATTTAAGAGCTAGGACAACTGGGTCCCAGAAATTGAATTTCCAATGAGTTACAGGGGCAGCTAGATGGTGCAGTGAAGAGCCCATTGGCTCCGGAGTCAGGAGGACCTGAGTTCAAATTTGACCTCAGACATTTATTAGCTGAGTGACCCTCGAATATTCTTATTTGCCTCAGCTTCCTCATCTGTAAAATGAACTGGGGAAGGAAATGGCAAGCCACTCCAGTATCTCTCTTAAAATGAAGTCACTTGGAGTCCAACTTGAACTGAAAAAATAACTCAACAACAATGGGTGATGAAGTAATTTTTCATTATCAAGCTTCTCCATTGCTTTATTATGAAGGAAAATAACTAGATTTATTTACAGCTTCTCATTTAGAAATACAAAGGGCTTGAAGACACCATCTAGTCTGACCCTCCTCTTTTTTTTTTTACAGATGGGAAAAACCAAAGTCACCCATGCAGCACAAGTGAAATTCAAACCCAGGTTCCTTGGATTCCGAACACAGGACTTCTCTGCCAGAAGAGCAGGTCCTTTCATGTTGAAAACATTTGAAAATGGGCTGTCTTTCTGTCATCCAAGGACTTCCAAGTTTAGAGAGGCTCATCATCAGAATCCTGGTCATCAGGTGATAAAATTTTTTTTGTTGGCTCTAATCGTAGTATTAAATTCAAATAGAAACCAGGCCATTAATTTGTACATAAGGATGCCTGAGGGCTACATATTAACTCAGTTTTAAAATGTACTATTATCTATGTTTTATTGTATTATTCACTTTGCTCAATATTTCCCAATTACATTTTAATCTGATTCAGGCTTTATTCAAGAGTGTGTTGGGTGGGCAGTTTATAAAGTCAGACACCTCTGAGCTACAGCAAGTACAAAGCTGTGTCATTCAAAACTAGGGTCTGTTGTTTACTATATATGTAGCCTTAGGCAATCATGAAACTTCAGTAAAAAGGGAGAAGGTGGAGCTAGATGAAATGTGAGGTCCCTGGTATTGCTCAATCTATAATCATATTAAGAAGTGGAGGGGTTTCAATTTGTGTAGGTGGATCGAATATGAAAACTGACAGAACTTCAAATCTTTAAAGGTACTGAAAAAAAGCACATAGCAACAGGCATCCCCTACTAGCCTTGATAGACTGGTTCTGAGAATGCTTTTGGAAATACTAGCCCTACCCACTTAGTTCTGTATAAACTACATATAAAACCTCAAAACTATCTTGGTGAAGTTCCATATTAGAAGTCTGACTACAGCACAGTTAATAAGCATTTATTAAGTGCCTATTATGTTCCAGGCATTATACTATAAGGTAAGTATTTATTGACCTATTTTGGTATTCTTGACCTCTTTCTCAATTTTTCTAACTGAAAGAATATAACCCACATTCTTCCAGGGCTCAAAGTGAGAAATAAGGAAGACAATCTGTCACATGGGCAAGCGAACATCTCTAGAAGAATACCTTGTCATTTCAACCAGAAATTTGATACATTTTGTCATTATCACAATCTTTATCCATTTACCAATGAGGAAAGTGAGGCACTTTGAGAAAGAAGGGCTTGTAGTGACTTACAGGAAGGATTCCTAAACATTAACCTGAGTGACTATAAGAATAATGGAACCCTCAATGGAAATAAGAAAATTAAAAACACATGAAGACATGTCAAGTTTAAGATGACTATGAGACAAGCAGTCGGAGAATTCCAATAGGTAATGACTAAGTCGATAATGAAGGACAGGGGCTCAGAAAAGTTTTCATTTTGATGAAAGTTGAACAATTGATGAAGTCACTAAAAGAGTGAAGAGAAATAAGAGGGGAATGTTTTGGTCTTGGTCCTAGTCTGACAGATTGGCTGAGAAAGGAAGGTGTGATATAGGAAGATGGCTTGAGGGAATGGTTGGTAGGATCAAGCGAAGAATATAAAGGGAATGTTACAAGATATTAGTACTTTATAGTACTAGCATATAAAGGGTGTATATATATGTAAAATAGCACATATATATTATAAATGTTATAATAAAAAGCACAGTATATTATACATGTGCATGTATATACACATTTTATATTATACATATATAACATATATATGTGTATATATATATTTGAAACTTTCAAAATTTATATATAATCCCATAGATATATTCCTCCCAACTACAAAATAGCTTCCAATATAAATATTAGGTGCTTGGGAGGCAACATCTATTCCAAATTTTTGACTTGCTCCAAGCTGCTCTCTAGAAGATGGAAGCTGCAGATTACAGCTGAGAAAAATACACATAGCTTCCTCTCAGTATTTTTCTGAATGGCTATGGCAAAGACATCCCAGTAGCTAAATCTCTTAATCACTCAGTATTCTCTTATTTCCCATTCTGCCAAACAGCATCATCCCAGAATTATTTCAAATGAGCAAGCAGATTAAAAGCAAGACTGAGGAATTTCACTATCCCCAGCCATGGTGCCATTAGATGGGAGAGCAGAATCTAATCTAGACTTAAAGAATACTACCTCTTCCCCCTATCTGTCTCTCAATGTCTCAAAACAGGAGAACCTTACAGGTGGCCAGAAAAAAGAACTGTTCATATGTGTGAGATCATTTTCAAACAGAGCCTGAGAAAGTTTAAAGCACAAGAGAGAATAAGAATCGCAGGAATACTGTATGTAGGGATTCAGGGCTATTGAATTATATTTTCAAATTCTGCTCCAAAACTTGGTGCACGACCCAGGGCAATTTCTCTTTCTAAGGTTCAACTCACAGTCACAGACTCCTTTGAAAGCCAGAGAGAATGAGTAAGGTGGTGGAAAGATTTGGAGCCAAAGGATCCGAGTTCAAATTCTAGGTTTCCATTCATTTACTTAAAATCTTTGTTCCAAGCCTTCTCATCAGTAAACTGAGGGTGGCTGCACTGAAGGACCTCTAACGGACTTTTTTAACTCTATGGCCATTTTCTGGTATGATCTGTGATTTTGTTAATTCAAAAAATAGAAGAGGAAAAAAGTATGACTGCTCAGGAAGAGGGTTTTTTTTTTTTTCCAAATCAATCTATTTGTCTCTACCCTCCTTCTCCGAAGAGTTTTAACTTCGGCCAAACTGCTTTTTTATCCCACACAAGTTTTCTACCAGTTCTAGAAGTAGGTAGGGGCCTGCATAGGGCACAATTCCTCGGTTAGTCAGCTTTTAGGCCCCATTGACACTCTTTCCACCAGCTCGGCAGAGCAAAAAGCCCATCTTTGAAGACCCAGCCTCCTTCCGTCCTCGGCACAGTTCCTCACCCCATGCACCCAGGCTCCAGCCCCGGCCTGCTCCCACGTGGGAACCGCGGGTTCTGGAGGGCAAAAACACTCGCACAACAAACCTGCAGGGTTTACAACCCGAGGCGCCCTCCCTCCATTTAGGCTCGGACACTTTTCTTCCGGACCAAGGACGCTCCTCCTCCCCTCGTCCCCAAGGCCATGCCCGAGCTTGCCCCAATGCCTACCCCTAGCCTACCGCGGATGCTTCACCATTCAACGCCGGAGCCCGAGCAACTTGGGGCGACGGCTAGCCGAGGCTGGCGGGCGGGGTCACTGGGCTCTTCCCCGCCCCGTACCTGCGAGAGGGCGTGGCTGAGGCCCCGGGGTGGAGTTTGGGGCCCCAGGGAAAGGCGGGGTTGGAATGGGCATGAGGGACTGCCTCCGTCTGGGAAAAATGCCTGTTATAATAATTCATTTCGCAATAGCCCCACACACTTTCAAATTATCCGTACATTCACCCAGCATTTATTAAGCACCTGCTATGTGCCTATTTAAAATTTTTTTTAGTGTGTTTAAGATTCCCACTAGCACCGCCCACCCATATAGAAAAGAAAAAAACCCCGCTTACTCTCCTCTACCACCTTCCTTATCAAAAAGCATTTAGCGCAGGCGGGCGCGCGTGGGGTGGGGCGCGTCTGTTTGGGTATGGGCTGAAAAGGGACCACGCTTCTCCCTTTTAGAAACTGAAGTGCTCTAAAAACAGAGCAATAAACCAGATAGTTCAGTGGTGATCAGTTTCAGGGACGGCTCTTTCTTTCTTCCCCGCCTACCCATACCAGGTTCGCTAGTCCAGGGGCCTGGAGAGTATTTCGACTTTCTTGGGTATCCCTCAAAGTCCAGCTCAGCACCATTCTACCTCCCGGCTGTCTCCTCTGACTCCTAGCCCCACCATTCAGATCACTGGTTCTCCTCCTCCCACACTTCTCTCGGAGCGACAGTGGCCTTCTCACCCCACTCCCTTCGGGGCTTTGGAGCGCTTTGCCAATGCCTCGTGGGACGCCCTCACCTGCCCGCTCTGTAGACTGCCTGGTATACTTCATTAGAGTTCCACAAGCCCCTGAGGTGGGACCAGAAGCACAGCTCTCGCGCTGAACTCTCTCAGTCCGCTGGGAGACTGAAGTTATCCGGCGTTCTGCCCCCACCTAGGCAACCCACGTAGGCGGCGGAGGGACACAGCTTCCGGCCCTGTAGGGGTGGAGAAGGTAGCAGGGTCGCAGAGCAGCTGCTACTCTTTCCCCAGCACAACTTTGGGGGCTGTTTGACCTGACGCGTTTTGGGAGGCGGTACTTTGAGAGAGAATTTCCCACATGTGTTTTCTCTTCCTCCACCCAGCCCCAACACTTGGTTAAGCCGAGTTGCTCTGCTATTCACAGTGGCTCCGATGCCTTACTACGTGCCTCCTGTTCTGAGCGGGTTCTTCCTTGATCATTTTCTCTGGTTGGCCCAAGGCAGACTCGCCGCAGGACAGGCACATCTCTCCTTCCGCCGCTGGGTTGTATACCTTACAAACAAATGGTGCTAGTAAGTTTCAGGGGAAGCGGCCGACGGGAAAGAAAGCACTTACACTTGGATCTCACACTCTCCGCCTTTACCAATCACAGGAAGTCTAATCTTAGGACCCGGGGTCAGGTCCTATGAGCCTTGAGAAACCTGAATCCGAGTCCCAGATCAGTACCCTGAGCACCAACAACGAAGTAAAGTCGAAAGGGGTTGAGTCTGTAATGGGTTTCACGCTGCGCTCCGAGACCATGATCTAATTGACCTCTTGCCTACTTCCAGGCGCCTGAAAGGGTCGAATTATCGACCTCATCTCTGAGGTTTAGATTACAAGGTTATAAAGCAGTTCTTGTATAGGAAGGGGGTGGGGTGGAATTGTCAGTGCTGAGATACAAAGATGGAGGGCGTACAATGCATGGGAGTCAGACCTATAGGTCTGGATGGAGGAGTTCCTGAGAGGGAGTAATGTCCAATGAGCCTTCGAAGAAGGGATTTAAAACTTAAAACAGAAGAATTTATATTTTATCCCAGAACTACTGGACTTTATTGAGGAAAAGAATGGCACAGAATTAAACTAGTGTCCTAGAAGCGTGATAGAAAGTCCCTACCTGGTTTCAGTCTTTTTGAAAGTCGCACAGATATTCCTCTACCCAGTTTCGATCCAAATGAGAATATGCAAACTTGGGGGGCTGTTTTCCACCCTTGATGATTCAGGACTGTTTGATGACAAAAAAATCTCCCAATTGGCTTCAGAGCCAGAAGGTGTGTGTTGTTCAGGAATTGCTAAACCAGAACCCAGTGCGCAAACAAAGATGTGCCCTACCTGCCTCCATTTTTCTTTCTTAGAGTTTAGTGAGAGCTTCCCCCTCTTATTTGACAGCTTACTAGAGGTGCACGAGCACACGGCTTCTCATATTCTTTGGTGTTTATTCTTGTTCTAGTAGAAGTTCAACAATAAAAACTGACCACCAGAACAAGAGTGACCAGTATCAGAGGACACGACTATGGGTGGATGTGGAAAGAAAGCTACGTGATAATGGCAAAAGCTTAAGGGATTTTGAGCTTCCACTAGGAAAAGAAGTTCCAGCTATGCACTATTCTTGAAGCCCAACAGAAATCTTATGCCTAAAGAAAACTTTATGAGGATACCACCAAGGAAGAAAAGAACTTCCAGGATTAGGAGTTGGGAGGCACTTCTTAGCCACACATATCTATATATGAATCTACTGCCTTTGTATTTAAGTTTGAGCCTATTCTCCCCATAGACCTTGTGTGTGCAAAGACTGCACACTGGTTTGGGTAAAATGTGACAATTATTCTTGATTTTTTTTTTCCTTCTGAGGCAATTGGGGTTAAGTGACTTGCCCAGGGTCACACAGCTAGGGAATGTTAAGTGTCTGAGACCAGATTTGAACTCAGGTCCTCCTGACTTCAGGGCTGGTGCTTTATCTACTGTGGACACCTAGAAGTCCTGAAGGTTTTGTTGTTGTTGTTTTGTTTTGATTTTTTGTTTTGTTTTGTTTTGTTTTGTTTTCCATAAATCCTTTTCCTAAATATCTAAAGGAATTCACCTCATTAACAGTAGATTGCATATCAATAGGAGTTTATGAATGATGGTGTTAGAAAATCCTCAGTGTTACCAATAGAACCCTGAAAAGAAAAATGATGAGTATCCTCTGGGGACTTCAACTTAAGGTTGCAAGTACTCTGTCTCCCCAGTTTACAACCTAGATCTTTCACTATCTCTTACCCCACCCCATATTTAATCTCTGGCCAAGGTCTGTGATTTCACCTTTACAACAGCTCTCAAATATGTCCCCTTTTTTTCTCAGATGCTGCCATCAAGCTGATGGAGGATCTCATCATGTTAATGATTGCAGTAGCCTGCTAGGTAGTCTCTCCCCACTCCAATCCATCCTTCTTTCAGCTATCATATCAAAGTGATTTTCCTAAAGTCCCTTCCAACTCCCTTTCACACCTATCCTCAGCCAATAGAATACAACAGCTATCACCTCCAGGATCACATGACATTGGTGGTCAAAGTCCTTTAAAACCTAATTGCTTTTCTAGTCTTCTTGGGCCTTACTTCCCTCCCTCAATCAAGTGACACTGACCTCCTTGTTGTACCATGAGTAAAACACTACATCTCAGCTTGGGACAATTTTTCTGGCTATCTCTTTTGAGGTACTCTCCTACCTTATCTCTGCCTTTTGACTTCTCTGGATTCCTTCAAATCCCAACTAAAATCCTACCTTCTATAAGAAGCTTTTTCTAGTCTCTTAATTTCTAAAGCAGATAGAGAGATGGGAGGAAGAAAAGAAAAAAAAAGAAATTTATTATATATTTATTATATATAGCATGTTGTAAATAATAGATTTGCAGTTTCATGTGCAATAATCTTGTTTTTAAAAATTATATTATATTATGAGAAAAAGTTGTAGTTCCTTCCCTTTGTTAATTGTTTCCTATTCGTTCTGTATTTAATTTGTTTGCTTGTGGTCTCTCCCATTAGAACGTAGGCTCTTTAAGGCCCTCAAAAGAGGGACTATCTTTTGCTCAGTTCTTAGTATAGTGCCTGACATATAGTAGGTGTTTAATAAATGGTTATTGATTGACAGTTGGGGAAGTAGCCCCAGAAGGATACCATATATGCTTAAGTAAAACCATGTTGATAGAAATTTGTAGAATGGGTTGTAGTGAGAGTAAAATGAGGCAGGGAGATAGATAAATTGGGAGGCTATTGCAGCAATCTAGGCAATCGATGATGATCTAAACTAAAATAGTACCTATATGAGTAAAGAGAAGCAGTTGAATGTGAATGATAAGGACAAGACTTGGTAATTGATTAGTTATGAGGCGGGGAAGGAGAATAAGAAGTTGCATATAATATTGAGATTAGAACACTGGAGTCTGGAAAGATGGTAGTGCCTTTGACAAATAGAAAAGTATTTGGAGGAGGGGTGGGTTTTGGGGAAGAATAATAAGTTCTGTTTTGAGTATATTGAATTTGAGATATCTTCAGGGTATGCAGGGCATCCAAATGCCCAATTGGTGATTTCAGGGAAGACACTGGGCTATATTAGAATTCTGTGAGGCATCATTATTCTAATGATTGTATTAGTTCTCCTTATTGTTCTTCAGAGTTTTCATGACTTCATTTGGGTTTTCTTAGTAAAGATACTAGAATGGCTTGCTATTTTCTTCTCTAGGTTATTTTACAGATGAGGAAACTGAGGCAAACTGGATAGGTGACTTGCTCAGGGTCACACAACTAGTATGCATCTGAGGCTGAATTTGAATTGATGAAGATGAGTCTTCCTGATCTCAGATGCATCACTCTATTCACTGTACCATCCACCTGTCCTAAGTCAACCGATTGAGGTTCAAATCCTACCTGTGTGATCTTGAGTAAATTACTCACGCTACTTGAGCCTTAATTTTTTCATCTGTAAAATGAGGGAATTGAACTCTTTGAGATCTCTGAGGTTCTTTCCAACACTGGGTTTATAATCCTGTGTTAATCTATAACTTTATGATATTCCACAGTTTGTTCAGCCATTCTCCAATTGATGGGCATCTATTTTGTTCTCAGTTCTTTGTTACAACAGGAAGTATTGTTATAAATATTGTTGTAAACAGGGATCTTTCCCTTCCATTCTTAGCATCATTGGAGTTTGTGCAAGAAATATTTGTTTAACTCATGTAGAAGGAACAGAGGGGAGATCTGGAAGGGAGGGAATCTTCCCAGAAATGGGTAGTAATGGAGGCGATATCTATTGGATAACAATGGTGCTGGGTCTCCACCTAGTGGTTCACTGTGGTTTTACAGTGGAATTAAGGTGAGTTATTCCTTTAATTCAATTCAACAAATATCAAGCCCCTGCTAACCAGGAGGATCTGTACACCAGAAATTGGAAGGAATTCAAAATTTAGATAAGACGCAATAGTTGTTTTCAGGGAACCAAAGCAGCTTTTTTTTTTTGGACCAGGCCTGTGATTTTCTTGGTTTATGAGATTTCAATTCAGTTTAATTCAAATCAAATCAACATTTATTAAGCACTGTGCTTAATAATCTTACAATATAATATGGGAAAAAAGACAAGAACATAAATATTTTACATCACCAGAGACTCGGGCTATATCTAAAAGGATAGGTCAAGGTAAAATGCTATGAAGAATTTGAAGAGATTTCATTTTTGCTCGAGTGGTGGTGTGGTGGAGTGAGTGTGTGTGTATGTGTGTGTGTGTGTGTGTGTGTGAGAGAGAGAGAGAGAGAGAGAGAGACAGACAGACAGACAGACAGACAGACAGAGACAGAGGGAGGGAGAGAGACAGACAGACAGAGACAGAGAGAGAGAGAGAGAAGGAGAAAGAGAAGGAGGGAAAGAGGAGGAAGGGAGACAGACAAAGACAGAGACAGAGACAGAGAGAGAGATGTTTTCTACATCATGTCATCAAGGCATGGAGTCAGGAAGATGAGTTCAAATCTGTCTGACTTCATATACTTACAAGCATTGTGACCCTGGGCAAGTGATATAAAATCTGTCTGCCTTAGTTACCCCAGCTGTAATATGGGGGAAAATAGCATCTACCTTTCTGGGTTCTGAGGATTAAATGAGATATTTTTAAATGCTTAATCCACTGCCTGCCTGACACATAGTAGGTGTTTAATGCTTATTTCTTTCCTTCTTAATTTCTTACTTCTTCTTAGCTTTGGGGCCAGGTACTTGTTCCTCTTCTCTTCAAAAAGCTGTGTCCAAGAGCTCTTGACTCTACACCATCCTTACCATTACCATGTGGTAGAGATGGGGAAGGGGACAATCAAGGGGTTCTCTCCTCCAGAAACTCATTGATGCCTCAGCCATTGACATTTTCTTAGATGATTTCTGAAGCCAGAGTCCAGGAATTCTTGTCAATATACTCTTTTCTCCTCTCCACATGACATAACCTGATATACTTAGACTATACCAAAGGCACATTCACCTCTCAGAGAGATGACCGTGGATATGATGGAGACATCATAGAACCAGGCAGTATCTTTTCCCCAAATCCTGAAAAAGCAACTCTT
Organism: Myrmecobius fasciatus; assembly: GCA_023553655.1. Taxonomy (NCBI): domain Eukaryota; kingdom Metazoa; phylum Chordata; class Mammalia; order Dasyuromorphia; family Myrmecobiidae; genus Myrmecobius; species Myrmecobius fasciatus. The sequence continues at coordinate 159,643 of JAJPUD010002680.1, read as the reverse complement.
TCTGTCAGATCTGATCTCTGGTCCATACCATAAAAATCTGTACCTAAATCAGTGCCTGATCCCTGGTAATGACATTTTTGGATAATATTTTATTTTCCCCAATATATGTAAAGACAATTTTTGACATTCATTTAAATTTTTTTTTGAATTCCAAGTTTTCTCCCTTCTCCCCTCACTTTTCCCTTCTGAGATGGTAAGCAATTTGATATATGCTATATATTTGCAATCATGTAAAATATATTTCCTTATTAGTCATGTTGTAAAAGAAGAAAGAGACTAAAAAATAAATCAATAAAGAATCCATGAAAAAATAAAGGGGAAAAAAGTATGCTTTGATCTGCATTCAGACCTCATCAATTCTTTCTTTGGATATAAATAGTATTTTTTTTTTCATCTCAAGTCCTTTGGAATTGTCTTGGCACTTAACATTTAAGAGTGCATATTAGTCATATTTTTCACATATTCAGGTCTTTTATCCCCACATCCTGAAACCAGACTGAACTAGATGAGAATAAGGTCCCTGTGTTTTATACTCCTATTGACTAAGAAATTCTTCTGCTGAGTTTCTTCGGCTAGTTTGGTGACAGGTGGCTTCTCAAGGTTGTGCTAACATTACCTCTATTCAATGTTGAAGCATTGATTGTGTACCTGTGATATATATGGTATTTTGTTAATAATTGAATACACAAAGCTGCTTCAAGGAGCTTATACTCTATGCATGTAAACAAATAAGAAAATACAAATCATAAGTACAAAGTAATTTTGGGGATGGAGTAAAAGGACTGAAAACACTAATAACTGGGCAGACTAGGAAATGATTCTTTGGGAAGCAGGACTTGAGCTGAAACTTGAAGTTAGGGACTCCAAGAAAAGGTGAAGCAGTGTATTCCAAATGTAAAGTCCAACCTATACAAAGACATTTGAGAAAGACCAAAGTCTAGTCTCAGATCTCTGATCTTTGTTTATATTTCTATGAATCTCTTTTTACCTCTAGGATAGCTGATTTTCCCTTTTTATAGCATACAACTCCCTCAAGCTTTCTTTACTTGTCCAAATTTCACTAGTTTGACAGCTTATATTCCCAGAGAAGAAAATATCCGTTCTCCTCTGGGAGGAGCTCTAGGGGTAGTACTAAGGGTTGTACTGTATGCATGAGCCCCCATTCAATGTATTCCTCAATATCAGCAAATCAGTAAAACTCTATTAGCTTTTAAAAAAAAGATATTTATGAAGAAGTAAAAACAATAACAGTGATTTTAAAATGTTTTACCCACAAATTTAAAATCCTCAATTAAACATCAAATAGAAATCCTAAAAATGAAAGGAAAGATTAGTAAAATTGAAAATATATAAACCATTTAATAATAAATAAAACCAGGAACTGATTTTATTTTATTTTTTTAAAAAGTACATTAAAATATATAAATCACTGGTTAATTTAATTTTTAAGAAAGAAGCAAGGAAACCAAATTACAGTATCAAAAAAATTTTAAAAGGTGAATGCACAACCAAAGAGGATGAAATTAAAGCATTTATTAGGAAATATTTTACCTAGATATGTGCCAATAAAACTGACAATCTAAATTAGATGAATGGATAGTTACAAAAATATAAGTTGCCTAGATTATGTCTTTTAACATAAGATGGAATGGAATAAAAGGAAATGGAAATGAAAAAGTCATACATTAGCTCCCTACACCAAAAACCAAAAACCAAAAACCAGGCCCAGATGGAATTACAAGAGCATTCTATAAAACATTCAAAGAACAATTAATTCCCAAATAATATGAACTATTTAAAAAAATACATGGAGTCTTACCAAATTCTTTCTATGACACTAATATAGTTTTGGTAACTAAATCAGGGGAGCAAGAATAGAGAAAGAAAACTATACACCAAATTTCCCAATGAATATTTTTCTCTGCTTTTTTTTCTTTGGGTGAGGCCACTGGGACTTGTCTAGGGTCACACAGTAAGTGTTAAGTGTCTGAGGTCACATTTGCACTCAGATCCTATCTTCAGAACTTTATTCACTGCAGCATCTAGCTGCCCCCTGATGAATATTGATGCAATTTTTTTTTTCTTTTTGTTCAGGCAATTGGGGTTAAGTAACTTGCCTAGGGTCACACAGCTAGGGAATGTTAAGTGTCTGAGACCAGATTTGAACTCAGGTCCTCCTGACTTCAGGGCTGGTGCTCTATCCACTGCGTCACCTAGCTGCCCCTGATGCAAAAATTTTAAATAAAATGCAGCAAAAATATTACAGTAACATATCACAAAGAATATACACTACGACCAGGTGGGATTTATATGAGGAATTTAAGGCTGGTTCAATATTAGGAAAACTCAGAATAACTGAAAATAGAAATAACAAAAACAACAAAAATCGAATGATTACTTCAACAGATGCAGAAAAAAAACTTTTAACAAATTATAATATTCATTCCTATTAAGAAACACTAGAAAGTATAAAAATAGGTGGTGCTTTTCTTAAAATGATGAATAATACTCATCTGAAACCAAGAGCAAGTATTATCTGTGAGGACAAACTAGAAGTCTTCCCAATAAGATAAGGAATTAAAGCAAGAATGTTCATTATCACCATTATTTAATATTGCAATAAGAAAAGAAAAAAAATTAGGGGTAGCTAGATAGAGTACTAGCTCTGAAGTCAGGAAGGCGTGAGTTCAAATTCAGCCTCAGACACTTCATACTCACACTTTCTAGCTGTGTGATCCTGGGCAAGTCACTTAATCCCAATTGCCTCACCAAAAAAAAAAAAAATTAAGAAATTTAAAATTAAGAAAAAAAATTAAGAATAGGCATTAAGGAACCTATTACTTTGCAAATGATATGATAGTATGCTTAAGGAACGCCGGGAGAATTAATTTTTAAAAAGTAGTTGAACCGGGGTAGCTAGGTAGCAGGGGCAGCTAGGTGGCACAGTGGATAGAGCACCAGTCCTGAAGTCAGGAGGACCTGAGTTCAAATGTGGTCTCAGACACTTAACACTTCCTAGGCAAGTCACTTAGCCCCAATTACTAAGAAAAAAAAAAAAAAAAGTAGTTGAACCAATTAACTTGAACAGAATTATAGGATATAAAATAAATCCTTACAAATCACCAGTATTTCTATATGCCAACAAACTCTGCAGGAGTAAGTAGAAAGAGAAATTTCATGTAAAATAACTTGGATGGCATAAAACACTTGGTAATCTCCCTGCTCAGAAACACAGAAACTATGTGTGAACATAATTATAAAATATTTTTCACATGCAAAAAGATAGATCTAAAAAGTTGAGGAAATATTAGTTGTTTATGGGCATACAGAAACAATATAATAAAAATGACAATAATACCTAAATTGATTTGTTTATTCACCCATACCAACCAAACTACTAATAAAATTATGTTATGGATCTAGAAATAATAACAAAATTCATCTGGAAGAACAAAAGGTATACAATATCAAGGGATAAATTTTTAAAAATCATAAAACAAGGTGGCCTAGCAGTATTAGATCTCAATCTATTCTACAGGGCAATAATTGTCAAAACAATCTAGCACTGAATAAGAAATAAAGTGGCTGATCAATGAAACAGAATAGGTACACAATATACAAAAAATAGATGGTCACAATAAACTAGTGTTTGACAAACCCTAACATCCAAGCTTTTGAGGCAAGAACTCACTATCTGATAAAAACTGCCGGGGAAAACTAAAAAGGAGTCTGGCAAAGCTGAACATAAACCAACATCTCTCATCACATACCAAAATATGATCAAAATGGGTATGTGATTTAGACATAAAAGGGGTTAGCATAAGCAAATTGAGAGAGCATGGGGGGAAAATTATCTGTTAGATAGGGAAGAGCTTATGACTAAACAAGACAGAAAGAATTATAGGAGGCAAAATGAATTATTTTTATTATATCAAATTTTAAAAAGCTTGTACAAATAAAACAATGTAGCCACATTTAGATGGAAAGCAGGAAACAGAAAATAATTTATAGCAATTTCTTTTTTAAAGGTCTATTTTCTGAAATATATAGGGAACTAAGCCAAATTTATTTATTTATTTTTATATAAAGCTTTTTATTTACAAAACATGAGTGACCTTTCAACATTGACCTTTGCAAAAACTTTTTTTTTCCCAAGCTTTTCCCCTCCTTCCCCCCACCCCCACCCCAGATGATAGGTAATCTAATACATGCTAAATAGGATAAATTATATGACAAATACAATACTTGTATACATATCTATACAGTTATCTTACTGCACAAGAAACATCAGATCTAGAAAGAGAAGAAGAAAAAAACAACCTAATAAGGAAAACAAAATGCATGGAAATATTCACAGAAAGCGTTAAAATGCTGTGTTGTGGTTCACTCTCAGTTCCCACAGGCCTTTCTCTGGATGTATATGACTATCTTCATCGCAGAACAACTGGTTTGAATCACATCATTGTTGGAGAGAACCATGTCCATCAAAATTGATCATCGTATAGTCTTGTTGCTGTGTATAATGTTCTCCTGGTTCTGCTGATTTCACTCAGCATCAGTTCATGCAAGTCTCTCCAATCCTCTCTGAAATCCTCCTGTTGGTCATTTCTTACAGAACAATAATATTCCATAACATTCATATACCATAATTTATTCAGCCATTCTCCAATTGATGGGCATCTTTTCAATTTCCAGTTTCTTGCCACTACAAAAAGGGCTGCCACAAACATTTTTGCACATGTGGGTCCCTTTCCCTCCTTTAAAATCTCTTTGGGATATAGGCCCAGTAGAAACACTGCTCGGTCAAAGGGTATGCACAGTTTGATAACTTTTTGAGCATAGTTCCAAATTGCTCTCCAGAATGGTTGGATCCGTTCACAGTTCCACCAACAATGTATCGGTGTCCCAGTTTTCCCACATCCCCTCCAACCGTTATCATTATCATTTCCTGTCATTTTAGCCAATCTGACAGGTGTGTAGTGGTATCTCAGAGTTGTCTTAATTTGCATTTCTCTGATCAATAGTGACTTGGAGCACCTTTTTATGTGACCGGAAATAGTTTCAATTTCTTCGTCTGAAAATTGTCTGTTCATATCTTTTGACCATTTATCCATTGGAGAATGGACTAAGCCAAATTTATAAAAATAAGATCCATTAACCAATTAATAAATAGTCAAATGATATGAACCGATAATTTTCAGAAGAAAAAAATCAAAGCTAGCAATAGTTACATAAAAATGTTTTGTCACTATTGATTAGAGGAATTCAAATTAAAATAATTCTGAAGTATCACCTCATATTTACCAGATTGAAAACAGAAAAGGAAACAGAACAAGAAAGGAAAATGACAAATACTGGAGGGATGTGGAAAAAATTGGTATACTGATGCATTGTTGGTAGAGTTATGAACTGGTCTAATCACTCTGGACAATAATTTGCAACTACGCCTATATCCCAAAGAAGTCAGAGGAAAAGGAAAAGGACCCATACACATGAAAAGATTTATAACAATTCTTTTTGAGGTAGAAATTGAAGGGATGGCCATCAATTGGAGAATGACTAAATAAGTTATGGTTTATGATTGTGGTGGAATACTATTATGCTATAAAAATGATAATTTCAGAGAAAGCTGGGAAGACTTAAATGAACTGATACAAAGTGAAGTGAACAAAACCAGGAGAACATTGTATACAATAACAGCAATATTGTAGTGATAATCAACTGTGAAAGATTTGCCTTCTCTGATCGGTATGATTCATGACAATTCCAAAAAATTCATGAAAACTGCTATCTGTGTGCAAAGAGAGAACAGATGAATTCTGAGTACAGATTGAAGCATATTTTCAAAACTTTCTTTTTTTTTTCTTGCAACATGGATGATATGTTTTGCATGACTTCACATGTATAATGGATATCACATGGCTTGTTTTCTCAGCAGGTGGGAAAGAGCTTGAAGGAAGAAGAGAATTTGAACTGAAAATTCAAAAATGAATGTTAAAAAATAGTAAAGAGATTAAAAAATATTCCATCCTCCATTAAAATAGGGGCATCTTGCATATGCAAGATCCCTGGGGAGAATGAATTTAAACTTAAATATAATGGGAATAAGGCACATTAGAAAATATAGCATAATGTATGGCCAAGGAGTACCTTCCAAATGCTTGTGCTAGAAGTCCTTTTATAACTCTCATGAAGTTCCCCTTAACTTATGCTGGACTCCTTTATAGAATTCATAGCTGACACTTTGGAGAGCCATGTCCAATCATCCTAATCTATATCTACTAACCCAAATGTCTCTGGAGGAGAAAGTGAGGCTGGTGACTTTGCACAGCTCTCCCTCATTTACATGTCATGGCATTTCCTCCCTGATGTCATAGTTCTCTTTGAGAAGGAAGGACAAACAACCACAACTGACACTTCACACCATCAGATCTCTGAAACTGTCACCGTTCTGAGTATCACTCTTACTGAGTGACTTTCTTTCCACTGTCTTTATCTACAAACATTTCCTTTATTGCTAACAATTGCTATTGCCTCCAGTGTAATCTGTTATTGATGATTATCATCAATGACCTCTGATAACTCTTTAAATGTTCCAAAATTAACAATTTTGCCTCCAAATATCCATTCACTTAACATCAATTTTGAGGAAAAGTAGATGGAAGAGAACCAAGTGAACCTCATGGGTATAGCATGAATTATTTATTTCAAATCCTCTCTCCCCTTCTGCTTTTATTTCTACCTGCAAGGAGCCAGCATTTAATCTAACATTTTACGGTTCTTTTAATTTATTCATAACCTATAATTTAATTGTCCTTGAGAAATTTTTCTTGACATAAAATCTATTAATTGAACCTAAAACTCTTTTGTAGTGCATGTCTATATGTCAATTCTATGCAGAGGGGGTCAATCCTATGCTATATTTTTAATGTGCCTCATTCCCATTATATTTAAGTTTAAATTCATTCTCTCCAGGAATCTTGCATGTGCAAAGTGCCCTTATTTTGATGGAGAGTAGAATATTTTTCTCTCTTTACTGTTTTTTTTAACATTCATTTTTGAATTTTCAGTTCAAATTCTTTTCCTCCTTCAAGCTCTTTCCCACCTGCTGAGAAAACAAGTGACGTGATATCCATTATACATGTGAAGTCATGCGAAACATATTACCATGTTGCAAAAAAAAGAGAAAGTTTTGAAAATGTGCCTCAATCTGTACTCAGAATTCATCTTTTCTCTCTCTGGATGTAGATAGCAGCTTTCATGAGTTTTTTTGGAATTGTCATGAATTGTATTGATCAGAGAAGGCAAATGTGAAATAGGGAGGGAACAAAATAGGGAATATCGATGACTTGCAGAAAACACATAAAATCTGGCCAAGTTAGAGATCTAAATCTCTGTCCTAGTTGAGGGCTCCTTGAGCAGAAGGTGAGACAAAGACCTTATGATTATGATTTTACTAATAACCATTATTTACAAACTCCTAAAAAAGCTGAAAGCCTTACATGAACAAAGACCAAATGTCCTGAGCCACAAACAAGCTATTTTTGTAGTTAGAACTTGGTATTTTGGACTTTGAGCACTTTAGGCAAATCCATTGTCTCTAAATAAAAGAGGGAAACAAAGGAAAGGTCATACCATTAAACCACTCAGTGGAAGAGAGAAGGTAGAAATCTGGAAAGAATATACTCCCTTACTTATTGGGAAGAGAATACAAAAAGGAGCCAAATCTTGCTCCACAGTTCCACCTGCTAGTTCCAAAAGGATGAATTCAGAAATTCAATGAAAAGTAGAGTGATGTAGAATATATTGGGCTACAAAAGGCTATCAAACTGCATACCCTTTGATACAGCAGTATCTCTACTGGGTCTGTATCCAAAAGAAATCATAAAGGAAGGAAAGGGACCCACATGTGCAAGAATGTTTGTGGCAGCCCTTTTTGTAGTGGCTAGAAACTGGAAACTGAATGGATGCCCATCAATTGGAGAATGGCTGAATAAATTATGGTATATGAATGTTATGGAATATTATTGTTTTATAAGAAATGATCACACTGATTTCAGAAAAGTTTGGAAAAACTTACATGAACTGATACTGAATGAAGTGAGCAGAACCAAGAGAAGATTGTGCACAGTAATAGCAAGATTATGTGATGATCTTTTCAACAATATGGCAATTCAAGACAATTCCAATAGATTTGGGATGGAAAATGCCAATTGCATCCATGATTGCAAAAGTACTTAGCATAAAACATGCTATATAAATGTTAACTGCTTTATTGTATATAATTGCTTCATATTTGATAACTTTGTGGGTTTTTAGAGTTTAGGAACTTTAGGAAAACAGAAAAGCAAGTTGCTAGTACTTTAAAAACTCTAGCAACAAACAACCTGCTTTTGAGTTATTTAGAATCAGACTTCTGAGGGCCCTGTCAGTAAAAATTGGCACCTTAACCCTTTTCTTGGCTCACAAAAGAGAAATGGCTTGTGTGAATTGAAAAATAACCAAATGGCAATTCAATTTGTCTAGAACATTTAATCAGAATTTAGAGAATCTCATTAACTAAAGTTAAGTTAATTTTAAAATCTGTTCTTTCTCAATTTTAAGAATTGTCTTGTTTTCTCCCTAGAACAAAAGGGAAACTTATTTAACGGAATAGAAATTATAGATAAGACTATTTGGCTATTACTTAGGAAAATTCTAAAATTGTGAACTAAATTACTTGGAGTTATTGTCATCATGTTAAACCTAAAATTGGTAATTACTGTGTGTGAAACAAGAGGGATGAGGTGAAAGTCTTATCAGTTCACCTCCAAAACCTCACACCAAAAGGTGTGCAACACCTTTTCTCCCTTCACAGAGTAGGGCACAGCCCATGAAAACACTAAGAATAGCTGGGGTGGGCAACAGCAAGCTCATTCCCTTCCCTGGGGTCTCTGTCAACTCTCCTTAATTTGTAAGCTTGCCAGTTTTCTTGAAACCATCAGGGTAAGCCTGATGAGCCTGTTTAGGATTTATAGTTCCTAAAAAAAAGGAATGTGTTTGCTAAGAATCTATAAGCTTTTATAATGATTGATCCTTTGCACCAAGGTAAGTTTAAGCATATAAAATATGTTAAACAAAATCTCCTATGTATGTAAATCCTGGTAAACTTTTAAAATAATTTATTAGCCCTAAGCTGTGATTAGTAGAATTTACTATTAGAGATAAAATCACTTGGGACTGGAACTGATATTCTTTTGAGTTTTGAATTTAATTGCTTGATCATTAAGTCAGTAACCCACCATTCCAGAGAAATGCCATAAATTACTCAGAGGAATGTCTTCCTGAATTGTCACAGGTGGGCATCTTACCTGGGCAAGAGTTGGGAGGACAGCCTTAACCTCTGCTTAAGATAGGCTCCTTCTGACTCAGTTTCCCAGTTCTGTTTCTTTGTTTCCCAACTGATTATTCCTGAGTCTAGTTTTAAGGTGGAATTATTACTGTATGATAGGTTATTAAACAGAACTAAGGATATTTATCCTGTCATGTGTGTGCTCTCAGGCTAAAGCCTGTAGGACCTATTTTGACTCATAATCATGTCCCTGATTTTTCTTCTTATAGCAAATTTCTATAATCAGAGCAAATGATGAATAGAAGCCGTGATCCCAATACAAGTATCCCAGGGGACAAAATAGTTTTCTACCTTAGATCTTAGAGATACTTTCTTTTGCATACCATTGCATAAAGACTCACAATTTCTTTTTGCCTTGAAGGAGCAAATCCAGGGGAGCATAATCCCTGCTAATTAATATGTGCAGTCAAGTCCATAACATGGAGGGAGCTTTGGGCTTTCTACATATTTGGACAGGCCCTGGCTATCCAGTGTGTAGATGATATCTTGATCTGCAGCCCTACAAAGGCTCCTCTGACTGCAGCCATACAAACCCCTAATTTCCAGAGCTCCCTCCCCAACCCAGAGCTATGAAGTTTCTTTGCCTAAAACCTCACTTTGCTTATCAGTTTTTAATCACTCCCTGAACCATAGGGTACTTTTTTGGGCATGGCTGGAATTTCTACCCAACTTTATTTATTGCCAGGCCGCTCTAGGATTCTATTCCAGGCCTTGACACAATTCCCCTCGAATGGGGGCCTGATCAGGCCAAGGTTTTAAGACCCTGAAAGCTAAACTAATCTCTTGCCCCTGCCTTAACCCAACCTAAAGTCTTTTACACTGTACATTGATGGAAGGTGGGTCAGGTCCTAGGGGTCTTGACTCAGTCTCTGGAGCCCTATCTTGTTTACTTCTTAAAGAAACTTGGTGTCTTTGGGGTGACTCTCCTATCTTAGAGCTAGCTGCCACAGCCCTTCTAATTAAGGAAGCCTCCAAGCTCACCCTAGGCCAAGCCATTGGAGGTTCTAATCCCTTACCAGGTTCAGTGCATTTTTGCCCTCACAGAGTTTTAGAATTGACGAAAGAAATAAGTGTGAACATCTCTACTGACATGTTTTGTTTGCTCATGGGGCTATGGAAAGAAAAGGGACTTTTGATAGCAAAAATAAATAAAAATTTCCCCAATTAAATATGAATGGGAAATTCTACAATTATTGCAAACTGTCCACAGACCTCTCTATTATGTTTTGTGAAGGACACCAGAAAGGGGATTCACTTCAGGTCAAGGGAAACAGGCTTGCAGATTCAGCTGCCCATGCTGTTCATGCCCCTGACCATGGCATCTTTAATTCCCCAGCTCCCTGACTCTTACACTCCCTTAAGTAGCTCCCAGGAACAAGCCCTAGGGGGTACACCTATTTCCCCTCTGGGTGGTTTCAAACACCTTCAGACCAATTTTATTTATTTTTTATTTTTTTATTTTTTATTTTTTATTTTTTTATTAAAGCTTTTTATTTGTATAACATATGTATGGGTAGTTCCCCAACATTGATCTTTACAAAGCTTTCCATTACAAATTTTACCCCCAGTCCCCTCCCCTCCCCGAGATGGCAGGAAGTCCACCACATGCTAATAATGTTGAAATGCTTGAGAAGTTATGCAAGAAAAATCCTATCTACAAGAAAAAAAAAAAAAAGAATCAGAGAAAGGCAACACAATGCAAGCAAATGTCAGTAGAGATCATGAAAATGTTACGTTGTGATCCATATTTCATTTCCCTCTCTCTGGGTGTATATGGTTTTCTTCAGTGAACAATTGGAACTGGTTTGGGACAATTCTTTGTTGCAGAGAGCCATGTCCATCAGAATTGATCATCATGTATTACTGTTGTTGCTGTGTATGATGATCTCCTGGTTCTGCTCGTTTCACTCAGCATCAGTTCATGCAAGTCTCTCCAGGCCTCTCTGAAATCGTCCTGCTTGCTGGTTGTTTCTTACAGAGCAATAATATTCCATAACATTCATATACCATAATTTATTCAGCCACTCTCCAATTGATGGGCATCCCTTCAGTTTCCAGTTTCTAGCCACTACAAAAAGGGCTGCCACAAACATTCTTGCACATGTGGGGCCCTTTCCCTCCTCTAAGATCTCTTTGGGATATAGGCCCAGTAGAAACACTGCTGGGTCAAAGGGTATGCACAGTTTGACAACTTTTTGGGCATAGTTCCAAATTGCTCTCCAGAATGGTTGGATTCGTTCACAGTTCCACCAACAATGTATTAGTGTCCCAGTTTTCCCACATCCCCTCCAACATTCATCATTATCTTTTCCTGTCATTTTAGCCAATCTGACAGGTGTGTAGTGGTATCTCAGAGTTGTCTTAATTTGCATTTCTCTGATCAATAGTGACTTGGAGCACCTTTTCATATGACTAGAGATGGTTTTAATTTCATCATCTGAAAATTGTCTGTTCATATCCCTTGACCACTTATCTATTGAAGAGTGGCTTGAATTCTTATATATATGAGACAATTCTCTATAAATTTTAGAAATGAGGCCTTTATCAGAACCATTAAATGTAAAGATGATTTCCCAATTTGATGCTTCCCTCCTAATCTTGTCTGCATTTGTTTTGTTTGTACAGAAACTTTTTAACTTAAGATAATCAAAATTATCCATCTGGTGTTCAATTAGGAGTTCCAGGTCTTCTTTGGACATAAATTTATTCCATCTCCACAGGTCCTTCAGACCAATTTTAATCCCAGAAGCCAGCCAGTGAAAACTTCTCTTTGGCCTAAACCAAGTTACTCACTTAAAAAAAATGCTCTCTAATCCCTTGTGAAACCCATTTTTGATGTTCACAAGCTAAGAGAAACAATTAAACAGATCTGTCAGGTCTGCCTAGTTTATGCCCAAGTAAGTTCTGCAAGGGCTGTTAAAGCCCCCCTCCCCTCCTGAAGTCTATCTGGAGGAGGGGTACATATTTAGGGAAGGACTGGCAGATAGATTTTACACATATAGCCCCTTCAGGGGACTTCAAACTGCTTTTGTTTTTTGTTGACACCTTTATTAATTGATTAAAAGCCTTCCCTTGTGAGACTGAAAAGTCTCAGAGGTTTTTGCTAAAGGAGATCAAACCCATTTAAGATTAACTATTATCTCCACTCTGCCTGTCATCCTTTCTATCTGATGCTTAATGCCTTTCAAACATTATGGTGCTTGCACCTTAGGTCACCTGAGCACTCCTTTCCCTGTGTATAATGTCACTATTCTACCCATTATCCCTGCTCCTTTGAGGAGACAAAAGCAGGGATTTGGGGAAATGTTCTTTGGTATTTACCCTGAGAAAAGCTGTCTGAATGGCCCAATCTTCCTCTGGGTAGGGTTCCTGGTTACTGTCTCTAGTAATCTCCATACTAACTCCCCTTTTAATTATTCTTTTGCTCATATTTGGCCCCTGTATTTTTAATCTACTTGTGAGATTTGTTTCTTCCAGACTCCAAGCTATGAATCCTGAGCAACACTGGCTAACGGATTCTGACACTCACCATCCCCCTGAATACTGCTGCTGCCATCTTCAAGCTGTGTATCTCCCCTTCTCAGTCTAGACCCTACTAGGCAGGGCCAGCTCTACACCCTTTATTAGCATGAAGCAGCTCCAGAAGATGAGATCTCCATCCCTTTGTCCCAAATAAATTTGGGATGCAAACTGCTTGAGGGGAAAAATGATAGGATATAGCTTGTAGGGGAAATAAAGCAATAACTTTAAGGTCCCCTGGTTTTAGAGTGCTTTTGTTTTAACAGTCTGTCAGTGATTCTAAAGTCTTCTGGCTTTGGAATCTGTGATCTTGAGGACTCCCCCCCCCCAACCTTGGAAGGCTATTGTTCTGGCAGTCTGTCTGTCAATGACTGTAAAAGTCCTCTGGCCTAGCAATATAATAATATTTTTTCCCTTAGATTTTAGGGAAGATATATTAGTGAACCTGAGGCTCTCTGACCTAAGAATGCTATTGTTTTAATAATTTGTCTGTCAATGATGTTAAAATCTCTGTTGGTCAGTGATAACCAAATTCCTGAGACCACTCCTCAGTTCTACCTCTAGACCATAAAATTAGCAAATTTTCTTAAAATTTCATAAAATTTCTTCAATGACATGAAGAACTGGATAAATGTGTCTCCTTTCTCCAGGTTCTTTGCTAAATTCTTTTGGAATTTATCTTGCTTCAATTGGCATTACAGTTACAATAAATTTTGCTCCTTGACTTGGATATGAGTTCAAACCTGCAAATGCTTTTGAAACACCTCATGATACTGGCCTGTGACCTCCAACCTTTTGAGGTCCCTTCCCAACCTCAACAAGAGCATAGCCTTTTATACCTTATCCCAGCAGCAAGGTCCCTCTCCTATTTCCCCAATGGCTGGGGTGAGGAGGTTAACATTCTTTCCTGATCCTCTTACAAGATACACCCCTTAATGTGATCCCTCTCCTGCTACATACATTGTATGACCATTAAAATGAGCCTTAGTCCTCCTGGGAAGGAGAAGTTAATATTTCTGAAGCAATTAAGCATATGTACTCAAGTTAAGCTATTACCTTGTCCTACTTTTAGTTTTAGTTTTTTTTTTTTGTTTTTGTTTTTTAATGATACAACTAGGTTAGTCCAGTTTTACCTAATTTTGACCAGTTTCAGGAGCTTCCCTGCTCCCCTCCTGTGGACTACTTCCTAGTCCAGTCTTCCAGTTTTCTGCTGCCATGGGAACATAACTGTTTATTGTTTCTCACCCTTCTGTAAAAAGATTGAGACCATCTGATTTCAGCTCCCAAAACTTCCCTTCTCTATTCCACAAAACACTTACTCTCTTCTTCTCTTAGCCTATTCTATTAAACTAATCCTTCTACCTAAGTCTTTAATCCACCTCCTCCAGGATCTTGTAATAACTCTTTTTTTTTTTTTTACTCTAACACAGCTCAAAACCCCATTGCTATCGCCAAAACAACTCAGGACCTTGACTCGAAGAACCCTGGAAATAGTAGTGCATCCCAGGCCACCAGTCTTATCTCCAGACTAGTCACTATGACAGCTTCCAGGGGAGCAAACCTTTTGAATTTGCAACATAGCAAGTACCATCTCCTCCTCCTCCTCAGAAGCTACAGTTACTAAAAATAGTAAAAGAAAGTTTTCGATAACAAAGTCTTTGGCAAAGTCAAATGGTTCAGCATCCAAAATGGATGTGGTTTTGTTGAGGGAAGAGATACTTAAAAAGATTCATTAACCATCTGCTTTACTGCTGTACCCTAAGGATCACTGAGCCTTTCAATTTGACTTGCAGCTGAAACCTCCTATGTGTATTGTCTCCCCCGTTAAGATGTGAACTTCTTGACAGCAGGAACTATCTTGCTTTTTTCTTTTTATCTTCAGCATTTAGCATAGTGCTTTGAGCATAGTAAACATTCAATAAATGTTTGTTTGTTTGTTTGTTTCATTTATTATTTCAGGCAGTCTTTCTTCCTCCTGTGTAGTCTTTTTGACTACAGATAAATTAGGGTCTCCCCAGTCTTGCAGAAATCTTCCATTGATTCTTCTAGGTCATTTTGTTAACTTATCTCCCTCTTGCCTCTCAACACTAAATGTCACAGAAATGTATCTACTCAAGGCTTCCTCTTTTTTATTATTCTTTTCTGAATGCCTTCTGAAACAATTCTACCAAAATTACTGCTCTCTGAAGGGTTTATTGGTGGTGGTGGTCAGTTGTTCAGTTGTGTCCAACTCCTCATGACCCCTTGGACCATATCATTCCAATACCGTCCATGGAGTTTTCTTGGAAGAGATATTGGCGTGGTTTCTGAAGGTGACCTCTTTGCCTTTCTTCTGGATACACTCTCTTTTCTATTTGTCTCTTATGTTCTTTCTCTTCCTTCCATCACTTGCTCCTCATCCCCTTTCTAAAAACTTAATATGGTTGTTTCCTAAGTTGCTATTTTGGGGCTTATCCTCTTCCTATACTCTCTCCCTTAGCAGTCTCTAGCTCAGGCTTCTTCCTCATTTTACAGATGAAGAAACTGAAGCCCAAGGAAACTATTACTTGTCTGAGGCCACAAGATTATCACTGAGTAGAAGCAGGATCTGAATCCAAGTCTTATGACTTCAAATTATTGCTCCTTCCATTATATCACCCCACCTTACTATCTAAGACATACAAATGATTTTTTAAAAATTTCAATAGTATTTTATTTTCTAAATACATGTAAAGGTAGTTTCTGACATTCATTTTTGTAAGATTTTGTTTTCCAATTTTTCTCCTTCCTTCCCTTGCTTTCCCCTCCCCAAAATAGCAAGTAATCTGATATAGGTTAAATATGTGCAATTTGTAGAAACATATTTCCATATTTGTCATGTGAAAGAAAAATCAGATCAAAAAGGAAAAAAACCATGAGAAAGAAAGAAATAAACAAAAAATAAAAATAATATATGCTTTGATCCATATTCAGTCTCTATAGTTCTCTCTCTACATGTGGATGGCATTTTCCATCCCAAATTTATTGGAATTATCTTAAATCACTGAATTGTTGAGAAGAGCCAAATCTATCACAGTTGATCATCACATAATCTTCTTGTTGCCGTGTACAATGTTCTCTTGGTTCTACTTGCTTCACTCATCATGTAAATCTTTCCAGGCTTTTCTGAAATCAGCCTGCTCATCATTTCTCATAGAACATAATATTCCATTACATTCATATGCCAATTCTTATTCAGCCATTTCTCAACTGATGGGCATACACTCAATTTCCAGTTCCAGTTCCAATTCCTTGCTGCCATTTTTGCACATGTGAGTCCCTTTCCTTCTTTTATGATTTCTTTGGGATGCAGACCCAGTAGTGACACTGCTGGATCAAAGGATATGCACAGTTTTGAGGCTTTTTGTGCATAGTTCCAAATTGGGTCTCCAGAATGATTGGATCATTTCACAACTCTACTAACAATGCATTGTGTCCCAGTTTTTCCGCAGCCCCTCCAACATTTATCATTATCTTTTCTGTTATTTTAGTCAAACTAAGAGATGTAAGACACATACATATGTAAGGAAGTACATGATATAGGACCCTTTCTCATGATGGAGAAACTGAAGCCCATGGAAATTATTACTTGTCTGAGGTGACAAGGTTAGCAATGAGTAGAAGCAGGATCTGAGTATAGTTCCTATGATTCCAAATCATAATTCTTTCCATTATGTCATACTGCCTTACTATCTAAGACATACATAAATGTAAGGAAGCATATGATATGTGCTATTTGAATAGTGCAGAAATATATAAGTTCAATAAAAAAAAATCTGAGAAAATCACATGGGACTGGAGTTGTCATTGAAGAATTCATGGAATCTGACCTGAGTTTTGAAGGATGGATAGTATATACAAATAATTCCACTACTGCTAACCATGCATACATATTTTTATATAACTATACTAAGAAGTAAGAGTTTTACATTCTTTTTGGGGTATTTCTGTTTGGGTTATGTATTCTCCCTTCTCCCATAGAATCTGAATCAGCATTTCACATATAGACTCAAAAGGGGAAAATAAAATACCTTTATAAAACTTTTGATTCTGACTTTGAGAAAACAACCTAAAATCTGTCTCCTAGCACTTGCCAGATAATGAGCACATATTCTGTAAGTTTTAATTGCACTATTTGATAGTGAGCTTCTCTTAGTAGACTTTAGGCTCCTTAAGAGCAGGAACTGGGGTTTTATTTAAATATATTTTATCTTTTCCCCAATAACATATAAAAATTTTAAAAAAAAATTAGTTTTGAATTTTAATTCTCTCTTTCTTTTTCCTTCCCTCTTTCTGAGAAGGTAAGCAATTTGATAAAGGTTAAATATGTAAAATCATGCAAGGAATTTTGTGGAAGAAAGGAGAGAGAAAGAAATAGTATGCTTTGGTCTATATTCAGTTACTATCAATTCATTCTCTGGAGGTAGACAGCATTTTTTCATCATTAGTCCTTTGGAATTGTCTTGGATCATACTGTTACCATGTATAATGTTTGCCTAGTTCTGTTTACTTCACTCATTTCATGTAAATATTTCCAGGTTTTTCTGAAATCACCTGAGCAGGGACTTTCTTTTACCTTTCTTTGTATCTCCCATGTTTAGCACAATTTCTGGCACATGGTAGATGTTTAAAAACAGATGATGAATAACAGATTCATTCCAAAGAATAAATAAGGAAGTGAAGGTGGTAGATGAAACTTTGCTCCCCAACAGTCATTCCCCTCAAACCCTCTGAGTGGAGGGAAGGGGAAAAGGTGTGGGACTTTTCCTATGCAAAAAAAGAGAAAGATGAGCAGCCCCCTTTGGAACCTGCCATACCACCCAATTGCCCCACTCTGAATTTAGAGGGAAACAGAAACAGAAAGAGGGAAGGGGGGAGGAGGAAAGGAGAGAAAGAAGGAGACAGAGATAGAGAGACAGAGACAGAGACAGACACACACATACACAGAAACAGAGACAAAGAGAGATAGAGTTTCTTCTTTGTAATGATATAGACACATAAACACTTTGTGGAGAGGCATTTGCTGGCAATGAAGGAATTAGAATGAAAATGAACAGAAAAAACCGATCCACTATAATCCTAGTTTTTAAATGCTTTGATTGCAGAAAATTACATTCCAATTGCTGGAATCATTGGGCTGAATTTATTAAAATTGCAAAATGCTTCCTGCAACAAATGAGGAAATTGAGACTTGGTGGAGAAGCTGTTTGCTCAAGATTATACAATGTATCAATATCAGAACCAGCAATTATACATATTTCTCTTGCATCTTAGCCTAGTATTCTTTCTATTACAGCCCTCAGTCTGAGAGAATAGGGCACAGGAAAATAAATTTTATGGAGAGAAAGGAGTCAAAAACTTTGCCTCAGCCAGTTATCTCACAAATGTAGCCCTACCTTCATCCCAGTGGGCTTGTAGTGTTTCTCTGAAGGAGTCCAGTGACAGTGACTGTGACTTGTGCAGAAAGATGTGACTGGATTGATGAGAAGATTGTGGTGTGAGGTCTATGAGAGAAGCAAGGTGAAAATGTTTCAACATGGGGACTTTAGGTGGTGAATCAGAGACTTCTCTGGAACTGCAGATCTAAAGAAAAAGCTAACTTTCTAACATATCCCTTGATACCTATTACTCTATCTACTCAACAAACTCAAGATACTTCCTATTACTTTTAGGATGAATTAAAAATTCTTTTATTTATTTTTTAAAGCCCTACACAATATAACCCTAATTTAAATTTTCAGTCTCATTGAACATTACTCCCCACCTGTATTCTGGGACTTGTACAAACTGACTTTCTATTTCTCATTCATGGCTTGCTATCTTGCCTTTTTTTATTGGGTATCCCGGTGCCTAGAGAACACTCCCTTCTTACCTCCAACTTGCAAAGTCCCTCTTTTCCTTTAAGATGCACCTTGGGCTCCATCTTTTATATGAAACTCCTAATTGATCCTAATTATTAGTACCCTCTCTCCCAGTTTGTTGTTCAGTTGTGTCCAACTCTTTGTGATCCCATTTGGAGTTTTTTTGGGGGGGGCAAAGAAGCTAGAGTAGTTTGCCATTTTCTTTTCGAGATCATTTTACAGATGAGAAAATTGAAGCAAACAGGGTTAAGTGACTTGTTTAGGATCACACAGCTAGTGTCTAAAGCTGAATTTGAACTCAGGAAGATTCATCTTTCTGATTCCAGATCTGACAGTCTATCTACTATACTACTTGGCTTTTCCCTCCTTCCCAAATTATCTTGTATTCAATTTTACACACACACACACACACACACACACACACACATATTCATTTTATATTTATGCTTTACATAATTAATATGATTTATCATCTTCCCATTAGAAGGCAAATTGTTTTTGAGTAGGGATTTCTTTGTAGTTTCATTCTTTCTATTTGTATTCACAGCACTTACCACAGTGCCTGATTCATAATAGGTGCTTAATACTTGTCTAATTGATCCATTGACTTTTTTCCTACCTGCTGAAGATGTGCAAGTGCTGTTAGTGCCCTCTATATTTTGGTGCTCTGGATCACACTCTAGTTGTCCACCCTGATTCTGAATCTGTAGGGAAGATATTTATCTTGAAGAAAGTGGCAGGTAAGCTTAGTCTTGAAGAATGGACAGGAATTGAGGAAGCAAAGATAAAAGATGATACTCTAGAGAAAGAGAACAGCACAAGCAAGGCTAGAAAAAAAATCTAATATGTTCTGACAGCAGCAATATTATATAATGATCAATTCTGATAGACGGGACTCTTTCACACAATGAGATGATTGAGGCCGGTTTCAATGATCTCTTGATGAAAAGAGCCATTTATTCCCAGAGAGAGACTGTGGGAAGTGAGTGTGGATCACAACTCAACATTCTCACTCTTTTTATTGTTCATTTGCATTTTGTTTTCTTATTAATTTTCTTCGCTTTTTGATCTGATTGTTCTTGTGCAGCAAGATAATTGTACAAATATGTTTACATATGTTGGATTTAACACATATTTTAACATGTATAACATATATTGGATTACTTGCCATCTAAAGGAAGGGAGTAGGGGAAAGGAGAAGAAAATTTGGAACACCAGATTTTGCAAGGATCAATATCAAAAAATTATCTGTGCATATATTTTGAAAATAAAAAGCTTTAATAATTTTTTTTTAAATCTAATGTGTTCAGTGAATAGCGAATTCTCTCTAGCTTGGCTAGAGCATCATTAAGCGGAGGGGCAGCTAGGTGGCGCAGTGGTTAGAGCACCAGCCCTGAAGTCAGGAGGACCTGAGTTCAAATCTGGTCTCAGACACTTAACATTCCCTAGCTGTGTGACCCTGGGCAAGTCACTTTACCCCAATTGCCTCAGCAAAAAGCAAAAAAAAAATAAAAAAATAAAAAATATTATAAAAAAAAGTTAAGTGGAAAGTTAAGTGGAGGTCAGAACATGAAAGACCTCAATTGTAGATCTAGACAATGAGTCATTAGGAAGAATTTTTAGCAAGGAAATGACAAGATGAAAGCAATGTCTGATGAAGATGGCATTGGCAATGATATTAAAAATGAATTGGGGAAAGAGTGAAGGCAGAGAGACTTGTTATGATGCTCTGGAGGTAATCTAGAGATTAGGGAAAAGATTTAACCCGAGAGAAGTAATGTGGGTATTAAGAGGGAAATAGTAGAATTTAATTATAGAGGATTTGTCATATTGGATACATGGACAAGAAAGATTAAAAATGATTCTGAAATTTAGATCTTAGGTGACTGGGAAGATGTTGGTGCAGAGAAATGAGGAAGTTATAGAAAGAATGACCCTTCTGTCCTTTGCTGGAGAAGGCAAGAAGTTATTGGGACTGGTACTTTAATGTTGATAATTGTACTGAGCTGCTAATTTAAAAATTAACATTTTATTTTTCCCTCAATTACATGTAAAAAAAATTAACATTGACTAAAAAAATTTTTTTTAGTTCCAAATTCTTTTCCTCTCTTCCCTCCCCCCTTATTGAGAAGTCAAACAATTTGATATAGGTTATACATGTGCAATCATGGAAAATATATTGTTAGCCATGCTATGGAAAAAAACAAGATTAAAAAAAAACAAAAAGAAAAATAAAGAGAATAAAAAGTATGCTTTGATCTGCATTTACACTCCATCTCTGGAGATAGCATTTTTCATCATAAGTCCTTCAGAATTGTCTTGGATCATTATATTGCTGAAAATAGCTAAGTCATTTACAGCTGATTATAATACAATATTGCTGTTACCATATACAATATCCTCCTAGTTCTGCTTACTTCACTTTCCATTAACAATGTACTCCTAGTTCTGTTTACTTCACTTTATTTATATGCTTTTTATATAATTAATGTATATAAGTTTTTCCATGTTTTTCTGAAAGTATCCTGCTCATCATTTTTCATAGTATAATAGTATTCCATCACAATCATATATAACAATTTGTCCAGCATTCCCAAATTGATGGACACTCCCCTCCAATTTCCAATTCTTTTACATTACATAAAAAGCTGCTAAAAATATTTTTGTACATTTAGGTTCTTTTCCTTTTTGTATTTTTATTTCTTTAGGATAGAGACCTGGTAGTGGTATTTTTTGGTCAAAGGGAGTACATGGTTTTATAGCTTTTTGGGCATAGTTCCTAATTCTTCTACAGAATGGTTGTCAGTATGCAACTTCACCAATTGTGCATTTAGTGTCTCAATTTTTCCATATCCCTTCCAACATTTGTTATTTTCCTTTTCTGTCATATCAGCCAATCTGATATTTGTGGGCTGGCAGTTCAGAATTGTTTTAATTTTCATTTCTCTAATCAGTAGTGATATAGAGCATTTTTTCATATTACTGTAGATTTGAATGCATTGTCTGAAAATTGCCTGTTTATGTCCCTTGACTATTTATTAATTGAGGAGTAATTCTTATTTCTATAAATTTGATCCAGTTCTCTATATGTTCAAGAAATTCAATTTTTATCAGAGAAACTTGTAATTTTTTTTCACATTTCTGATTACTAAGTATTTCCCTCCATACTATTTTCTCCTGGTTTATCCTATTCTCTTTCAACCTGTCCATTCTCAAAAGAGTATTGCTTCAGACTTTTATCTTTCCCAATCCTCCCTAAATTCTATCACCCCACACACATCTTTTCTTATCCCCTTCCCCTCCTACTTTCTTGAGTGTGTATGTTATTCCCTTTTTGAACCAATTCTAATGAGAGCTCATACACTCTCCCTCACTCCCCCATCTTCCTCTCTGCTGTAAAAGCTCTTTTATAACTCTTTTAGGTCAAATAATTTATCTCATTCTACCTCTCCTTTTACCCTTCTCCCAGTGCATTCCTCTTTCTCACCCCTTAATTTTATTATTTTACATAATCATCTCATCATATTCGGTCACACTCATTTCCTCTCTCGGTGTATGTGTCTTTTAATTGTCCTAATAACAAGAAAGATTTTAGGAGTTACAAGTATCATTTTCCCATGTAGGAAAGCGAACAGTTTAACCTTATGGAATTTCCTATGATTTCTCTTTCCTTTTTATGCTTCTCTTGAATCTTATATTTGAAAGTAAAATGTTCTATTTAACTATGATCTTTTCATCAGGAATGCTTGAAAGTCTTTGAATATCCATTTTTTTTTCTTCTGAAGAATTATATTGTTTTTCTGGGTAAGTGATTCTTGGTTATAACCCTAGTTCTTTTGTGTTCTAAAATATCTTGTTCCAAATCTTCTAATCATTGAATGCTAAATTTTGAATGATCTTGACTATGGGTCCCTGATTTTTGAATTGTTTCTTTTTGGCTACTTACAATATTTTCTCCTTAATTTAGAGCTCTGGAATTTGGCTATAATATTCCTGGGAGTTTTCTTACAGGAAGTAATCAGTAGATTTTTTCAATTTTTATTTTTACCCCTGGTTCTAGAATATCAAAGCAGTTTAATTTCTTGATTGGTAATTTCTTTAAAGGTGATGTCTAGCCTCTTTTTTTTTATGATGACTTTCAGGTAGTCCAATTATTCTTAGATTATTTCTCCTGGATCTATTTTCAGGGTTTTTTTTTTCCCAACAAGATATTTCAGTTCTATTTTTTTCTCATTCTTTTGATTTTGTTTTATCATTTTTTGATGTCTCATAATTTTGTTTTATCATTTCTTGATGTCTCATAATTTTTCTCATTCTTTTGATTTTGTTTTTATCATTTCTTGATGTCTCATAATTCTCCTTGCCCAATTCTAATTTTTTGAGGCAATTGGGGTTAAATTATTTGCTCATAGTCACACAGCTAATAAGTGTTAAGGATCTGAGGGCAGATTTGAACTCTGGTCTGCCTGACTCCAAAGTCAGTGCTCTACCCACTGTGCCATCTAGCTGCTCCCTTCTAATTTTTAAGGATTTATTTTTTTCTGTATGCTTTTGTACCTCTTTTTCCACTTGGCCAATTCTTTTTTTTTTTTTTTTTTCTTTTTGCTGAGGCAATCGGGGTTAAGTGACTTGCCCAGGGTCACACAGCTAGGAAGTGTCTGAGACCAGATTTGAACTCAGGTCTTCCTGACTTAAGGGCTGGTGCTCTAACCACTGTGCCACCTAGCTGCCCCCTGGCCAATTCTTTTTAAGCAGTTCTCTTCATTGAATTTTTGTGCCTCTTTTGTCATTTGGTCTATTTTGTTTTTTAAGGTGTTATTTTCTTCAATATTTTTTGTGCTTCCTTTACCAAGCTGTTGACTTTTCAACATGAATTCCTTGTATCACTTCCATTTCTCTTCCTCCACCCTTCTTACTTGATTTTAAATTGATTTCATGATCTGAGACTAATTCCTGTCATCAACTTTCCATAGTCAGGATTTTTTTCTGCTGTTTGCTCATTTCCCCAGCCTATTTCTTGACTTTTAGCTCTCTATTAAAGAGGGGTTCTGCTTCCCAAATGAAGGGGTTATTGTCCCAAGTTTTATGTTTTTGTGCAGATGTTTTTGGAGAAAATTCTGGGGATCTATAAGTTTTTCGTTCTTCCAAGGTGGCCTGATCTAGGGAGAAGTGTATTACTACTCTCCTTTACAATGGTTTGCAAGTGACCAGAAGCATTCTTTTCCACCCTAGAACTGTGACCATGGTCCCAGCTTCTCTGTAGCTACAAGTTTCTGATATGCTGGTGCTTTTCCTTATCCTGGAACTGTCACCAGGACTGTGACCCAAATCCAAGTAAAGGTAGCACAATATTAGAAAAGGACCCCTTTAATTTCCTTTGACCAGTGGCCTAACCTACCCACTCCTTATTGTTTGTGGATCAAGAGGTCCAGAAATCACCACTGCTGCTACTGATTCAGTTGCTTCCATGATCTACTGCTGGTTTATTGGAGCATGCTGGACATGCTTCACTCTCACTCCATTGTAACAGATTTTTCTTGCCAAATTTCTAAGTTGTCTTGGAAATTATTTTACCCCCATTCTTTTGTGTGTTCTGCCACTGCAGAATTTGTTTTGATGCATTATTTAAAGTTGTTTGAAGGGGTTTGGAAAGAGCATAAGTGAGTCCCTGCCTTTTCTCTTCATCTTAGCTGCTAAAATAGGTGTTCATATTCTATGCTGATGGTTCTCAAGATCTTCAGTCTCTTATCCAGTTGCCTATTGGTCTTCTGGAATTGGATGTCTTGTAGACATCTTAAACTCAGTATATCTAAAATTGAACTCCTTAGCTTTCCCTCCAAACCCTCCCCTCTTCTAAATATTCTTACTATTGTCAAGGACACTACCATCCTCCCAGTCCTCAGACTAACAACCTCCTCTACTCTTCATCTTTGCTCTTCATAGCCAGCCAGTCGAGTTTACCTTTACAATATCTTTCAGATAGTCCCACTTCTCTCCTTTGGCATTGCCCTGCTCTCATTATCTTATGACTTTATGCCTGAATTATTGCAGTAGTTGCCATATCTAGTTGGTCTACCAGCGTCAAATCTCTCCCCATCCCACTTCATCCTCAAATCAGCTTTCAATGTGATCTTCCTAAAGCACAGATCTGACTATGTCACCCTTACCATCCATTCCCAACTCCAGTAGCTTTCTATCAAATCTAGGATCAAATATAAAATCTGCTTTTCAAAATCCGTCATTCTCTGGCTTCTTCTTTCCAGGCTTCTTACTCCTTCACATACATGCCATTCATGTATTTTTCAATCTAGTGATTCCAGCCTTTTTGCTGTTATTAGCTAGACACAGTCTTCCTATTCTGGGCATTTTAATTGGCTGTCCCGTATTCCTGGAACATCTCCTCATTTCTATCTCTTAGCTTCCTTCAGCTAAAGTCCGTGGTAAAATCCTCTCTCATCCCTTTCTCCCCTGTACTAGAAGCCTTTCCCAATCCCTTTTAATCCTAAAAGCCTTCCATCTGTTGATTATTTCCAGTTTACAATCTATCTCTTGTTTGTACATAGTTATTTGTATTTTGTCTCCTTTATTATAAAGTGAGCTCTATAAGAGAAGAGACTGCCTTTTAGTCCCCGTAGTTTTGCCTACTGTTTATGACTGACTTACTGACCAAAAGGGCATAGTGGATAAAGTTCTGAATTAGGAACCAAGAAGATTTGAATTCAATTACTGCCTCTTAAATTTCCTAGCTGTGTGGTTAACAGCAAGAATGTTAGATTATGGTGAGTCTGTATACATTATGAGGGAGAGAGACAGAACTTCAGAGTGAAGTCTCTTAGTTATGGAATAGAGAAGTTTCAAGCCACGTGGGATTTAAGGAATACTGTCTGATTATCCACAGACATCTGCAGGCTTCAGTTTCCTCATCTGTAATATGGGGACAATAATAGTATCTATCTCACAGAAATCAAATGAAGACAAAATGAGATTATATATGTACATATACATATATTGCTTTGACACTTTAAAGCATCTATATAAATATTAGTGATAATGATGATGTCAATGATGATGATGAAGATGAAAAGGTTGAACAAGATGACTTCAAAGTCCCTTCTATTGCTAAATCTATTTTCCTATGAAAATGTCATCCAGATTGGCATTAATATCTTTTAGGATTTAGCCTAATCAAATTTTTTTATTCTGTAGGATTTTTCTTCCTGAACACTGTTGTTGTTGTTTTTCTCCTTAGTTTCCATAATAAGCTTTTTTTGGGGGAAGGGGGAAGCGAGGCAATTGTGGTTAAATGACTTCCCCAGGGTCACACAGTTAGGAAGTATTAAATGTCTGAAGCCAGATTTGAACTCAGGTCCTCCTGACTTGAGGGCTAGTGCTCTATCCACTGCGTCATAATAGCTGCCCCTCATAATAATATCTTAAGAAAAAGTTTAAACCCTAAGCATTTTTCCATATTGGTCAGTGAGGGAGAAATGATTCACTGCCACTTGCTGGCAAAGCCTGGTAATGGCAGTTCATCTGTCAGTAAGAAAGATGAAGGATAGTTAGGAAGCAAGAGAAATTTAGTAAGAAGCTGAGGGATTTTCCCTAACAGAATGAAGAGGAGGAGTCAGTTTGGGGGGAAGAAAACAATTTTAATGTTTAGCCATATTCAATTTGAAGTGAATAACTAGAGAAGATGCTAGATTTCAGTTTCATTAACTGTATAATTGTAAGTTTGGACTTGATTATTTCTGAATTCCAAATGGGCAACTAGGTGGTATAGTAGATCAGGAACCAGGAAGACTCATTTTCACTAATTCAAATCTAGTCTCAGATATGTACTAGCTGTGTGATCCTGGGCAAGTCACTTAACTCTGTTTGCCTCAGTTTCCTCGTCAATGAATTGAGCTGGAGAAGGAAATAGCAAAAATCGCTTTAGCAAGAAAATCCCAGAAGAGTTGATTTTTAAAATAACTTTTTTTTCAGTTGGTATGTATGTTAAAATTGGAGACTTGACTATAAATTACATGAAATTCCTAACCATTTTTGTGATGGGCTATATTATGTTTATTTGGCTATCACTTATGAAAATTGTGAGATTGCTAATTAAGTTATTTGGGGTTATTGTCATAATATTGAAACCTAAAATTGATAAATACTATTGAAGTAGTTTAAGGTCACAGAGAAAGTAATGGGATATTGGGAATTGAATGTTGGGTTGGCACCAAATCATGTGTTTTGAGGACCCAAAATGATGTGGGTTATGTAGACACCAGATGATGATAGGCACCAAAAGTTGGGATTCAGTCTTGTTAGAAATATACTTTTGACATTGAAAATCAGATATCAAGGAAACTTTATTAAAGAAGAATCTTAAGGAATTGTTTTAATATTTTTGGCCAGAAACAGGCTCCACGCCTATTCAGGAGGAGGGAGCACTGAGCACAGAAGTGGGAGAAGCTTTATATTTGTTTATGTGATGCAGCTCCTTCCTTAAGAAAACAGATTGGTCTGTTTTATCTGGGTTACAATCTTTCTGATACACCCACTAAATGTTTCTCATATATATGTATATGTGCATATACATATATATATAAACACATTTTTCCCACCTCATCATACATCCCATGTTCAAAAATGAAAAAAAAAACCTCCTTTTATGAGGTGTGGTATTTAATGTTCCATTAGCCTGTTAAGCAGGTGCAATAGTAATTTGGTCGTCAGGTCATTGATCCCAACTAGTTTGGGCTGGATCAGCTATTATCTTGTTTGTGATTTTCTCAAAACCACAAGACTCTTTCAGATTGGCTGAATCCACCTGTGCCTTCTTAGCCCTCCAATTCCTTGTTTGCTCAAGGCTTCTACTGATCACTTAATTTTTCTGTGGAATCTTAATCTTTCACATTCTGACAACCTCTTGGTCAGTGGTACCCACAATCCCACACTACATAGAAGCTTGAACACTGTGGAAACCCAAATTTTCAGCATTTTTCATAATTTCCTCATCTCCTTTTTAATAAGGATTTGGTTTCTACATCTTTTCTGTTGTCCCTTCTTCAAACCTTTCAAACATCTCATATTCCTTATCTTTATTTCGATCTTGCTCAAAATTAACTATTATAATTTAAAATTTCTCTTCAAACGAAAAACTTGTAACCTGAAATGAATAAGACTAACAAAGGAATACAATAAACTTTGCCCAAACAGGAAGATAATAAAACAATAATATATTCTACATTACTTAGCTAGGTATACAGTTCTGAGTAGATCCTCAATGGAATTCTGGGGACAAAGACAGAGATCTCAGTCTTCCACAGGAATCATGACTACTTCAAACTGGAAAGAGGTCAGCTTACAGGGTAAACCTTTAAGGAGCTTATTTCATACAGATTTATGCATGTAGCAATAGATAGTCTGACTAGGCCACATATTCATTTACCTACTTATTTAGGATATAATGACCACATATTTTTCAGATTGAAAACTTCAGGATCTTACATATTTGAGATGTACTCATGATTTTTATTGATCACTTACTCTACTTATAAAAGTTTGCTATATAATCAAAAACTGATCCTTCAGGCCTCAGTATGAGAGCACATACATGATAGGATAAAGCATCCTTAGGTCTATTTTTCAGTTAATAACCATTTATTCAGTAACAATTCTACCTTATATATATATATATATACCTGTTCAGGAATAAACAGGTGGGTTCTTATTCAAAGGAACACCTTTGGGAAAGTGAGTCAGAGGGATCCTACCATAAGGGGAGGTCAGGGTTGTCCTCCCAACTTTTGCCCAGATACTGACCTCTACCAGTAACAGTTCAGGATCACATTCCTCTGAATAGTTTGTGGCATATTTCTCTCAGATGGGGAATTACTGACTTTATGATTTTGTTAGATAATCATACCTGAGTTCAAAACTCTATAAACATTATCAGCTACAGTCCCATGAGATTTTATATCAAATAACAAGAATCATCAATCACAGCTTCAGGTGAATTTAGCTCTCAAGGACCACATATCCTAAATAAATATTGACTAAAATTTTTACATTAATAACATTATGAGATTCATCCTAGAAAGTTCTTGAGTCAGAAGGGTTTTCTGTTTTAAACTCCCTCCTTAGTTTTACCTATAGAGGATTTTCTGGGGGAATTTCCTCCCAGTTTTAATTTGTTTGTATAATTTAATTCTCCTGGTTCAGAAACAGCTCCCTTAACTTTGATGTAATGAATCCATTTAAGTGATCTACAATTGCCAGTCAATGTTTAACTCCAATTAGTGGCATTTCAGTGAAATCCACCTGAATACTTTGGAAGGGTCTTATTGAGATTTCCCTTCCCCCCCTTCATTTGTTTCCTCAGAACATTTTTATTAATCTTCTGCCATATCACACATCTTGCTATGATTTGTTTTGCCACGGTATAAATCCAACACACCCAAACTGTTTAAGAATCATATCCCACAGTGCCTGGGTTTCTCAATGACTCCCCCTATGAAGTATTCCCATCAATTCTCTTGTTTATCCCTTTGCTTAATATTTTTCTCCCATCTGGGAGTACCCACCATTCTTTCTTATCTTTAATAGCCCCTAATTTAGACAACTCTTCTGTTTCCCTTTGATTAAAAGTAGGGGTTACTTTGGGTTGATCTATTTGAGGTATTAAGACTAACATGGAGTTTTCCCTGTCATTTAGCCCAATTCTTTTTGCTTCCTCATCTGCAAGCCTATTTCCCCTCACTTCCAGCAAATTTCCCTTTTGGTGCCCTTTGACATGTACCACTGCTATTTCTGATGGTAATATTAAATTTTCTAACTCTTGTTTGATTAGTTCACCATGAGCCAAATCCTTTCTTTTTATTTTTTATGAGGCCCTGTTCCTCCCAAATTTTTCTAAAAGTATGTACTACCCCATAGGCATATTTGGAATCTATATATAACATTCCTTCTTTCCCACTCAGTTTCTTAAGGGCCTGATTTAGAGCATAGAGTTTGCATGTCTGTGCTGACCAATTCTTTGGCAGGGATCCAGACTCTTGTACTGACCAATCTTTTCCATTTATGATTGCATAACCATTCCTTCTCTTTCTTTCAACCACTTATGAAGACCCATCTATAAACAATCATCTCCTGTTTCAAAAGAAATATCACTCAAATAGATCTAACCTTGGTTTGGAAGTCTATTACATTCAGATAACTATGCTCAGGTTCTGCCTGACTTGATTTACTTTTCTGTAGGAAGGTGGCTGGATTGGCACAGTTCTCAGTGCTTAAAACCAAGTCATTTTTTTTTAGCAATAATGACTCATTTTAATATTCTTGAATCAGTCAGCCAACAACTGTCATTTGATTTAGCATAGTCCTAACTTAATGTTGGGGTGTTTATTATCAATGCTCCCCCAAAACTCAATTTTCAATTTTTTCCTACCAACAAGGCAGTTGCGGCTATTGCTTGTATACACTCAGGCCATCCCCTAAAGATGGGATCAAGTAATTTGGATGAGAAAGCAACTGGTTGCCTTAGTCCAGCTCATAATGGAGTTAAAACACCCAAGGCAGTTCCTTTATTTACAGTAACAAACAGATGGAAAGGTTTGTTAAGGGTAGGCAGGGCCAATACTGGGACCAATACCAGAGCCTGCTTTTACCTATTGAAACATTTCCTTACACAGGCTACAGCCTAGGGATTCTTTAGCTTAATTTCTATTGGATCAACCTTCATCCTCTTTTCCCCATTTATTTCTCCTACCCAAATTTCTGGTCTAATATCTTTATAGGTTTCAGTCCTTAACAAATGTAATCTAATAGCCAATTGTTCCTATACCACTTTTATCTGTAGATCTAATTTAAGAATTAAGTCTCTTTCCAACAAGTTTATTCCTGCTTTGGGGAAAAATAAAAATTTGGCAGTATTTTGTTTATTTCCACACCAAATAGTTGTTTCATTATCAGAATTATTAGTATCTACCAATCCATATTTAGGTACAATTTGCTTTGCAATTACACATATCCCTGATGTAATACGATTTTGTGGTCCCCTGAATTTAGGGGGGCTTCTGTTCTAACAATAAGTCAGTAAATCCTAAATCTTCTGGTTTTGGAGTCTGCCTCAGGAAACTCCCATGCAAAATCTGTCTAATTCTGAGTAGACTGCTCCTCAATTCATTGCTGACTGATAATCTTGTCAGTGGGAACCAAGTTCTGGAGCCACTCCTGAATTCATTGCTGACTGGCAGATGGATAATCTGTTGGTCAGTGATAACCAAATTTTGGAGAACACTCCTCTGGACCATAAAATTAACATGTCAATGATAGAAAGCTGGATAAAGGGGTCTCCTCTCTCTTAGGACTTTGCTAATTTCTTTTGGAATTTTGCCTGCTTGTAATTGACATTACAATTACAATAAACTTTGCTCCTTGACAAGGAAATGGATTCAAGCCTGAAAATTCCTTTGAGACACCTTGTGACACTGCTTTGTGATCCCAAACTTTTGGGGTCCCCTTCCCAACCTCAACATCCCTATGTGCCAAATTTTCTTGCTTTTATTTGTTAAAGGGAGAAAGTAAGACAAATCTGAAAGATTAATATTCTAAATGTTTGGACCAAATTTCACAAAATTTATCGACATATCCAGCAGGGCTGACAAAATGTTAAAGCATAGTTCATACAATTTTAACAAATTAGACAATTACCCAAATTAGAAAGTAACATGGTCTAATTAGGAGATACAAACATGTAACCTCTTTAGGTTAATTACCAGAAAATTTTGTTTCAATACCCAAATTTTTAAATTTCAAATCAAATATAGATTTAAATTTCTAGTAGCTATACTTCAATATTAATGCATACATATTTCTAAAATCTTAAGCCAGAGTAGACAAGTTTACAAACATACACAGCCCCAAAATTTAAGGTGGCAGAAAACTGCCCTTGCAAGTCCCTCTACAGGGGTTTAAGTAATTGGCATACTTTAGAATCCTGGGAGAGGGGGGTCAGAGAAATTTGACCACAGGTGCCCAGCTGCAGGTCTGAGAGCACACCCTCCATGCGAGAAATGTGGGGTAGGGGGACTATCAAAGATGTTGGGGCACTAGTGCAAACTCCAAAAGAATCCAGGCCAGCAAGGGACACCAATCTAGCTGGGATAGATTTCACAATCCTCTCCCAGAAAGGATGTGGGTTTTTTCCCCCTTTTTCAGTTTCTCTATAAGCCTCAGGTTCAGGCCCTCAGAAGGCTTTCAATCAGATAAATTAGGCCTGTTTAAAAATACAATAGATGGAGCAGCTAGGTGGTGCAGTGGATAGAGAACCAGCCCTGAAGTCAGGAGAACCTGAGTTCAAATCTAGTCTCAGACACTCAACATTCCCTAGCTGTGTGTGACCCTGGGCAAGTCACTTAACCTCAATTGCCTCAGCAAAAAGCAAAAAAAAAAAATACAATAAACTAACTCCAATTAGCTTACTGAGAGACAATGTTAAGCAACTTAATGATTAGTCTGAAAAACCCCACAATCTGCTGAAATTTAAAAAAAATTATCTATTTATCTATCTATTTATCTATCTATCCATCTATCTATTTATTGCTGAAATGTTATGACAATTCTATAACCTTAACTATTTCTGTAGACCCAAATTGGCCAGTTCTATGTCCACAGAAATATGTCAAGTTATTTTTTTCTTTTCTTTTTGATGCAGTTAAAACTTTCCCTTTCTCAGAACTAATCCTTCTCTCTCTAGCTAAAAACTATTTGCATAAGTCCAATTATGTACAAAACAAGTGCTTTTAAATCTCAAATGGCCAGATCTCTTTTCCTTTATAATTTGGCTGACTGAGAGAAACACAGAAGACAAAACAGGCTCACTCACACACACAAAGACACACAAACACAAACTTCTTTTAAATTTCTCTTTTTTCTGTCTAGTACAGAGTTATTGCTTCTCTTCCAGGATCTCACTCCATTACTCTTTCCTTGCACCTACTCCTGGGAGTGTTGTCCTAATTCCTTCCAGGATTTCTCTCCTTTCCTTAGGCCCATAACCTGTTCCTTCCATTTGCAAATCTAACAAGTTTTGGCTAAGCCCAAAGCTGCTCAATCAAGACTTCCACGTGGATTTCTGCTAGATGGTTTCTGCAAGGCTGGTGTGGCCCAAAGCTGCCCACTTTGACCTTCTGCTAGAAAGGAACATCCCTGACCAGCAAAAGGTATTTTTTACCTTTGTTCAATATATCGACTTGTATGAGCTGCAGGCTGGCTCCCTAATCATCAAGATTCTTTGGGCTACCTCAAAGCTTGTGGTTGGAAGTCATGAGTTTGAAAGAAATGGGGTTCAACCTCCAGGACTATTGAAATCAATGGGAGTGCTCTTCCCAAAGGGTCTTGCCCTGCTCTATCTGAGGTCTACAAGTCAAGCCCCACGTTGGGCGCCAAAAATGTTAGAAATACACTCTTGACACTGAAAATAAGATATCAAGGAAAATTCATTAAAGAAGAATCTTAAGGAATCTTCTCAATGTTTCTGGCCAGAAGTGGGCTCCACTCCTCTTCAGGAAGAGGGAGCACTGGGTATAGAAGTGGGGGAACCTTTATACTTGCTTGTGTGATGTAACCCCTTCCTTCAGAGAATGGATTGGTCTGTTTTATCTGGGTTGTAGTCTCTCTGATACACCCATTACATGTTTCCCCTTAATATGTATAAAACATGTCCCCCCCCCCCCATACATCCCATGTCCTTTTATGGGGTGTGTTGTTTAGTATTCAATTAGTCCATTAAGCAGGTGTACTCATGATTTGGTCATCAGGTCATTGATCTCAACTAGTTTGGGCTGGATCAGCTATTATCTTGTTTGTGGTTTTCTTAAAACCACAAGACTCTTTCTGATTGGCTGAATCCACCTGTATCTTCCTAGTCCTCAATTCCTTGCTTGCTCAAAGCTTCTATTGATCACTTAATTGTTCTGTGGAACCTTCCTTAACTTCTCACATTCTGAAAACCTCTTGGTCAGTGGTACCCACTATCCCACACTACCTCAAAGCTTGCAACACTGTGGAAACCCAACTTTTCAGCATTTCTCACAGTCAAGTGAAGAATTCACAATGGCCACTCTCTTTGGGAAAAGGTAGATTTATTTAGGAAAGAGGTTACAGACAGAATGGAGGGATACAATAGACACAGGGATTTTAAAAAAAGAATCTTGACAAAAAAACATTTTAAATTAAATTTTTCATAATACTTCTATAAACTGCAAGATAATTGTATATATATATGTATATATATACATATATTGGATTTGTCATATATTTTAACATATTTAACATATATTAGACTACCTGCCATCTGGGAGGGTAAGGGGAAGGAGGGAACAAAAAGTTTTGCAAAGGTCAATGTTGAAAAATTACTCATATGTTTTATAAATAAAAAGCTTTGAATAAAAAAAAATCCTTAAAAAAAAAGAAGAATCTTAAGGAATCATCTTAACATTTCCGGCCAGAAATGGGCCCCACTCCTCTTCAGGAAGAGGGAGCACTGGATACAGAAGTGGGGGAATCTTTATACTTGCTCATGTAATGCAGACCCTCCCTTCAGAGAATGGATTGGTCCATTTCATCCAGGTTACAGTCTTTCTGATATGCCTACTACATGTTTCCCCTTAATATGTATAAAAAATGTCCCCCCTCCCATAATACATCCCATGTTCAAAAATGGCAAAAAACTCCTCTACAGGGTGTGTTATTTAATGTTCAATTAGCCCATTAAGCAGGTGCAGTAGTGATTTGGTCAAGTCCTGTCATTGACCCCAACTAGTTTGGGCTGGATGGGCTATTATCTTAAGTTTGTGGTTTTCTCAAAACTACAAGAGTCTTTCTGATTGGCTGAATCCAATTGTTCCTCCTAGCCCCTGATTCCTTATTTGCTCAAGGTTTCTATTAATCACTTAATTGTTCTGTGAATCCTAACCTTCCTTAATCTCTCACATTCTGAAAACCTCTTGATGAGTGGTACCCACTACCCCACACTACCTCAAAGCTTGCAACACTGTGGAAACCCAACTTTTCAGCATTTCTCACAATTTCCCCATTTCCTTTTTAATAAAGATTTGGTTTCCACATCTTTTCTGTTGCCCCTTCTTTCATCCTTTTAGTATCATCTGACATTCCTCATCTATATTTTAATCTTCCTCAAAAGTAATCATTCTAATTGAACATTTCTCTTTAAGCTAAAAACTTGTAACCTGAGAGAAATAAGACTAACAACATAATACAATAAACTTGGTACAAACAATAAGATAAAACAATAATATGTTCCACAATCCTTAATTATGTACATGGTTCTGAGTAGATCCTCAGCTTGCTCCCTCTTCTTTTGTTCTTTGGGGTGATGGAATTCTGGGGACAAGTGACAGACATTGAAATCTCTCCTGTCTTCCACAGGAATCATGACTACTCCAAACTGTAGAATTGAATCATTTTACAGAGTAAACCTTTAAGGACCTTATTTCAAACAGATTTATGCATCCAACAACAGACAGATTGACTAGGCCAAATATTAATTTACCTACTTATTTAGGATATAGTGATCATATTTTTCAGATTGAAAACTGTAAGATCTTACACATTTGTATTGTATTCATGATTTCTATTGATCACTTATTTTGATTAAAGAAGCTTGCCATATGAGGAAAAAGCTGGGACATAATTATTAATCAAAAACTGGTCCTTCAGGCCTCGGTCTGAGAGCACATACATGATAGGATGAAGCATCTTTAGCTTGGTTTTATAGTTGACAGCCAATTATGCAATAACAATTCCACCTTATAGTCACTCAGGAATAATCAGGTAGGTTTTTATTGAAAGGAACTCCCCTGGGAAATTGAGTCAGAAGGATCCCACCTAAGCAGAGGTCAAGGTTGTCTTTCCAACTTTTGCCCAGATACTGACCTCTACCAGTAACAGTTCAGGATCACATTCCTCTGAGAAGATAGTGGCACATTTCTCTCATATGATGGATTACTGACTTGATGACTTTGTTAGACAATCTTATATGAATTCAAAACTCTAAATAATATCAATTACTGTCCCAAGAGATTTTATCTCAAATAGCAAGTCTCATCAATCAAAGCTTCAGATGAATTTAGTTCTCAAGGATCACATATTCTAAATAAGTATTGACTTTAATCCTACATTAATAACAGTAAGAGATTCATCCTAGAAAGTCTTTAAGTCAGAAGAGCTTTCTGTTTTAAATGGCCTTCCTTAGTTTTATTTGTAGAGGGTTTCCTGTAGGAATTATCTCCCACTTATAATTTGTTTGGTTTCTTCAGTTCCTCCAATTCTTCCGGTTCAGAAACAGGTCTCTTAACTTTGGTGTAATGAGTCCAACCTCATTCAGCAGTTCTTACAGCAGTCCCAGTGGTTAGGAGAATCTGGAAAGGCCCATCCCAGTTAGGAAGTAACCTTTCTCCTTTCCAAGATTTTATCAGTACCCAATCACCTGGTTTGAATGGATGTACAGTGAATTCAAGAGGTGGAGTTTGAGCAAGGAGTCCTTTCAATGAAGTTCTGAAAGACAAGTAGATACTACTAGTATCTCTTAGAAACCTATTGTTCGTCTGAAAGGATGGGACTGTTGTGCCACAGTTTCCCTGTCTCAGTTTTTTCCCTCAGTTGCTGTTTCAGTTTCCCTTAATTGTTCTGCCCAAAATAGCAATCCCCACTTCCTGACCTTCAGAAAAAAATTGGACTCACATTCCAAAGGAGTTATAAAACCTCCAGATGGCCAGCCTCCTTATCTTTATGACCCAGACTAGTAGTCTTCCTTTCCCAGTTTCTGTCTCAGCACTCTTCATTCCCTACCTGCCAGAATTGAATTTATGGTTTCCTTGGACACCAGATGTGCTCAGCTGTTCCCATTAGTTCTTTGTCTTCCTGGGCTATGGAGATTATAAAAATCATGATCCCCACCAATGAGGTACTGAATACCTCCTAATCAGTTGGCTGACATGTCTGTCAGTCTAACTCTCTGGGCTGAACTGCGTGCTTTGAGACATGAGTCCCAGCAGTCCTGATCCATAGCTATGGATTCTGAACTCTTAATTAACATCAATAAAGTATTATCTAATTTCCAATGATACTGCCTCAGTTTCTCCCTGAGCATTACAGGACCTCTCCTTCCCCATTTGAATAAGGCATTACATACAACATTTCAAAGGGTCATGATCCAATATCCTACCTAGGGGTTATTCTGACTATGAGAAGTGCTAGTGGCAAACATTTCATCCACTGTCTGAGTCAATCTTTCCACTAACCCAAACCAAAGAATGATCCAATTATGTTCAGGTTCTGCCTGACTTGATTACACTTCTCAGTGCTTAAAGCCAAGTCATCTTTTTCCAGCAATAATGATTCATATTTTTGGTTTAGGATGATCCTAATTTGATGTGGGGTGCTTACTATCAATGCTCCCCCAAAAGTCAATTTTGGACTTTCTGCTACCAACTAGGCAGTTGCAGCTACTGCTTGCATATACTTAGGCCATCCCTCTGAGAGCAGATCAAATAATTTGGATAAGACAACTAGTGGCCTTTCTCTAGCCTACACCTGAGTTAAAACCCTCAAGGCAGTTCCTTTGTCCATATTAACAAACAGAAAAGTTTGTTAAGGGTAAGCAGGGCCAATACTAGGGCTGTAACCAAACCTGCTTTACCTGTTGAAACATTTCCTTCTCCTCTTTTAACCATTCTAACTGCTCTGGCTCTTCCTCTAGTAGTTGATCAATAACCAGCTGCAGCCCTTTCCTTCCCTCCATTGAGATAGGATACTATTTAACACAGGCTACAGCCTGAGGAATTCTTTAATTTCCATTGGATCAACCTTCATGCTGCCATGATTCCCTTCTCCTATCCCAAACTTCTGGTCTAATATCTTTATAGGATTCAGTACTTAAGATTCAGTACTTAACTTAATTGTCTGATAGCCAATCATTCCTATGATCTAGGCCTAATTTAAGAATTAAATTTCAGGGGCAGCTAGGTGGTGCAGTGGATAGAGCACCAGCCCTGAAGTCAGGAGGACCTGAGTTCAAATCTGGTCTCAGATACTTAATACTTCCTAGCTGTGTGACCCTGGACAAATCACTTAACCCCAAATGCCTCAAAAAAAAAGGAATTAAATTTCTTCCCAACATGTTTATTTCTGCTTCTGGGACAAATAAATAATAATATATATATTTTAATAATATATATATAATATATTATAATATATATATATATATTTTTTTTATTTTTTATTTTTTATTTTTTTTGCTGAGGCAATTGGGGTTGAGTGACTTGCCCAGGGTCACACAGCTAGGGAATGTTAAGTGTCTGAGACCAGATTTGAACTCAGGTCCTCCTGACTTCAGAGCTGGTGCTCTAACCACTGCGCCACCTAGCTTTGGTAATCTTTTTAGATTAATTACCAAAGAATTTTGTTTCAATACCCAATTTTTTTAAAGTTAAAATTAAATCAAATACAAATTTAAACCTAGCAATACTTCAATATAAATGCAGACATATTTCTAAAATCTTATATCAAAATAAACATGCTCACAAACACACACAGTCCCTAAAATTGAGATAGCAGAAAACTGCTCTTTCAAAATTGGCAGATTTTAGGATCCTAGGGGACAAAATTAGAGAAATGACTAGTCTACCCTCCATGACAGAAATACCAAGGAGGGGGTCATATAGATGTCGGGGCACTAACACAAACTCTAAAAGAATACAGACAAGTGAGAGATATCAGCCTAGCTAGGATATATTTCACAAGCCTCTCCTAGAGAAAGTGTTTTTGTTTTTGTTTTTCCAGTAAGCCAAAAGTTCTGGCCCTCAGAAGGCTTCTAGTCATGTAAATTAGGCCTACTTAAAAATACAATAGCCTAACTCTAGTTAGCTGACTAAGAGACAATAACAATTTTTTTTATATAAAGCTTTTTATTTACAAAACATATGAGTGATTTTTCAACATTGACCTTTGCAAAAACTTTTTTTTTCCCAAGCTTTTCCCCTCCTTCCCCCCACTCCTCACCCCTAGATGACAGGTAATCTAATACATGCTAAATAGGATAAATTATATGACAAATACAATACATGTATACATATCTATACAGTTATCTTACTGCACAAGAAACATCAGATCTAGAAAGAGAAGAAGAAAAAAAACAACCTAAGAAGGAAAACAGAATGCATGGAAATATTCACAGAAAGCGTTAAAATGCTGTGTTGTGGTTCACTCTCAGTTCCCACAGGCCTCTCTCTGGATGTATATGACTATCTTCATGGAAGAACAACTGGTTTGAATCACATCATTGTTGGAGAGAACCATGTCCATCAAAATTGATCATCGTATAGTCTTGTTGCTGTGTATAATGTTCTCCTGGTTCTGCTGATTTCACTCAGCATCAGTTCATGCAAGTCTCTCCAGTCCTCTCTGAAATCCTCCTGTTGGTCGTTTCTTACAAAACAATAATGTTCCATAACATTCATATACCATAATTTATTCAGCCATTCTCCAATGGATGGGCATCCTTTCGATTTCCAGTTTCTTGCCACTACAAAAAGGGCTGCCACAAACATTTTTACACATGTGGGTCCCTTTCCCTCCTTTAAAATCTCTTTGGGATATAGGCCCAGTTGAAACACTGCTGGGTCAAAGGGTATGCACAGTTTGATAACTTTTTGAGCATAGCTCCAAATTGCTCTCCAGAATGGTTGGATCCGTTCACAGTTCCACCAACAATGTATCAGTGTCCCAGTTTTCCCACATCCCCTCCAACAGCTATCATTATCATTTCCTGTCATTTTAGCCAATCTGACAGGTGTGTAGTGGGATCTCAGAGTTGTCTTAATTTGCATTTCTCTGATCAATAGTGACTTGGAGCACCTTTTCATGTGACCGGAAATAGTTTCAATTTCTTCATCTGAAAATTGTCTGTTCATATGTTTTGACCATTTATCCATTGGAGAATGGCTTGAATTCTTATATATTTGAGTCAATTCTCGATATATTTTAGAAATGAGGCCTTTATCAGAACCTTTGGATGTAAAAATATTTTCCCAGTTTACTGCTACCCTTCTAATCTTGTCTGCATTCATTTTGTTTGTACAAAAACTTTTTAACTTGATATAGTCAAACTTATCTATTTTGTGATTAATGATGACCTCTAGTTCTTCTTTGGTCACAAATTCCTTCCCCCTCCACAGGTCTGAGAGGTAAACCATCCTACATTGTTCTAATTTGTTTATAATATCATTCTTTATGCCTAGATCATGAGGACAATAACAACTTAAAGATTAGTCTCAAAAACCCCAGAATCTGCTAAAATGTTTTGACAATTCTATAACTTGAACTATTTCTGCAGACCCAAATTGGTCAGTCTTTATGTCCAGAGAAATATATAAAGTTTTTTTTCTTTTCTTTTTTGATGCAGCAGTTAAAAATTTTCCCTTTCTCAGAATTAGTCCTTCCTCTCTCTAGTTAAAAGCTATTTGCATAAATCCAATTATGTTCAAAATACGTGCTTTGAATCTCAAATGGTCAGATCTTTTTCCTTTATAAATCAGCTGAGACAAATACATGACAAAACACAGGTTCTCTCTCTCTCTGCCCCCGTCCCCCAAATATGAACACAATTGCTTTTAAATTCCTCTTCCTTCTAGCACAGAGTTATCGCTTTTCTTCCTTGCCCCTACTCCTGGGAGTGTTCTCCCAATCCCTTCCCAGGGATTCCTCCCCTTTCCCTAGGCCTAGAACCCATTCCTCCCGTCTGTAAATCCAGCAAGTTTTGGCACAGCCTAAAGCTACTCATTTCAGCCTTTGGTTAAAAAGGAACAGCCTGACCAACAAAGGGTGTTTCTTACCTTTGTTTGACTTGCATGGTCTGCAGGCTGGCTTCCAGATCATTAAGATTCTTTGGGCTACCTCAAGGCTCCTGGTTGGAAGTTGCAAGTTCAAAAAGAATGGGTTTCAACCTCCAGGACCATTGAAATAAATGAGAGCGCTCTTTTCAAGTGGTCTTACCCTGCTTTATCTGATGTCTATGAGTCAAGCCCCACGTTGGGCGCCAAAATTGTTAGAAATACACTCTTGACACTGAAAATCAGATATCAAGGAAAATTCATTAAAGGAAAATATTAAGGAATCATCTCAACATTTCTGGCCTAAATTGGGCCCCACTCCTCTTCAGAAAGACAGAGCACTGAGTACAGAAGTGGAAGAACCTTTGTATTTGCTTGTGTGATGCAACCCCTTCCTTCAGAGAATAGATTGATCTGTTTTATCCATGTTACAGTCTCTCTGATACACTCATTACATGTTCTCCCTTAATATATATAAAACATGTCATCCCCCCTCATCATACATTCCATGTTCAAAAATGGAAGAAAACTCCTCTGATAGGATATGTTGTTTAATATTCAATTAGCCCATTAAGCCGGTGTAGTAATTATTTGGTCAAGTCCTGTCATTGACCCCAACTAGTTTGGGCTGGATGGGTTATTATCTTAAGTTTGTGGTTTTCTCAAATCCACAAGAGTCTTTCTGATTGGCTGAATCCACCTGTGTCTTCCTAGCCCCCCAATTCTTTGCTAAAGGTTTCTATTGATCACTTAATTGTTCTGTGAATCCTAACCTTCCTTAATCTCTCACATTTTGAAAGCCTCTTGGTCAGTGGTACCCACTATCCCACACTACCTCAAAGCTTCAATACTGTGGAAACCCAATTTTTCAGCATTTCTCACAATTAAGTTACTTAAATGGATTCCTTAGTTGTCTGTAAGGTGGGATTGTTAACTATTATAATCAGGTCCCTACAGAAACCATAAGCACAGTTCAAATATGCAATATCTTGCTGTTTTTGATCTGGAAATATATAGTCATTTTATCTTATAATTAGGTAAATGAGTATTTGGTCTAGTCAAAGGCTAGAGAGGCACACCTCTCAAGAATGAGGCTTTTGCTTTTTATACTGGAGCTCTCTCTCTAGTTCTCTTAGGTTTGTTTTCTTCTAGACTTTGGGCAATTCACCTTCACAGCATTAGACAGTTGTATTGATTAATTTCAGAGGTCTGACTCAATCCAATGGATCTTCAATCAGCTTAAATTCCTCCAAATGGGACTCTGCAGGATGACCCAGCCATCTATTCTCAGCAAGAAGTAGTTTCAGAAGATGTGATCATTGTCCCTTACCCCAAACGACTTTGGGCCCCATTTATTTGGGAAGGAACTGGAAATGGTTGGTGAATGGGCCCCAAACTACCCAGTGTCTGAGTGGGTTCCCTGTAAGGAATTCATTGATTTAGTGAAAGGGAGAGGTTATATAGTATTAGTGCTACTTCCCTGCTGCAATAGTATTTGGGACTCAGGATGGGGGAGATTGGGTTAATATTTGGGTTAATATTTCTGAGAAAGATAACCCACAAAAATTTTAATTTGATACTTGTCAAAATACAGAATTGTAGAGGTTTGAGGCAATACGTATTTGTGTCCTAATAGAGAAAAAGAGGATTTTAAGGAATTGACTATCCAATTTGGAATAATGTTTGGTTTCCTACAAGGGCTGGACATTTAGAAAATGCAAATCATACACTTAGTAATAGGTATAGATCTCCTAGGAAGATTTGGAATCAAGTTAATGATTTAAGACAAGTGACAGATACCAATGCCTGGGTACAATTGGTGAAGTACTCTGTAAAGAGTCTGGACAAAAAGCAATTTCTATGTTTGTGCTATGGGTTGTCCCATGCTCAGATCATACCACTCCATCTGGGTATGGAAAAACTTGATTGAATTACTCCAAAATAATATTCTTGAGGAGAATTGCAATGCTTTATATTAGCTCCTTAGCTGTGGAGATCAATCAGCTTGACTCTCATGGCATGTAACTGAGAGTAGCTCTGGCAATTATTCATAGATGAGCATACTCCAAGCAAACCTTGAGTAGTATTATGGAGATAGCAACCTCAAGCTTTCTTTGCCTGGGAACTGAGTGGGCACCTGTACACCAACCCAACTGACTATTTCTTTTATCCTGGCATTTGATGAAGAAAGTAAGGTTGAATCAGGAAGAATTAAGTCAAGGATAGTAACTGATGAATTTAAGACTAGGAATCCTGCTCTGGATTTGCATCATTCCTATTCTGTAATATTATTGGATAAATTACACCAGAGAGGCAATGAAGGGAATAACCAAGTAATTAGATGCCACTAGCAGAATAGTATGGGAAAAATATAATGTCTTTAGAAAGGTTATTGATAAAAAAGGATCAAACATATTGTAATTGGAGATAGTTTAACTCCTAGTACAATCTTCTCAGAAAAAATTAGCAGATAATTCAGGGATTAATTATCGATTAATATGTAAGGAGATCTATGTGGAGGCTAATAGAATTTTATGAAGTGGCATGTAAAAAAATTAGCCATATTTGAGGGGTTAGAAAAGGATGTGGATTTGGTTTCACAGAGAAACTTGTCCCTCCTTATAGGGAAGTGGGAGCGAAAGGAGGAAAAGAAAGGGATAGACTAATAGAAGGGAAAATAGAAGAATTAGGGGAAAGGTGTAAAAAAGGGGGGAGGGGTTTTAAAGGGGAGAGGACTGTTTGAGGGAGGTGGTCATCAAAAGAAAATGATGTGGAAACCAAATTATTAAAAAAGAAAAAAGATGGAAATTGTGGGAAATGGATGGGTATTTGGCTTCCATAATTATGAAAATTAAATTGCAGAAATGAAACTTAAATTAGAAAACCGAAACCCACAATGACATCAAGGAATAACCAAGGGGGGAAGAGACTGACTTTTGTAATCAGGGGTGTTGACCTGAGTTTTGAAAAGGGTATTTTATTCTTTGCCTTAAGCCCTTTTCTGTTACCTTCCCCCATCTAGAATGGAAGCTTCTTTGGGGCAGGGGCTAGCTATGTAATGAGGGTAGAGATTCAGGTTGTGTAACTTCTGTAATATCCAATTAGTGGGGAATCAGGAGAGGGACTCGTGCTTCAAGATAGGAAATAAAATGCTGCCTTTGGAATTTCAAAGTTGTGTCAACTAACCTGTCGTAAATTGTGTCCTTGATTGTGTGTCTCCTGATTGTGGGGGAGAGGGCTGGATTGACCCTACATCTCAAAAACCCTCCTGTCGAGATAGGAGGGGCCCCAACTACCTACTCATAGGGAAACTAAAAGATCTCTCTACCTATTCAATCAGAAATCTTGGCCTGGGGCATAGTCACAGCCCTCTTTAGAAACTAGCCCTTAATCTCCCTAACCTGAAGCCTTA
This sequence comes from Myrmecobius fasciatus, assembly GCA_023553655.1. Lineage (NCBI taxonomy): Eukaryota > Metazoa > Chordata > Mammalia > Dasyuromorphia > Myrmecobiidae > Myrmecobius > Myrmecobius fasciatus. The sequence goes on along the minus strand of JAJPUD010002680.1, from coordinate 115,543 downwards.
AAAGGCATAATAAAAGGAAAATTCTGAACCTCAAATCTTTGCTATTTCCTACACCAGGAAAAGCCCAGAGTCCCTGCTAAGTATAAACCCAAATTTGCTTATTCCTACACCAGGAAAAACCCACTGAGCTGCTAGCAGCTGCTCAGTGTAAACCCATCTTGGCTAATTTCTATCAAGGGGCAGAGTTTGTTATAATTGTAACACCAATTGAAACAGGCTAAATCCCAAAAGAATTTAGCAAAGAACCAAGAATTTACAGAAAAAAAAGATAGAGAGATCATTCCGTTGCTATGCTAATTTTATGGCTTAGATGTAGAACTGAGGAGTGGTCTTAGAGGTGGAGCTGAAGAGTGATTTGGTGTGCACTTCATTATTGAATTTTATGGCTTGGAGGTGAAACTGAGGAGTGGTCTGCTATGTACCTCATTATTGTCTCAGAAACTTTGTTATCGCTAACCAACCAATCTATGTGACAACCAGCATTATTTGTGGAACTACAGCACTCCCAAAGCCAGGTGGCCTTAGGGTTACTGCCACATCACCCCTAAAAGCTGCTCCCTATCATATTTCTTCTCTCTTTTCTTCTTCTATGAGCTGAACCTTTTTAGAAGCTTTCCCAATTTCTGGAATTATAACCATCTTCTCCCCACCCGGCAACAGTACCCAAAAATGTGGAGCAAGAAGGGAATGAACTTTGCTCTGATAAGGTTTCCTGTGTTGGTCAATCAGCAGGGGTCACTGTAGGCTGCTCTTCAAAGATGATATTTAGCTAGAGCCGCTAAAAAGAGAAATAAGCTTTTTCTTCCTCTCTCATTTCAACTCTAATCCCAAGGACATTTGGAGGAGCCTGGTCAGATTCAAAGGCAGTATTGGTCCAGGTCTCCTTGGATCCTTTTCCATCTGATCCTGGACACGGTTAGCTTAGGCAAATGCCCAGTTCTCTTCTATCTATTGTGAAAATATAGGGGAACAATGGCGTACTGCACCCATCCTCCTTTTCTGTGCAGAAGCAGAGCAGCTTCTGTTTGACCCTTTTCAAAACTGGAATCCCCAAGTATTTTTTTTTAAGATTATACATATGTAGTCATACAAAAAAATTTCCATAATTGTCAGGATGTGAAAGAGAACATAGATCACAGCAAACAAAAAACCCACAACCAAATCTTCAAAAAAATTTTTTTTAATGTTTTAAAAACATATACTTCAATCTATATTCAGACATTAACAATTCTTTCTCTGGAGATGGATAATATTTTTCATCATAAGTCCCTCAGAGTTTTCTTGGATCATTGTATTGCTGAAAATAGTTATGTCATTCATAGCTGATCATATTACAATATTGCTATTGTACATGTTACATTTCACTTTCCATCAGTTCATCATTTTCAAGTGACTTGACTTTCCTTTGGAGAACCCAGCCCAAAAACAACTCTTGCTTGATTTTTCTGACAAATTGTGTCAGTGTCAATTCTCTCTTCTCACCCCTATTTTTAAAGATCTCTAGATCATAGATTCCACTAGAGATCACTTTGAATGCCCATGAATTAGAGAATGGCTGAACAAATTAAGGCATATGAAAATAACAAAAAATACTATTGCACTATGAGAAATTATGAAAGTGATGGCTTCAGAGAAACTTGGAAGGACAAATATGAACCAATGCAGAGTAAAATGAACAGAAACAGGAGAAAAAAATGTATCCATTAACTAAAACATTGTATAGGGAAAAAACTAAAAAAACACTTAAATGTAATGGTTACCACAACTCCAGAGGACTGATAATGAATATCTTCTTTCCTTCTGACAAAGATACAAAATGAAAAATACATTTTCAGAAATGATCAATATACAAATATGTTTGGCTTAACTATGCTTATTTATTAAAAGGGAGAGTTTTTTTTTCTTTTTGGGGGGGAGAAGAGAGGGAATGAAGTGACAGTTGATATAGAAATAAATAAATAAAATAAACATGAATAAGGCTTTTTTCCCCCCTGAGGTGATTAGGGTTAAGTGACTTGCCCAGGGTCACACAGTTAGGAAGTGTTAAGTGTCTGAGACTAGATTTGAACTCAGGTCATCCTGACTTCAGGGCTGGTGCTCTATCCACTGCACCATTTAGCTGCCCCCAGGAATTTTTAAAGTGCATAGAAGAGAACAGAAAAAAGTTCAATAGAAAATAGAGAAATGGGGAACACTTGGGGTACAATGAATAAAGTACCTGAAATCATGGCCCTGGAGTCAGGAGGACCTGACTTCAAAGCTAGTCTTAGACACTTATTGACTATATGACTCTGGACAAGTTACCCCTGATTACTTCAAAAGAAAAAAAAAAAAGGAAAATAGACAAATGAAATTGTTTTGGAACTAACATGCTGAATTTATTATTATACATGTTAAAGAAATGTATGTGTTGTATACATAACAAATTTATTGTATGTGTTTTTAATAATTATATTCATCATTTGTTATACTGTATTACATATATTTATATAATGAAAAAGGGTCAACTGTACATGGTGGAAATTCATTGTATAGTACAATATTAATTTTTTATTCTTTAGATTATAAATACTCTCATGTTTACTGGGGTTTGTCAAGTTCAGAAAAGTTAAAAAAATCAACTTAAAAAAGATTTTTTGAGTTAATATTCATTTTCTTGGACAAATATCTGTTATCTGTTCCTTCAGCTTGTGTAGCATGTTAAGTAGTAGGTTTAAGTGTGTGACTGTTTGATGGTACTCAATCCTCTTCAGGGTTTTGGCCTCAGGAAGCTTGTGCCTTTAGTTTTTCTTTAAGTGAGGAGGAAAGGGGAAGGGAAGATTGGAAGAAATAAAGAAAGACTTGGTGAACTTAAAGGCTTAAAGGATACCAGCCTCTTCAGGGGACTGTGGGGCTTGCCCAGATAAGAGTTTCCCCACTCCCAACTTAAGAAGGAAAACTTAGGAAGTCTAACCTATAGGGATCATTGTACTTGGTGTGAGAAATACTGAAAAGTTGGGTTTCCACAGAGTGTTGCAAGCTTCAAGGTAGTATAGGATGGTGGGTATCACTGACTAAACGGTTTTCAGAATGTGAGAGGTTAAGGAAGGTTAACAATTAAATGATCAGTAGAAGCCTTGAGCAAATAAGGAACTGGGCAGTTAGGAAGGCACAGGTGGATTCATCCAATCAGAAAGAGTCTTGTGGTTTTGAGAAAACCTTCCAGTCCAAACTAGTTGGGGTCAATGACCTGACTTGACTAAATCACAGCCTGTTTAATAGGCTAATTAAACAACACACGCCATAGTATAAAGCTTCTCCCACTTCTGTGCTCAGGGCTCTCTCTTCCTAAAGAGGAATGGAGCCTGCTTCTGGACAGAAATGCTAAAACAATTCCTTAAGATTCTTCTTCAATAATTTTTCCTTGATATCTGATTTTCAGTGTCAAGAGTGTTTCTAATATTGGCATACAGAAAGAGCTTAATAAAGGGTTGTTGATTGTCACCTTTGTTACTTTAGCCCCACATAGCCTGCTCTGACCTCTCTAAATTCTAATCCAGGGCTAGAGTGAATTGCTTATTTTTTATATTTTATATTTTTAAAAATATTTTTGTTGCATATATTATTTTACAACTCTCCTACTAAGGAGAAGGGGAAAGAGGGATTCTTTCACAAGAGGAATCACTGTACTTGACCCCAACATAGCAATGACATTTTGGCCTACTTTAAAAAGGAAGGACAATAACCAACCCTCTCTAGAATTATCCTAGTTTGGGCTAGATTCAGAGGTTTTTATAGTCTTTGGAATAAAAATAAGCATAGATCCTTTCCCACTATTCAGGAACTTCCCTCCTCGACTCCCTTTTCCCTTAGAAGTCTTTGAAATCCTTCTAATGTCCAATCAAGTCTACATCAACTCTACCTCTTGCTGTTCTGCTCCCTAAGCATTCTTAGGAGAGGGAAACAATCACACTCAGCTCTGGTTCTGTCCAGAATAAGCCTCAAATCTCTACATTCGATGGTCCTCCAGCTTATTGAAGTTTGTTGTCTTTCATCTTTCAATTCTTTCTGGCTCTACATGACCCCATGAATGATGTCCATGGGATTTTCTTGGCAAAGATACTGGAGTGGTTTTTTAGATAAAGAATTGGGTTAAATGACTTGACCAGTATTTCATAGCTGGTGTCTGAGGCTGGAATTGCACTCAGATCTTCCTGGCTCCAGGCCTGGTGCTCCATCCATTGTACCATCTAGCCGCCTGCTATATACACCATCCTTCAATCCTAGCCCTCTCTCTCTCAAAGATACTGAAGTAGTTTGCTATTTACTTCACCAGTGAATTAAGACAGGTTAAATGAATTGCCCAGGATCACATAGAACCACCTAGGTGCCTCTTTTTTCAGATTATCCTGAAACACCCCTCCCCCTTTTAAAAATACCTCTGATCTTTCCTTATTGTCTTCCTCATTAAATTTGTGATTTCCTGGAAAGGAAGGGCTTTTATCTTTCTTTGTATCCCTAGTGTTTTGTCCCTTGCCTAGTTCATAGTAAATGTTTAGTAAATGTTTATTGACTGTTATTTGTTGATTGATAGATCAGCTCAACATCATTTGATACTATTCTTTTTAAAAATCTTATTTACTATCTTATTTTTTCCCAATTACATGTAAATTTTTTTTCAGATTTTGAATTTCAAATTCTCTATATCTTTCCCCGTCTTCCACTGAGAAAGCAAGTTTGACATAGATTATCCATATGCAATCATGCACATTTCCATGTAAGTCATTCTATAGGGGAAAGAGCACAGAGAAAAAAAAAACACTAGAAAAATTATGAAAGTAAAGAAAAAGTATCTTTGATCTTCATTCAGGTTCTATCAGTCCCTTCTCTGAAGATAAGCAGTATTTTTTATCACAAGTCTTATAGAATTGTCTTGGATCATTGTATGGCTAAAAAAAGCTAAATTATTTATAATCTATCATCATACAATATTGCTGTTATCAGGTACAAATTTCTCATTCTACATACTCCACTTTGCATCAGTTCATGTAAGTTTTTCAAGGTTTTTCTGAGTTTATCCAGCTTATCCCTTCTTAAAACACAATAGTATTCCATCTTTGACCATGACATCAGGGAAGTGATGCCATGACATTCAAGTGAATTGGATTTAAGTGCAAGTCACCTGTCTCACTTTCTCCTCCAGAATCATTTGGGTCCAGTGGCCAAATATAGATCAAGACTATTGGAGATGGCCCTGGATGAAATGGGAAACCTTGACCTTTTTAAGTTAAGGTCTTCAACAGGCCTCTGTTTGATTGAGGTCACACTCATTTAGTGATTAAGGCTAGGTAGCAATTGAGAAAAAGAATCTCCTCTTTCACCTAGTCCAAAAAAAAAAATTAAATGAATGAATGAATCTGGATGGGGAAGACCCTCAGGATTTCTGGCCATAGCATAAATGACTGTGGTTTATATTCAATCTGAGTCAATCAGGACCTAAATAATGACCAAATAAGGCTTGGCCTAGGACCTATTGATGGCCAATTAGAATCAGATTGGTTTTGGTTTAAGGCTTGGTCCTTAAGAAAAAAAAAATCTAGCTGGTAAGATATCTTGGAAGGATTCAGAGCTGCAAAAGAGGAAAAAAAATGCTCTTCAGAGCATCTGTAGGTAAAGGTATGATACCTTATGCGAATAGAGGGAAGAAAGGAAAGGAAAGGAAGGAAGGAGGAAAGGAATGAAGGAAGGAGGCATTATCAAAGAACTTCATGGAACTCAGCAGAATTGGGGAGTAAGCCTGGGATGAGCTGCCATTGCCCACTGTTTTCCCAGTTGCAAGCTGGTCCAGGAGTAGTGTTTCAACCAGTGCTCTTTAGAGTGAGAAAAGAATTCTTTATTCAGCAATTCTCATGAGAAGCAGGTGTACTCATAGATGAGCCACACTAAGAACTTTTAGGGAGCAAACTTTATATTGGTAGATCAGTGGTTGATCCCTCCCTTCAAGGTTTAGATTGGTCAGATTTACAGTCAGAGTTGGTTACAATTGGTCAGATTTACTTTCCAAATAATAATTAGGTTGGATACAATCAAAGTTACAATTGGTTGGATTTATCATTTGAATAGCAATTAGGTTGGATTACAATCTCCTCAAAAAGTTTTATGCCTTGTCACTGACCATAGCTGGTTTGTTAGGAACTCAGTTGTCTAACCAGTTGCTCAATTCACAGATGATAGGTAAGATATTTCACCTCTCCCTCCCCTTATCCTGTTCCAACAATATTTGTGGAAATCCAACTTCTCATACTTTTCACAGAGGGAAGGAGGGAAGAAAGGAGGAAAGGAAGGAAGCTTCCAACTGACCAATTCTAGGCCAGCTTTACTCACAGAAGTTGTTTGTTGTTTGTCCTTCATTCTCAAAGAGGACCATGACATCAGGGAGGTGATGCCATGACATGCAAGTGAATTTGATTTAAGTAAGAGAGGGCTATGCAAAGTTACCTGCCTCACTTTCCCCTCCAGAGCCATCTGGATCCAATGGCCAAATATAGATCAGGACTACTAGAGGTGGCTCTACATGATTGATTGCTCAAAGGGTTGTATGGTTTTATAGCCCTTTGTTTATAGCTTTTAACTGCTCTACAGAATGGCTAAATCAATATGCAACTTCACCAACTGTGTATCAATGTCTCAATTTTTCCATATCCTCTCCAACATTTGTCAGTTTCCTTTTCTGTCATATTAGCCAATCTGGCAGGTGTGGCCAATGTAGAGCTTTTTTTTGGGGGGGGAGGGGGTTTCATATTAATAGGGTGCAGCTTCTAGGGGAAATATAGCAGTAATCCTGAGGCTCCCAGATTTTAGGAGTGCTATTGTTCTAACAATTTGTTTGTCAATGATCCTAAAAGTCTCCTGACTTTAGGGATACTATAGTATAATCCTAGAAACATTGCTGACTGCCAGATAACAAAATGTTGGTCAGTGATAACAGGGTTTCTGAGACAAATGGTGAGGTGCATATCAGACTACTCCTCAACCCCACCTCTAAATCATAAAATTCAATGTTGGTACATACCAGATCATTCCTCAGTTCTACCTCTAAGCCATAAAATTAGCATATCAGTGACATGAAGAACCAGATCTTTGTCTTGTCCTATAAATTTATCTTCTTGCTTCTGGTTCTTTGCTAAAATCCTTTTGAAACCTAGCCTGCTTCAATTGACATTACAATTATAATAAACTTTGCCTCTTGACTTGGAGATGGTTTAAGCTTGAAAATTCTTTTGAGACACCTCATGACACTGGTCTGTAACCCTAACCTTTTGGGGTCTCCTTTTGAATCTCAACAATATGATTATAGATAGCTTTGATTATTTTGTCTAAGAACTGCCTGTTTATATCCCTTAATTATTTATCAGTTGAGGAATGGCTTTTATTTCTATAAATTTATTTGAGAAATGAAGTCTTTATTAAAGAAATTCACATAATTTTTTTCATAGTAATGATTATCAACAATATTTTCCCCTCTACCCTATTTCTTTACTGTTTATCTTACTCTCTCTTTTTACCCAGTACATTCTCAAAGGTGTTTTTCTGATTTTTACCTCCCCCAAGCTGCATTCCTTCTATCAGCTCCCCCCCATCTTTTCTCTTATTTCCTTCTCTTCTTACTTTCCTGTATAGTAAGATAGATTTCTACACCCAACTAAGTCTCTTTCCCATTCTCCATGCATTCTTCTTTCTTATCCCTTAATTTTATTTTTTTAGGTAATCATATCATCACATTGAACTCACACCTCTGCTTGCTGGCTCCTAATTGCCTTAATGAGAAAGTTTTTAGGAGTTATAAATATGATTTTTCCTTGTAGTAACATAGTCTATAGCAAATCCTTTATAATTTTTCCATTCCTGTTCACCTTTTCATGCTGCTTTTGCATCTTTTATTTGAAAGTCAAATTTCCTATTCACCTCTGATCTTTTCATCAAGAATGGTTGAAAGTCCTCCATTTCATTAAATATATATATATATATATATATATATTACCCTGAAGGATTATACTCAGGTTTTCTGGGTTGGTGATTCTTGGTTATAATTCTAGCTCTTTTCCTCTCCTGAATATGATATTCAAACTTTTCAGTCCTTTAATGTAAAAGCTACTAAATCTTGTATTATCCTGACTTTGGCTGTGAGATATTGCAATTGTTTATTTTTGGGCTGATTGTAATATTTTCTCCTTGATCTCATAGGTCTGGTATTTGGTTATAATATTTCTAGGAGTTTTCATTTTGGAATCTCTTTCTGGAGGTGATAAATGAATTCTTTCAATTTCTATTTTGACCTTTGGTTCTAGATGATCAGGGCACTTTTCCTTGATAATTTCTTTAAAAATGGTATCTAATGTCAGGAAGACCTGAGTTCAAATCTGGTCTCTGACACTTAACACTTCCTAGCTGTGTGACCCTGGGCAAGTCACTTAACCCCAATTGCCTCAGCAAAAAAAACAAAACAAAAAAATAAATATGTTTTCTACTAAGGATGAAAGGGTAGGTGGGAGAAGCATATCTGTAGTATATTATTCAGGTATTTTCAGTTGTATCCTATTCTTTGTGATCCCATTTAGAGTTTTCTTTGCAAAGTTACAGATATGGTTTGCCATCTCCCTTTTCAGCTCATTTAACAGATAAAGAAACTGAAGTAAACAGAGTTAAAGGATTTACCCAGGCCAGATTTAAACTCAGGAAGATGAGTCTTCCTACCTCCTGACTTGGCTTCTATCCACTATGAAACCAAGCTACCTATCTGTAGTAAGAAGAAATTTTATTTTGTGTAGTTGCAAAGGCTCAAGGAAACTAATAGTTCTAACATCTCCAGAAAAAAAAAGAAATGACCTTGGCATGGCAATCAACTTCAAGTCCAGTGGGAGAATGTGGGAGTAGACCAGAAACGGAAATGGTTTACAAATTCATGGAGCAATTGGGGGAGGAGCAGAGACAGAGATGTGATTTCTTCAGAGGTCATGGCTAATGAAAAGAAAGAAGCTTCATTAGGGAGGCCAGACAAGAAGATATCTGTAAAACTTAGGGGTTTCTGAACCCAGAGCTAAGGGTTAGGAAACTGAATTCCAGAAGATCTGAGAGAGCCTTAATTTTGCAAAACCAAATCTATCAGCGAGAGACTGAGAAATGGTATATTTTTCAGTCCAAGCAATCCTACTCTGAATCTAGGACTAGACTGAAGAAAGACTGAGTCAATCACGAGAGGGAGAACATAAAGAAGGAGGCAATTCATTCAAGATTAATGTAACCGGCAGATGTCACTGTGGAGCATAGTCTAAGCCATACACACTTAAAAAACCCCACAAAAACAACTCTTTCCTTCTGTAGGAATTTGGCAGTCCCTGAAAGATTCGTCTAATGCTCCTACACTCTGAGTAGCCATATCTGATTATACTAGTGGCTTATCTTTTAGTTAAGGGGCACAAGGAAAGCCTCAATTCCAATTTAAATTCTGTCTTTTGAGAAGTTTATCAAAGACTGTTAATAAAATCATAACCATAAATTTTTCTCACGTATTTAGCTCTGAAGACCTCAGATCGGAATTGATTCTTAGCTGCCAGGACAGGGTCTCTTGACCTGTTTTCCCGTGGATCGTAACAAGTCACCATTTTCCCCTTGCTTGGCACAGAATATATAGACATATATAGAGAGAGAGCATTCATGATCAGTTATGGATTTTTATATTTAAAAAAAAAACCCAACAAAATCAAGATAAAGAAAGCTTAAAGAAAGAGCAAGAAAAAACATACGGATGTTTCCATTAGCAAAAAGGTATTGAAGAGCAGGGAGATCATTTAGAGAATAAAATCTTTTGGAGCTTTCTTTAATTCTTAGAGTGGTGATGGCAATAGGCAGCTTCAATCAAAGCCTTTGCTCCATTGACTGTTAGCTATTCTTTCTAAAGCTAGCCTTTTTCACTTAGTCCTTGATTCTGAAGCAGATATTTCAAGATACCTGCAGGGACCTGATCACCATGGTTCTGTTGCTTCTGTTTCTTTATCTGTACTCCTCTCTCCCACAGGCAGATTGTTCTCCCCCTCTGCTCTATTTCAGAGTGATTCTAGGTTCAAAAGCTCCCAGTTTGGCAGAATTCCACTGCTCCAGCTTTAAGACAGTCCAGGTTTTTCAGGGAGTGAATACTATCTCTCAAAAACAGGAATTCTTAAAGTGTGTGTGTGTGTGTGTGTGTGTGTGTGTGTGTGTCTGTGTCTGTGTGTCTGTGTCTGTGTCTGTGTGTCTGTATGTCTGTATGTCTGTGTGTGTGTGTTAGATCCTTCTGTCAGTCTTATGAAGACTATGGACCCCTTCTTAGGATGTTTGCAAATTGAAAGAAATGCTAAGTTTCAATTAGAAATAACTGAAAATAAAGGTGTAGGTTTTTTTCCCCCATCCAAGTTCACAGTTCTTGTGAAATTTATCCATGGACTCCTTTGGGGCCTGTAGACTTCAGATTAAGAATTCCTGCTCTAGAATAATTCCTATTATGCCCCAATAAAGGTTCAAAATTCTTTGTTCATGGAAAAATCAGACTACCTTATTTCTGATTGCCTGCATTAATTGGAAAGATCCCCTCATAACTTCGGAAACTGACTCTTTGCTTATTTCTTTTTTTTCATTTTAAAGTTGCACTTGTGATTCATGAGGGGTTTTTATTATGGAGTTTGGAAAACCAAAGGCAGGGAGCATGAGGTCAAAGGGAGCAAGACCAACATAGAGGGATTTGAGATTAATTTGCTTCATTTGGTAGGTAGGTATTCTTCTCTTGCTGCTAAATCATGTACTATGGTTTAAGTGCCAAACACCAATTCTCCACAGCAATCAGGGAACTAAATACAAATAAGAATCTCTTCCCTCTCTTCCTCTATATGTCTATAAGTTTCTTTAGGAAAGGGACTAGCCATATTTCCTTTTTTTTAATTTTAAATTTTAAATTTTTATTTATTTATTTATTTATTATTACTTTTTATTTGCAAAACATATGAATGGGTAATTCTTCAACATTAACCCTTACAAAGCTTTCTGTTACAAATTTTCCCCCCCTACTCCCCACCCTTCCCCTAGATGGCAGGATATCCACTACATGTTAATTATGTTAAAATACTTGACAAATTAAATATATGTATACTTATTTCCACACATCATTTTTGTGCAGGAGAAATCGTATACTAGCCATATTCCCTAAGAGGGAAAGTAAGTGTATATTAAGTGTTTGTTGTTGTATGGTATCCTGCCTTTCTTCCTCCTTTGAAATAAGACTGAATCATTCCCACTGCATCGTGATTGATGCTAACTCAGAAGTTAGTACTCTCTTTCAGACTCCAAGCATTCCAGCCCAGTTGAACTACTAGCTCTTCTCTGAAGTCCATTTTCCATTTCTAGCTTTCTGCATTTGTACAAGTCAGGCTCTATGTTCCTATCTTCCTTGAAGCTTGAATCTGGTACCACTTTCTATGAAGCTTTCTTTAACCCTATCCCACACCCCAGTAATTAGTGCTCTGTTTTTCCTTGAATTACCCTGTATTGATTTATTTAAGGATATTATATCCCTTCTTAGATCCTCCCCAATAGAATGGAAACTCTTTGAATTTAGGGACTGCATTTTTTGTCTTTGCAATATCAGTACCTAGTATAGTGCCTTGCACATAGAAGGCACTTAACAAATACTTGTTGAATTCTACAGGGATATGTGACAGACTACAAAAGCTCATATCTTTTTTCAGTTCAAGTTGCTCTGATTTTGGACTAAATTCTTATCTTAAGGTATAGGGACACCTTGGGCCTCTTTTGTCAGATTTCATTTAATTTGTGTATTTGGATGGAAAAAAAATCACACACTGATTTTTTACTAACTTCTAATTGAAACTTATTCAATTATTTTAAAAAATCATAATCTGAGAGAAAGTCCATAGATTTTGCCAAATAGGTCCAATGTATATACATAAAACAAATTAAGAACCCTTGCTCAATGATGCATGCATGCTTGGTGATATACTATGCCTCAGTGCATATGTGTATGGGTATGATATGAAATTTATGACTTCTGCCTGGGGAATGAGAAAAGGAGTCCAAGACTGTCTGGAGCTGAGGAGAGTGATGCAATATTCTGGAACTGGAAGTAGGGTGTGGAGTTGATAAGGAGAAGGCCAGAGTCCAGTAGAAGCTGGAGAAAAATGACCATGAGATACACAGAGGGTGAGCAAGAACATCTCTGTTTAATGGTACATTTGGGTTTGGTTACAAATATCAGAAACCTACAAAAAGACAGGCAGTTACAGGAGTGATCACAGGAGTCTGGGACACAGGTATAGTAGCTACAGTAGCAAGGTTTCCTTTGGGGTTGATATGGGAGATACAAATCATCAAGGGTGAAACACAGGAATCCCAAGGCAAGACTAGCCTAGGAAGACAGACAGAGTCATAGAACCTTATACTGGAAAGGAACATTGGATTATCTCATCACAACAAGTATATGGGAAGAGGGGGTCACTCAGGCTTCCTCTCTCTTCCTTGGCTGAACTTCAGATCTAAAAGAAAGATCTAAGAATATAAATGGAAGGGAACCCTATTGATCTCAGGGGTTCCCATGCCCTACTTTCACTTGGAAGCCAGGTATTGAGGCTGCTGTTCTCACAGTTAAGCCCATTTGGGGTAACCTTCAAATGTACTGTCACTGTCGTTTCATTTTGTTGGAGATGGGAGGTAGGCTGGGATAGATATTTGGGATCTTCCCCAGATGCCATCATCTGATCTTTCAGTAATTGGGTAATTAAATTTCTGGAGCTTACTGTACCCCTAGGGCAGTCTAGCCCAACTAGGTAGTCCTGTATTTCTGGTACCCACCTGTCCTGAGCCTCTTAATGCTGATCATAAGCAAAACCATTGACTCAGCTTGACTAGAAAGGAAAGTCAAAGAGTTGCTAAGTCCTTATTGGAGAGTTTTGTTTATGCATAAAGGTTCAAAGGAAAGAGGTGGGGATCAAGCTCAGGGCAAATGTCATCTCTCCTTGCCCTTATCCTGAAGATGGGGCTGCTTTTTACCTCACTTCTTCCATCTTTGAAATGAGCTTGAATTCATCTCACCTTCCCAAGGGTAAAATGAGCCCTCTATACTCTTTTATGCTAACTTAGATCCTCTACTTCTATGGAATATTTCTCCACAGCTATCTTCTTCCCCTGAGCCTGGCCATGAACCTCTCCCCTCAGGAGATATATATGGACAGAAAAAAAAGAAGAAACAGAGGCTTTAGTATGTGCCCCTAGGCCCAAGGACCTGCAGCTGCAGGTACAGGTTATATATATAAATATATATATATAATGTATATATATACTGTATATATAATATATTTTTATATGCAGTAGATTTGTGTGTATGATACTATAGATATGTCACATTGAGACCTGCATGCTGGTCAGGCAGATAGAAACAGTGGCTGGTTTATTCCTAGATAGAGTTACAAACCTTGCCCTGCCTGTCCGCCAGTCCCTCAGCCTGGTCTCTCTCTAACAGAGGATAGAAAAGCTACAAATAGTGGGCCCAGTTCTGTAGGGAGGTCCCCTATAACCCTCCCCCAAAGTTCCCACCAGTTGGGCCCCAGAGCTGCACTCAGCATCCAGATGGCTAGGGTCACCTCCCAGCAGCTCTCGGAATAGCCAGAGTGGTAGCCTTACTCTCTGGAGATGATTCCATTCTTCCAGCTTCCTCAGCACCAAGGTACAAAGGGACAAGTTGGTCCTTGGAGCTTGGCCTTCTGTTCAAGGTGCTGCCAGGGAGTGGGAGAGGAGGGAGTGGGGCATTATGACCTAGAAGAGGGCATCGTGGCTTCTGGACTGTGGATAAGATATGAGAGAAAGAGAGAGAGAGAGAGAAAGAGAGAGGGAGGGAGGGAGAAAGGAGATAAGGTTATAGACGTACAGGGGATTTGGTCTTACAGTTTTGAAAGGAGATCTCTGCAAACACACATTCCCTTTATAAAGAACTACTTTCTATACACATACACGATATATGTGTACATACTATGTGTACATATACATACTCGATATATGTGAGTTTATAAGGGCACATAACATCTACAGGCCCCATATCCACATAATATCAATATCATATATCTCTCACTCACATGTTTACTTACTCATTCCTCTATTAATTCATTCATTTTTTTTTTGAGGCAATCAGATTTAAGGGACTTGCTCGGGGTCACACAGTTGGTAAGTGTCTGAGACCAGACTCAGGTCCTCCTGAATCCAGGGTCAATGATGTCTCCACTGTATCACCTAGCTGCCTCTCATTCACACAATTAAACAGATTGGCTGTTGTACAAATAAGACACTTCATTGCTTGGCTCCAGGAATTCTCTCAGGTTGCCTCTCATGCCTACAATGTTCTCTCTCTCTTCAGCAGTTCCTTACTGATCTCCCTGACTTCCCTGACTTCCTTTTAAATCTCAATTACAATCCCACCTTCCACAGGATATCTTCCCCACCTTCTACAGGATATCTTCCCCACTCTTAATTCTATTGCCTTCCTGCTATTAATTATTTATCTTGTGTGTGGCTTGCTTTGTATAGATTTGTTGGAATGTCTCAGGTTCCTTGAGGGTAGGTATTGGAGCAGCCTGGCATCTTTCTGTGTCTTAAGAGCTTAGCACAGTGTGTGGCCCATAAAAATATTTAGTGATTGATTGATTACCAGCTAAAAAAGTTGGGTGTCTAATTTAGTACTGCTTCCTTTCTGACAGAAAATGGGAAAAATACTCTCTATATGCTCAGATGTCTGCCCTTTAGTTTCCTGGCTCCTAAGTCCCATCCCAACATTTTAAGAACTTCAGACCAACCTTAGGCCTCAGCAAGAGTTTGGGAACCTCTCCCACTAACATATACACTCAACCTTCTAGGATCAAGGGGATGTATGACAGGGTAGATCTAGGAGGTCATGACCTAGGAGTTAACCTTTGACACTCCCAGCCCAGATCTCCCAGTTAAGGACAAAAAGCATGTGAAGACTTGAAGGGACTGTCAAACTCTCTGATATCTACATAGCTAATGCATTCAGATTTGAGAGGGAACCTTGGGGTGGCTAGGATGGGGAACAGCTATAGGAAAGAGATCCTGTAGGCAATTCTCACCTATTTCCTTTCTCTTGTTTAGAAGTGGAGATGGAAGGAGGATTTTAGCTCTCCAAAATATTTCTCAGATTGTTTGGGATTTGGCAAAACAGGAGTCCCTTGGGATGACTGGGGTGAAGGGAGGGAAGGATGCAGGGTGTTAGGAAAAGGTCCTCCATATGTTTCTGATTCACTGGTACTGCACAACAGCCTGTTTAGCCAGCTCTGGTTGTGGAATCCAAAAGCTCTCTCCAGGCTCCTGTAAAAAGCCTTTTTTTTTTTTTTTTTTTTGGAAGCAGGAAGTCTCATATCCTAGCTGTAAACAAACTGCTGCCTGGAGATCCTGCATGAGTGTAGAGTCAACTGGAGGACAAGCTCCCATCTGCTCCAAATGACCTTTTTTGGGGGGATCTCTAACCTTTTCCTCTTCCTCAGGTTACTAGAACTATCCTTGTGTCAGGGCAGTCCCTATTTTCCCCCAAGTAGGTAAAAATATCCTTCCTGTTTTCCCATTCCCCCCTCCCTTGCCCCCCAGAGGCTGATGGACAGGCACAAGGGCCAGATGTACACATCTGCAATCTGCAGTCAGCTTTGCTATGGCTGAGTCCAGGTTTCACTCCAGAAATGGTGTCAGGAAAAAGGGTAGTGGGGGAGGGGGGGAGTAGAAAGAAAAATTCATTGCAGCCTCTCATTCAGTCAGAGACAGGAAGGCTGGGAGATGGGGGTCAGAAGGCTTAGACTCTGTTTTTGGACTCCAGGGACCTCCCCAACAGCAACATCAGGGAGGCAACTTATGGAGTAGGAGTCTAGCAGGCTCTCCACAATGGTGGAAAGCTGGGGGAGGAGAAGCTGAGTTTTTCATGAGAAACTCCTGGGAATGTTTCTCCAAAATGTGTATCTTGAGTTGTTTCCTGACCTCAGGCTAGCTCTTTTCCTGCCTCTGCTTTCTCTTGCTCATTTTTTCTCCTCCTCCCCTCAGCTCCCAGGATCAGCCTTCTCACTGGGCCTGTGCTGGCCAGGTTGTTCTGATTTCTCTGTATCTCTAAGCCCTCTCTACTGGTCACCTCCTTGCTTCTCCTTCCCTTCTCCCCTCTTTACTCTCTTCCTTAGAGTAACTATGGCCAGCTCTGGAAAGGAGCCTAGTTATCTTTATTGAACTAGCCACAGAGACTCTCACAGTAAGCCAATTATTTACTCTAACCATAGAGATTTTAACCTCAGGAGTGAGTGAGTGGCTTCTCTGTCACCTGCTGGCAAGTGTGTGTGTGTGTGTAAATTGGGGGAAAATATCTGTGTGTATATATATATGGGCTTGCATGTGTGCCTGTGTGGTCTCCACATGATTTTTACTGGCTTCAGCCCATGTCAAAGCAGAAGTTGGGAGTACTGGATTAAAAAAAACACACATCCCCATGTGATTTGTGTCTGGGGAGGAAGCAGCCTTTGCTGGCTTAGTCTGAACTGGCTCCAATTCTGATGAGCTACATTCCTGTTGGGATTCAAAGAGGCGTCTTCTGTCCTTTGGCTGTCCATAGCCTCAGGAAGGTTCTATAATCCTTAGGGAAAAAAAGTTTCTAGCCCAGAGATCTCTCTGAGGGGCACTGTACTGGGCCTCATTGGAGGCCCAGTGGAGGGGAAAGAGCCTGGGAAACAGGACTAGTTGAATTAGTTTTACAAAATAAGGAAAAACAAGATCCCAGGTCTCCCTTTCCTGCCACTAACCCAAATTCCCAGCCCTATTGCCTTGAAAATAGCTCTTTAACTTTCTCCATGTCTTTCTGCCATAGCTAAGGGAAATCTGGAACCTGGAGAGATCTAGAGGCAATAAAAGACACCAAATGTGTGTGTGTGTGTGTATGTATGTGTGTGTTGGAAAAGGGGGTGTTATGGTGGTAGTTTCTCTGCCCACACTCATGCCGGCCTGCTCACATGTTGGTGGTGGGGAGCTGCTGCACCCAACCCACTTCCTTGTAGGCAGCAGTCACGTGGCTGTAGATGAGGGTACGCAACTTGGACCAAGCTCTCTGCGTCTCAGATGGGAAGTCATTAGCACACTCCTCAGCAATCACCTCCAGAATGACTCCAGAGAGGATCTGGGGATTGAGGAAGGAAGGGTGGGAGTGAACATTTGTCTCTCTACTCTATGCCTCTCTTCATCCCCTTCAGTATATAGTAAGCTCTTCTATCCCACAATGAACACATCTAAACTAACAAAATTCCTTGACAACTCCAGACTTAACACAAACAGGCATCATGCTGGGGGAAACTTAAAGTGGTATAGGAAGCAGAGTGGTATGGTCTTTGAGCCAGAAGACCTATACTTGAGTCCCAACTCTTATTGACTGTATGACTCTAGAAAACAACTTCTTTGAGCCTCAGTTCTCCCAGCTAAAAAATGAGGGACTTGGAATAGGTGGTCTCCAAGGTCTTTCCCAACTCAAGTAATCTATGATTACAAGATTCTGGGAAGGCACTGAGTCTTCCACCCCATGGGAATGGGATGAAAAAGTCCTGGCTTTCAATCCCAGTACACTTTGTTTTTCCCAGTGACCTTTCCTGATCTACAGCTGGCTTGTACCATTTCTCTTAATCTTCAATGAACTGCTTCCACCCTTGGGTTAGTAGTCACAGAATTTTATCAACTCAGTGAATAGCATAGCTATGGACAGGGTAGGGATGAAAAGTTCAGGATGATGATAACTGCTCCCTTTAATCCCTCAGAGACTCTTTTCATAGATGTAGAAAGACTGCTAGGCAGCTCTGGTTTTGGGGAGTCTGGGCACAGCCTGTTGA
>JAJPUD010002680.1:78686-97606 GCA_023553655.1 Myrmecobius fasciatus | reverse complement strand
GAGAGGAGAAAGGGAACAGGAGTCAGAGGAAGTGAGAGAGTGGATTCAGTTCAGTTATCATTCCATTTGCCCCAAGGCAAATGGCCCCTTTAACTGGCCCCTTAAGGAGGAATGGGGAGAGGGTAAAGGATGTTCCTTCCTTTCTTCTTCATTCTTCCCTCCCTCCCTCCCTCTCTTCCTTCCTTCCTTCCTTCCTTCCTTCCTTCCTTCCTTCCTTCCTTCCTTCCTTCCTTTCTCTCTTCCTTCCTTCCTTCTTCTCTTCCTTCCTTCCACTCTTCCTTCCTTTCTTCCTTCTTCTCTTCCTTCCTTCCTTTCTAATTTCTTTCTTTCTTTCAGAAAAAAAAAAATTATTAGCAGGATCTTGTGGAAGATTAAACATGGCAATAACAGCAACAAGGAAGAAGAGAGATGGCTGTCTCAGAAGCCCTGTCTCATCCCTGTTCCATTCCCCCACTTCAGTGTCCCCTCCCTCCCTTTCCTGTTATACTGAAGGACATTCCTTCCTGTCTGCTGTTTGCAAGAAAGGATCCTTTCATTCTTGGCAGTTGCAATCTCAGCACCTAGCACAGTACCTGGTACAAAGCAAATAAATGCTTATTGATTGATTGAGTGCCTTCTCATTTTCTCATAGGAGAAAATTAATTGAATTCTTCAAGAGAAAAACCCTTCATCAAAGTCCCCCATAATCTTTTCTATTTTATGTAGGGAATTTTATCCTCTTCTAATGAAATTGCAAACTCCATAATGACGAGGATCTTAGTTTTTGTCTGAATTTTTAAATCTAATCCAGTGCCTAGAAGTGTCCTGTTGAAATACGTTAGCCAGGTCAGTTTCATATTCATTCCTCTTTCCTGCTGTGCTTCAAGTTAATTCTCTAACTTCACACACCCAGTGGCTGTCCTTTTCTATTTAATCCATTCTTCATAACCCATATCAAGCCCATAATAGTTATTAGTTGATTGGTTTGTTTTCATTATCTTCAATGTATTATTATATATTATCACAAAATTGGAGATTCCCTAATGGGTAGGCATCTCCCTGCTCTCAGTTTCAGCCCTTTCCAATATATCCTACATCTTTTAATTTTCCTGGAATACCTTTTTATCTGCGCACCATACCTAGGTAAAAACAAAACAAAACAACAACAACAACAACAAACAAACAAAAACAAAACAAAAAACAAAAAAAAAAAAAACAAACCCAAAACTTAAATGACCTTCCATTGCTGCCTATGGCTTACTGTATAAATGTATTAGCTTGACATTCAAAGTCTTCTAAAAATTTGCCTCTACTTACCCTACAATTTTCTCTTCCATTACTCCTTTCCCCAAGGCTTTCCACTCAAATCAAATTGATTTGCTTATTATTCCCCAAACTGGATATATCACATGCCTGCCTCTTTGAATTTCCCTTTCCTTGAAATGCCTTTCCTCCTCTCTCCTTGTTTTGCCCTTCAATGCCCTCTTACATAAAATTTTCTCCAAATGCACCTACTCACAAGAATCTTCTTCCCTTGGATGACTGCAATAGTTATCCGCCTGTCCCACTCTTATATGGTAGATATCATTTGCTACCTAGTTTTATTTCTTACTATGAATGTATCCTTGCTCCCTAATTAGATTGTAGGTTCTTTGAGAGCAGGTTTCTTGGTACATAGTACATTATCCTAAAGGACAATTGTAAATGTTACCATAGTACAAATTCTAATTATTTTTAGAAATTACTTTGTATCAACCCATTAATCTTTTGTATCTATCATCTTATTTTCATGTTACTTCCCTCCCACTTCCTCCCTTCAGTAAAAAAAAAAAAAAAAAAAAAAAAATGAGGGTCTGGGCCATTTTGTTTCATTTTTTTTTGATTTCCAAGGAATAATAAGGTACCTGGCACATAACAGGTGTTTAATAAATAACTGAATACCTAATATGAGCCCTTAACGAATATTTGTTGAAAATTATGTGAAGGCATGAATACAGGAGAAGGCATATATGAATCCATATCCAGGCAAAAGATTAAAGTATTTATTAAATTAAGCCTCTAGAAACTCTAATATTATTAATTTAGGCTTTAGTTAATTGTGATAATATATCTTAACTTTTCTCATTGTTGAAAGGGAATAAAACTGAGGGTGTATATAAAGCTTTTTCCTACTGCCTTGTGGACCTGTTTTGGAGAAATGAATCTACATCTAGGATTTTTTTTTTTTTTGCATGTGTTGGCAGAGAAGGGGTATAGGAATAGAGAGCAACATGTAAGCAGAAAATTAAATATAGAAGATATAAAATTTCTGCTAAATAATTCAAATTAATATCATCAACAAATACTGAACCTGTTTTCAAAGAATTCTCAAGCTAATTGAAGAGAGAGGATGCATTCATAATAATAATAAAAGGTAGCTAAAAGTGAGTACCAAATATGAGTTAGGACTAAGGAAGGCAGAAAAAGCCAAAGCTTTGAGCCCAAAAGCAAAATCAGGTTGGTTTTTGTTTGTTTGTTTGTTTGGTAAGGGTAGGGGTGGGAGGGGGGAGGAGGGGGGGGAAGAGGCATAGTTTAGGCAGTGATTTAGGATTTAGAAGAGTCCATCTTTGCTGCTGACTGAACAAATCAATTAAAAAATTGTTTCAATTGCTTTTTATACATTAAAAATGAAGGAGAATATTCCTTATATCAAAGGTATGCAGTAAGGACAAATAAGAGGATAGATATGAAAATGCCTGGAATGCATTAGCAGTATCTTCATTTGAACTAAGGATAGGGTCTCATTTATTGTTGGGTTTTTGGGTTTTTTTTTGTTTTTTTGAAAATATGTATCACAATTTATTATTATTATTATTGGATTGTAACTACCAAGGTCCTAGGGTAACAGTGTCCTAGGGATCTACTTACTTCTAAGTAGTTAAGGGAGACTGAGCTAGCCAGACACACTTTGGTCCCAGCTCCCAGTACCCCCTCCCCAATTATTCTTGTCCCCTTACTTTTGTGAGGAGAAAAAGCTAGCATAAATAGGTCCACTGGAGCTGTCATCTCCCTGAGACAGCTGGGCCTCCCAAGAGAGCCCAAAATAGGTTTCTCTGAATGTGAGGAGGAAGGTGTCAGAGTTACAACCCAGAGGGGAGCCTCTGAATAGTACTGGGTGTTCCCTCACTGCTTTGCCTGTAGAATGTGTAGAATCCTGACTTGAGGGGTAGGGGAGAAGAAACAGTCCTAATGTATGATTCTTTACCTATAACCACTTTAGTCGTGAGGATGGAGAACTCTTGTTTTCTCCACTCCACCCTACTCCATGACAGATTATAGTGAAAGCTGAGGGTACAAAGAAGAGTTAATGCCCTTTTTTCATTCAGGAGTCACTGAACTGGGAAAGTGGCAGAAGGCGGTGAGTGTGGAGAGCAGACAGGACTTCTGTCTTTGCATTTTCTCCAGCTGAGGAGCAGTAACTCCCAAAGCTCCAATGAGTTACATTTGTGAACCCAACTTTTTTGGGGTGTACCTGAGAGAGGTAAAAAGATAGAGGTGCAGGGTGACCTTAGCTAGAGGGTTTTAAGAGATATGACATAAATCTTGTCCCTTGTCAGTAGTCATGTTCCAAATAACTCAACTTTTGACATATCCCACTCAGACAAAGAGATCAGAGTCTGTGAAGTTAAGGAATAGGGTAGCTGATTGGGAAATAGGGAACATAAGGCAATAAAACAGAAGATTGGGTCGAAGAAATTTGTAGCTCATTTAATTCCTCCCTGATTCTGGGACTGCTTGGTTTTCCTTTGGCATAGCTTTCTATAATTCTGAACTTCCTAAGGTTTTATCCTGTGAAGTAGCTATTATCTGTAACCAGCTAGATAGTGTGGTGGCTAGAATTCTGGACCTGGAGTCAGGTAGTCCTGAGTTCAAATCCTGACTAGGATGCTTAGTGTCATGTGACCTTTGGTAGATCATTCCTCATCTTTAAAATGGGGGTAATGATAGAATCTACTGAATAGGGTGGTTATGAGTTTTAAAATGAGATAATATGTCACTATTTAGGTATTAACTATTAGCTGTGTATTACCTTTTATGTTTTTTTCTCTCCCATTCCTTGGAGCAAAAGGGCTTTTTTTTTTTTTTTTTTGCCTATGGAGCCCCACATCAATGATGTGGCTGACATCAAAATGAATTAAGGACTATGACTGTTGAGCTTCCATCCAGGCCACTGTCCCATTTACCCAGACCAGTATTGAATCCCATCCAATTGAAATGAATCCAATAGAACAACTATTTAGTTATCTAAGAAATACTTTTGTGAAGAAGGAAAGGAAGAAATGAAATGTGCATTTATTAAGCACCTATAAAGTGTCAAGCACCGTGCTAAACTTTTTTTTTTTTTAGAAACGATTCTTAAAATGATCTTGGGAGAAGGGTGCCATCATTACTCCTATTTTACAGTTGAGGAAATTGAGGTCAAAAGAGGTTAAATAACTTGCCCAGGATCACATAGCCAGCAGGTCCCAGAGGCCAAATATAAGTTAGGTGTGTTAACTCCAGGTTCAGACACTAAACTACCCAATTGCTCAATCATTGCCTTCATTATCTATGCAAGTCATTGTTGACCCTAAAGCAGGGATTAAGTACCATAATAGGGATGGAATTGGAAGAATTGGGATTTTTTTCTGTTTTGGTTTTATTTTATTTTATTTTTAGAGTCTTGAGATGCCTAAGCATTTATTTAGCTTCATCCTTTTTTCCTCTTTATTGCGCTCTCCTCCCATTCCTGGGGTGATTCAATCTCCTCCTTTAGGGAAAGTCTGATTCTCCAAACTCTTGCTCTCCCATTAGCTTCAGTCATCTGTTGCTAAATTGTAGATTCAGGTACAAGTATATGCATATGTAGGTAAGAACAAGGTTGTAGATTACAATCTGTAGCATTATGAATATATCCTGTAGATTAATCATCTATTTGTATGGGTTCAGGTATAAACATGTTTCTGTGAAAGTTTGTAGGTCCACTGTGCCTGAAATTGTTCCTCTGTAGTTTCTGGGCTGGACTTAGAACTCCCTCCACAGTTTTTTTTTTTTTTTCCCTTCCCCAGGAGACTGCCTAATTTTATCAGTAAAGTTCTTTTTTCTTTTTACCCAGAAGTTTAAGTTGGCATCTTGTTTAGTAGCTGAGTCTGTAAGAGGTGACTGCCTGTATGTGAGAAAAGGTGGCAATCTTAACATGTGGTAGTGTCTGTGTGGGTCTAGGAGACCCTAGATGGGTAAGGGCATTATTATTTTTATGTCTGAGAGGAAGACTGTATCACCTGGGTAGATGTGCAAATTGTATAACTAAATAAGAGACCCCAGTCCAAAGGGTAAAGGGTGGGGCCCTTCTGGACAGTAGTTTGTTTTTTTTTTCTCTTTTTCCTCTTCCTCCCCTGTCTCTCCTTTTCTTTCTCTCTCTTTCTTTCTCTAGCAGAAGATGATAGAAAGGAGAAAGAAGATAAGGAATTTCCTCCTGAAGCCCCTTCCTTACTCTGTAAAACCTAACTGGAACTGTATCCTTGGAGAGAAGGTGATTTCATGTGTTTGGGAGTTTTTGTCTTGGGGATGAAAGCAGATTCATCAGAAGGGTCATCTTTTTTCAGTTCTTGGTTCTGTTCATTTGGTATAGGGGTGTTAGAACTGAGATTAAGAGGCTTGAGGAGGGGAAGAGAGGGAGAAAGAAGTCTTTGGAGCAGGATATATATGAGAATATAGGGAGGAATTCAGGGTCACTAGGCCTGAATCAGAATTGAATATGCCTTCCAATTTATTCTCTTATTCTTTGTCGGTCTCAATCAAGTGGTTTTTAATCAGGTAGGAGATGCAAACTCCTTTTCTGTTCCTTTCCCTCCATGATTCTCAGTTTTCCCATTTCTAGAATGGGGAGAGCATAGCCTTTGTCCCCATATGAGGGGAAACAAAATTAGGGCTTGTTAAATCTTTGCTGGAATATTGACTCTGGTGGTTAGAAAAGGAAGGTAAGATTGGGGGGGGGGCACTGTTTTTCGATGGAGGTTCACTTGCTAAGGACTGGGTGGAGAGTCCTGAAACAGCAGAGATGCTATGCCTAGATGGCCCCTTCCCAATAGCTTTCTTGTGCCTTTCTTTCTTTGCTGCCCCCCAATCCTAGGGAAATCACCTCTGGCGCTTAGTCCTATCCACCTAGAAGCCCATTGGAGGCCACGACCCCCTCCCTCAAACTGCTTTGGGGTGTTTAGAGCCAGAGACTGACTCCAGCTGGCTCCTCACCAAATGCCTTCTCTTAGGGCTCCAGGTTGGAGTCAGGGAGTAGTGGCCGGGGCGTTATCCCGGCTGGGTCAAGGACCAGGAATGACACTCACCTCACCAGGATGGCCACCCCCACGTCCTCGCAGTTGGCATATAGCCGGGCCCACGTATCCTGAACCGCCTTCCTCTCGGTCTCGGACAGCTCCTCGTTCCGCTCTCTGCGCTCAATCTCCATCTCGCCCGGCACTTTCTCCATGAGCAGTGGGGCTGAGGAAAGCGGCGGCGGCACCTCTGCAGAGTCAGACAGATGCCGAGACCCCGGGGTACCGGGGTATCTCGGTGCGTGCGCTTTGCCTGTGGCAGGGACAGTGTCTTTCTCTTCCTCCTTCCTTCCTTCCTTCCTTCCTTCTCTCTCTCTCTCTCTCTCTCTCTCTCTCTCTCTCTCGCTCTCTCTCGCTCTCCCTCTCTCTCTCTCCGCCAGCGCGCACGTCCCTCTCTCTGCGTGCGTGTATATGTATATGGAGCAGGGGGCGGGAGACTGGGGTGGGTGGGGGGACCTCGGGGGCGGGGATGTGGTCTGCCTGAGGGGGAAAAATTTTTCCAGCACCACTAACCAGAGAAGTGAACGGGATGAGATTGGAGGTGGGGAGTGGGAGATCTGACTCCCGCCCTCTAAGCAGTCTTCTCGGTCCAGAGCGTGCCTGTGTTTGGTAGGTGTGCGTTGGTGTGTCTGGGCGACTTAGGATGGATGTCACTCTGCGTGGCTTGTCAGTAGCAATGCATGTGTGTGCAAGCGCGCGCATGCCTCGGTGTGTCCAAATCTGTGCTTGTGCGCGTGTATCTCGCTGCGTGGCGGAATCGTGTGTGTGTGTGTGTGTGTGTGTGTGTGTGTGTGTGTGTGAGTGTGTGTGTGTGTATGTACTCGTGTGCGCGCACGCCCTCGCGCGTTCGTGCGCGCGTCCCTCACACCACGGGTGAACTGACTCAAAGTCCAACATTCACTGCTGGCATTTTCCGACTCCTACCTCCGCCCAGGGTCTGGAGAATTGAAAGCTCCTTCTGCACCAGCACCAGCGCCGGGACCCGCTACTGCAACGGGTTTGCGCTGCTAGATGGGTTCCCTCTCCTTCCTCCACAATTTCTTAACCAGCGGGCAGCCAGAACTCTTCCCCCACTCCGTCCTTCCCCTCAGACAGCTGAGCAGCTTTTATGACTCAGGGCTTTTTTCAGTTTTTTCACTGCCCTTTGGGTGCCGCGGAGGTAACTCAGTTGTGACCCTCGGATCTGGGGCCAGACTCAGGCGAACAGAAGGTTCGGCTGGCCACAGCTGAGGACAACTCTCTTCTTGCCTTAACTTCCCACCTCTCCACAGTCCTCAGCTAATGCATATACAGAATGATTCTGATAAGCTCCTACTGGGTTTCTTTAGGAGGCTGGATTAGGGGAGACAAGGAAAAAGCAGAAATATGGAAAGACACCAAGAATGAGGCCCTCTCTGGAGGCCCAGCTGTGGGACTAGGGTTTGAGGCAGAGGAAAGTCCTGTGGAAGTTGAGAGAGAGCAACAGCAGAAGGGGATCTTCATGGTTGGGGAGTGGTAGGAGATTGACAGATATTTGCAAGTGGATCAAAGGGTCAAGATCAGGTCCCCATGGACCCTCCAGGAGATTGATCCTTTCCCCAATCCAATCCAATTCAACAAACATTTATTTTTATTTTTTTATTTGCAAAACATACATATGGGTAATTCTTCAACATTAACCCTTACAAAGCTTTCTGTTACAAATTTCCCCCCTACTCCCCACCCTTCCCCAAATGGCAGGATATCCACTACATGTTAATTATGTTAAAATACTTGACAAATCGAATATATGTATACATATTTCCACACTTATCATTGTTGTGCAAGAAAAATCATATCTACAAGAAAGAAAAATCAGATAAAGGAAACACAATGCAAGGAAACATCAATAGAGAGCATGAAAGTGTTATGTTGTGGTCCACATTTCACATCCCTCTGAGTGTATATGGCTTTCTTCACTGAACAAGTGGAACTGGTTTGAAACATTTCATTGTTGAAGAGAGCCATGTCCATCAGAATTGATCATAATATAGTATTGTTGTTGCTGTGTATAATGATCTCCTGGTTCTGCTCATTTCACTCAGTATCAGTTCATGCAAGTCTCTCCAGGCCTCTCTGAAATCGTCCTGCTGGTCGTTTCTTACAGAGCAATAACATTCCATAACATTCATATACCATAATTTATTCAGCCACTCTCCAATTGATGGGCATCCATTCAGTTTCCAGTTTCTAGCCACTACAAAAAGGGCTGCCACAAATATTCTTGCACATGTGGGTTCCTTTACCTCCTTTAAGATCTCTTTGGGATATAGGCCCAATAGAAACACTGCTGGGTCAAAGGATAGGCAGAGTTTGATAACTTTTTGAACATAGTTCCAAATTGCTTTCCAGAATGGCTGGATCTGTTCACATCAACAAACATTTTTTAATTACCATCTATATGAGTGTGGGGGAAGAAACAGAATTTTTCCTCTTCAATTCAATTCAGTAAATTTAAGAAATGTGCTACTAAGGGTACACTAGGGATACAAAAAGAGGCAAAAGACAATTCCTGTCTTCGAGGAGCTGTAGTCTACAGAGGTGATAGAATACAAATAATTTGAAACTTGAACACTAAATATGCAAGAGGGCAAAGAGACTGTTGGGAAGGAAAGATCATGTCTAGTTTAGGAAAATAAGGAGGAGCTGAAGGTAGAATAAGGAGGGAACTCATGTCTTCCTACTATCTCTGAAGGATCCTTGAGGGAAGAGGTCTAGCTCTCTGACATGAACTATTTCCAACTATCTGGGCCTCTTCCACTCAGTGCCTAATTGCAGAATCCCTCTCTGCTTCTACTGCTAACTTTTTTGAGTGGGGAGGGTTTATAGAAGAGCTTGGGCTTCCAATTCTAAATCATTCTAAAGATCAAACGAAAGAGAGATTGCAGGAGATAGATTTCAGGTCTATACTACTTATTGGATCTATGTGATTCTCCCTGAATCTCTAGTCTTCTGATGTCTGAGCCTCCACTTAGCAGAGGCTCAGCTCAAACTCCAAATGCAGGACTTTCCTTCAAATCACCCTCAAGTTCCTAAGTGGAGAAATAGCAGCAATATTTAATGACTAAGATGGGTCTACATAACAGTTCTCACTTTTTTCTGGCTACCTCCAGTCTTCTTAAAAATCTCTTTCCAACCTAGCCCTTTGGTTCAGACAGCTCTCTTATCTTTGCATCTGTGCCTCTTGTTTCTCCAATATATTAAGCAACTCTGGTAAATTACGCTGTGCAAAGCATGCAAAGGTTATAAGACATGACCAGTTTTTCTTTTCTTTTTTTTAAATTTTTAAAAAATTTTATTTGCATAACATATGTATGAGTAATTCTTCAACATTAACCCTTACATAGCTTTCTGTTACAAATTTTCCCCCCAACTCCCCACCCCTCTCCTAGATGGCAGGATATCTACATGTTAATTATGTTAAAATATTGGCAAATCGAATATATGTATACATATTTCCAAACTTATCATTGTTGTGCAAGAAAAATCTTATCTACACAAAAGACATATCAGATAAAGGAAACACAATGTAAGCAAACATCAATCAAGGAGTATGAGAATGATATGTTGTGGTCCACATTTCACATCCCTCTCTCTGGGTGTATATGGCTTTCTTCAGTGAACAATTGGAGGTGGTTTGAAACATTTCATTGTTAAAGAGAGCCATGGACATGACCAGTTTTTCTTCTTGCTTCAATGACCTTCATTCCTTCCATGACATCAGATGAGATTTCAGAGTACTTAACTGTTAGCAAATTGCAGTCTCACACAGATTCCTTGTCCCAATTAACTCCTTCCTTCTCCCCAAAGGCACTGAAAACAGATAATCTGAGTCAGAGAATAAGTGAATCTTGGGCTTTCACAGAGATAGCTTGATATAGTGGAAATAAACTCTAGACTTGGACTCAAAGGCCCATCTTGGGTTATGCTGCTTTTAAGTAAATCACATAATCTCTCTGAGTTTTAGCACCCTTATTTGTTAAAAGGAAAAGGTTGGAGCAGATGGTTCCAAGGTCCTTTCCAGTTCCAATATATTGGAGTTCTTTTCCCAGAACTAGTTATCATTTTCTCAGAGTCTTGGGCTATGGAGCTCTCTGCCTTGCCTCCTGCTTCTGCAGGGAATGTACCTTCTGTTGAGGGAACTTCTGCTGAGGGGAAATACAGGATGAGATTAGTTGAGTTGATTACTTGCCTCCTCTTCTTCCTTTTCTCTATCTCTTTCTCTGAGTCTTAGGTTTAGGTCAGTTGAGTGAGGCCAGCTAATGAAGCTGACATTTATTGTCCCCCCTGAAGGACTGCCATTGCTTCCTCCACTCCTCTCCCCTAAAGAGCTCAACCAGATTAATCAACCCCACCAAGGTCGATTTTGCTGACACAGCTAATCAGCCTTATCCTCCTAATCCAGCCCTGGGAACAATCAAGGGAGCCTCAGGACAGAGCATTACTGAACTAGTAGGAGACAACACGGCCTGTCCTGGCTCCATCACTGTGGGGCCCCTTCCCACCCTTATTCTGGGCTGGGAATGGGGGCATCGGAGGCATGTGTACCACGTTCCTTTTGCTCAGCACTTTGGTTATGCTCTGGCGGAGGCACTTCAGCAATCAGGTCCATCCGTAAGCAATGGGTAAAGACTGGACTGGGGTGGGAGTTGAAGCCAGGTGGGAGCTAGCTAGAAACCTGGGAAGAAGCCTAAGGGTTTTTGGGGAATACTTTTCTCCATCTCTCCCTATGGAAGGAACTGTGGTCTTCATTCAAATCCCTATAAATATATAGGTCAGGGTGATGAGAATTCTTTCTGGGATAATTTGAAGACCTTGGACCATAGTTCCCACATAGTTTCATACCTTGGGGATAGGTTTGTGGAAGAGAGGAGGTGGAAGAAGGAACTTGATATAGCACTCTCCAAATTGTCCCCATTACTTCTTGTGACCTTTCCATTTTCCCTCTCTCTGTGCTAACCCCAGAAAGGAAGATGGACCAGAAGAGACAGCTGCCAGCAGCTTAGACAAGGGACAAGGAATGTCTGGCAGGTGAGATTCAAGTGGTGATATGGGAAGACTGTAAGATGGTTCAAGAAGTAGGCTGTGAAGGAAGTTTTCTGTAACTATCTGTGGAAAACGAGAGAGTCTACATAGTTCCTCTAGTTTCATATATATCCAAATGCCTATCCTGGCTGTTTGGTTGTTTAAATTTGGATTCTAGCAGCTTTTTGTTTTTCACCTTCTTCCCCTTTGCCCCAGTGCACCTCCTCCCTCCACTCCCTTTCTGTTTTGGAAAGAGGTTGAACAAAGATCTTCCATCATGCCTGACTTGTCTCTTCTGGAATAACCCTTGTGTCCAAAACCTACTGTGATAATGTAGAATAGCTGAGACCAAATCTTCTCATGCCTTCCTTTCCCCCTTTAACCTCCCCCTTCAGTCCTAGCAGCTTGTAGCTCTCTCTTGCCTGAACTCTCCAGTAGGATTCGATGTTATGTCCCCAATAGAAGGAGCTGAAGGAATATGACATCATCAGTACTTAGTCCCATTGGCTGGACAGCCCCTGTGGGTAGGACACCACCCTGTTTGGCTATCAGATATTAACTCTTCCTTAGGCTGGGTCCACTTGTCCTACTGAGGACTGAATATTTCTGAAAACTTGGTGACCTCTCTATCCTTGATCTTATTCTTGTCCTCCAAAACATGGTGAAATAATTCCTCTGGTCAAAAAGCTCCTATGCATGTGGATGATTATCAATTAATCAATCCACACATATTGCTCGATGATTAAAGCAAGGTGCTTTTTTGTACATATTAAGCACTTAATAAAGGCCTTTTGGTTGATTCACTCCACTATTATGTGTTAAGGCCATTATCTGTATATGTTCCTTGTATACAGATATTGGGAAGACCATACAATCCCAGAATCACAGGTTTAAAACTAGAAAGAACATTCATAGATCATCTAGTTCAATCTTGTCATTTCACATATTAGGAAACTGAGACCTAGAAAGATAAGTCATTTGGCAAGGACAAATAGGTAGTACATGGTAGTCCCAAGATTCAAGCCCAGGTCCTAGGACTTATAATACCAAGGTCAGTAGAGAGAGTTTGTAAAGGTTTGGCTCACTATTCTTCCTTTCCCTGATGATCGAGTCAGTTACCAGCAGTTATTGAGTATATTTTATGTGCCAGTACAAGAATGGGTTATCCTATAGTTCCTAAAGACATATACCTTATTGCTGTTTGAGAATTCTCCCTCTGAGTGAGTAAGGGCTTAGGTAAGTAGCTACTGCTTTTATTGGGCTGTTAGGTGGTTCATGAATAGGATGCTAGGTCTGGAGTCAGGAAGACATTTTTTCAGAATCCAGTTCTGGCCTCTGACACTTAATAGCTGTGTGACTTTGGGCAAGTCACTTAACCCTGTTTGCCTCAGTTTCTCATTTGTAAAAAGATCTTGCTAATGGGGTTAGTAAGAGTCAGACATGACTGAACAACTGAAACTGCTTTTATTTGTTTGTGGAATAACCCCCTTCTCTTTGCAGAGTCAGACTGATGAATAGATTGGCATAAGGATGTGCCTGCAATATATCCATCAGGCATGGAAAAGGGAAAGTGTTGTGGAGAGTTCTTGCTTTAAAGTTAGAGAATTTAGGTTTTAGTGCTGGCTCTGACACTTAGTGTCTGTGTGACTACAGGCAGATCACTTTCCTCATCTGTCAAATGAAGGAGTTAGACAACATGACCTTGAAGGTGCCTTGCAGTTCTAAATCTATATTATATGAACACAGCAAGCTGTGAAAATCTGTTCCCCCATCCCCTTTTTTGCCTCCTGTTTTCCTACTTCTCAGCTCATCATTTTGCCTCCAGTTGTTCAATCTTTCAGTCAGAAAGCACCAAAGTGATTCAAAGTGTCAAATAATTCAAAATTACAAGAGTTCAAAAGAGGACCAAACCATTCATCAATTCAAAAAACTATCTGCCTAGGTCTCTATTAGGCAGGCTGGTTGGAGAACACAAAAAATGAAAAAAAAATGAATGAGTAAATAAAAACAACTCTAAAACACTGTTAAATTAAGATCTGGGTCAATTGCAATAACTGATCCTAGTCCCAGTGAAAAGAGGAAGAAATATTCCTCTTCTCTCAGTGAGAGTGAGGAACTAAAGATATAGAATATCTCCTATGCTATCAGAGGTGATGTCAGAACTCTTTGCTTGCTCAAGTTTTTTGTTACAAAATTTTCTTTGGTAGAAGATATCTATTGGAAAATTATTCTGTTAAAAAGACCTAAATAGTTGTTATCATAAGGAGCATATATAAATAAGAACAAGAATTTGGTTTCAGATGACAGTTGTTTATTTAAAATAGTTTTAAATTCCAGATTTGGATAGATTTCAGATTTGGATAGGATTTCAGAAACCATTTAGTCCAAAATGCAGAACTAAACAAGAATTCATTTCAGAGTATTCCTAACTAATTATCATTCAAACTTCATTTAAAGACCTCTAGGTAGAGAGAACTTACTACTTCTCTATATCTTTTGGAATCCTTTTTAAATAACTCTAATAAGTGGGAAGTTTATCCTTATAAGGAACCTAAATAGTTTATTCTGCAACTCTTTACCAATTAATTTTAGTTTTGCCCTTTAGGGCTAAGCAGAAAAGTATTATGCCTCTTCAAGAAGACATCTGGAGATCTCTGCTTCAAAGATGTAAATAATACATCCAACTGTGACTCTAGATCTTGACACAAGGGACCTTAGCTTTGAGGGGATATGGAGTGCAATTTGTTAGAATGAAGAGGGGAACAGGGTTGAGGAATATATTCAGAAATGCAGCACTATCATAAGTTTGGAAACAATTACATTTTGGTCTTCCATTTCAGCTCAAGTCCTGGTCCTCCCTCTTCTTGAGGATCCTGCTATATGTTGGAGGAATAATAAGCCATGAAAATGAGCACCAATGGATACATACTTTCTGTTATTTTCCCCCCCTTAGATGGACTGCTTTTCATGAAGACAGGTATTGGACTGAGGAAACTACTGAAAATCCCAAGTCTCTAGAACCTATCCCCTTTTCTCAGAAACTGTCCATAATTTGACAAGGCCTGGTGGGAAGAGACCTTTAGGGCTAAATCAATCCAGAGTTCTTTGGGCTGTTGTCAAATTCAGAGGGGAGGTGTGTGGGATGAAATCCCAGAACAAGCAAACATCCTTGGGATCTTTAACATAAGAACTGTCCACTGAGTGAGGGATGACTGGAAATTGTTTGGCTGAGTATTTATTTGTCTACTTGAGAACAACATTAAATCTCATTTTTCTGTCAAGAGGAGTGTTGATTACAATTTAACATGGTTGTCGCTCACTTCAGACAGCATCTTTCCCCCTCTAATCCTCAGAACTCATTCTGTCTCTGGCTGTTTTGTTGAGATGATCTGTGAAAAAAAAAATGTCAGAAGCATCTGTGACATGTCTGCCTGAAACTGAATGAGGACAGCTAACAAATACCTCTTTTGAATGTACTCTGTCTAGAAGTGTGATTGATGAAAAGTGTGTGTGTGTGTGTGTGTGTGTGTGTGTGTGTGTTTTGGGGAAGTGGAAATGAAAGGTATATGTATATTGGGAATATAATATGTGCTTGAAGCATATGTCTGTATTTATGCTGGAAGGTATGTATATATGTACATATCTGGGGAGATAAGACAAAAAGTGTCATGGCTTTTTTGTATGTTTTGTTTTTGATACATTTATCTTCTGAGTGACCAAATAGCCAGTGTGGGAAGGGAGAGAGGATACTTTGGGTGGCAATTTTCTCACTGCTCAGTAACTTCAGCTGTCTCTTTCCCTTGCCCACCCCCTCAGCTGCTTTGCCATTTTTCTCTCTGTATAATCCTTCATGACCCTGTGCAGAGGTAAAAACACATTTCTGTTTCTACTTAGAAATTCAGACATGAGCCATCCTGGAGGCTGCTCCTGATTGTCTTGTGACCATTAATCTTCAAAAGAATGCTGGCATATATTCCTGTCCCTAAGCCTCCCTCCTTCCCCAACCCTTGCCACTGCCTGAATTGGGTGGTTTATGGATCTTTGCATTTGGCTTCTCCCCATTGCAGCCATCCTTGTGGTTCATAAAAATGGAGGTAGTAACAGAAAAATTTCTTGAGGCAGAACCCTTTGGCTCAGGAGAGGAGAGGAGAGCAGA
Organism: Myrmecobius fasciatus; assembly: GCA_023553655.1. Classification (NCBI taxonomy): domain Eukaryota; kingdom Metazoa; phylum Chordata; class Mammalia; order Dasyuromorphia; family Myrmecobiidae; genus Myrmecobius; species Myrmecobius fasciatus. The sequence continues at coordinate 82,078 of JAJPUD010002680.1, read as the reverse complement.
GCAGATGGAGGGGCAGAGCAGAGATGGAGAGGAAGTCTGCTTCAGAGGGATGGAGAAAGAAGCAGATCCCTAGGGAAAGGCTCCTCACACTAAAAGAGAAATAAAGCAGTAGCATTTGGAAAATCAATTCTAAGGTGCTGAAAAGAAAAGTTTTTTTTGTTTTTGTTTTTGTTTTTGTTTTTGTTTTTGCTTTAGTTCAGTACTTGTTTATGGCTACCTGCTTCTGTTTGTCATCTTGTCATCTTCCTGGGTGGCAGCTCCCTCATTAATGACAGCATTATGGCAGAAGGACAGCATCCCTTGGCTGGGTCTTGGGATCCTATGATCTCATTTCTCTTGCTTGATTTCTTCACCATGTTCCTGTCATTTCATTATAGTCTCCACTGGTCATTCCCTCCTGGGATGTAGCTGGGTCAGGACCCAAAACTGGATGGATCTACAAGGATGGCTCCCCAATGGGACATAATTATGAGACCAAGTTCTAGGGGAGTGGTCTTTCCTGCTCCACCACTGAGAAGACTCCTATGGAAGGGGAGGGCGGTGAGATTGGTTGCTTGGATTTAGGAAACTGCCTAGGCCCTAGGCAGCTGGGAGGACATGTGTACTGGGCAGGATGAGAGTTTTCCCTCAGCAAACAGGCTGGCTGTGGTGGGAGCAGATTGTGTTTACACCTTCCCCCTACACCCATCCCACGCTTGCGTGTTATTCCTGGGGCCTCTCCCACCTCAGGTTCTCAACACAATCTGTACAATTGCCTCTCCTGCTTCAGAAAGCTGGGTCTCCTTCAGCCAGGAGGGCTTCTCCAGAAAAAAAAATTGCCTGGGGCCCTCTAGGTTTCCTTCACCTCAACTCCCATTCTTGACCACTTTGGGAAAGTATACCTCCTCTCTTTCTCTCTCTCTCTCTCTCTCTCTTTCTGCCTTTTTCCCCCTCCTCCCTTTCTCTCTCTCTCTTTCACCTCTCTCCTCCCTCTCTCCCTCTCCCTTGTATTTATATGGAGTGTGTATATGTGTGTATATACATATATATATATACACACACATATATACACATATATACACACATACCTTCCCATTATCTGCCACCCATTCCTCTTCTGTTTAATATTTTATTTTTCCTATTGTATGTAAAAAAATTTCTAACATTTGTTTTTTAAACTTAGAGTTTCAAATTCTCTCCCTTCCTTCTTCTCTACCATTTCTCTCATTGAAAAGACACGTGAAGGTATGCAAAACAATCCATCCCTCTTCTATATGTATGACCTTTAACAAGATGCTTGGGATTGGGAGCTAGGAAACCCAAGCCTTGACTTATTGTGAGTGTTCCCATAGACATTTTCTTTCCCAGCAGAAGAAAAAGGCCTAAAGTAATGAGAATAAGTTTTGAAAAAATCCCCCTTTCATGGGAGCTAAGGACAGTAATATAGACAGAACTGGGAAGACCACCTGGGTTGCTAATCTCTCCCCTGCTCCTTTCCACTGTGTGGTGTGGTTCTTTCCTAAAATCTTCATGTAAAAAATATGACCAAATTACTTTGATCTTGCAACTCCAATTCAGAATGACAAGGAATAACTGAGACTGAGGGTAAAGTCAGGCATATAGAGACAAAGGCAATAAAATGGTAAAGATGGGAAAATAGGAGTTAGAAGCTCCTTCTCCTCCCCCACAACTTCCCTGCTGATAAAACTCTATTCTTTGTCACCATCCTTATGGCAAGTAAACTGATCCACATCTTCCCAGGGACCTTGAGCAAGGAGGGCATTATGAATTCTCCCCACGCCAAGAAATCAAATTCTCTCCTTCCATGTCTCCTGTCCTCATATCACTGAATTCCACCCCCCCTTTCATCCTGGCTCAGAAAGCAGTCAGGAGGTAGCTGACCTGATATGTTTTTTATCCTCCATCTGAATACTAATCTCTTCACTGGTAGGAGCCTGAGTGACAGCAAAAAGGCTGATCTGAGCTGCAGGGAAGCAGGGGGCATCAGCTGGGAGCAAGGAAGGTGTTGTCCTCAGTTGCTTCTGTTGCTGAGACCCAGAGCTAGTGTGTGTGTGTGTGTGTGTGTGTGTGTGTGTGTGTGTGTTTGAGGAAGCATGAAGGGAATTGCTGTACACAGCAGCAACAGCCTTACTCTGAGTATGATGATTTATTGGAGAGAACACTTCCTACTTTGAGTTGCATGCACTCATACATGTGTGCAATGCCAGCACACATATATATGCATGCATGTATATATTTCCTGTAGCCATCCTAGAAACCTTATTGGAAATATTATCAATTCATTGGTCTGATCAGCTCTACATATAGGTCTCAGTAAGCAACAGGATTTATCAATATATAAGAAAGGCATTTTGTAGTGCTTTTGATATATGTGGAGTATTCAGGTACCCAAGTACCCAGACTGTGTATGAAAAGATCTTTAATGATGTTCTGTTGATGCTGCAAGGAGCATCATTGGGAAACCCTAAAATAATCCCTAAGGAGAGATTAAGGAGAGGAGGAAAAGATATTTTTCGATGAGACTTGAAATAAGAAGGAGATACAGCGGGAAAGCCAGGAAAATTGTATCCTTGGTAAAGATCTGGAGGAAGCAGCTGCCTATCCCTAATAGCTGGTGGTTCAGGGAGTAGGATTGGGTCTCTAATCTGTGGGTTTGGGGATATGAGCAACTTTAGATCTGGACTAATCCCCTTCAAGGTGACAATAACACAAAAATTATTCTATGAACAAGATCATCCCAGTAAAGGATTCGGTCTCCTGCCAGTTGCCAGGGGTGCTTAGCCAAGGTTATCCACCCTGCTTTTCAGGAATTCATTATTCAAGAATGCAGCTGACTCCAAATATAAAGTGCCACTCTCTTTTTGCCAGATGAAAGTACATGAGTCCTGTCTGCCTAGGAGATGTCTATTCTGATCCCTGGCCAATATCCCTCAGTTGGAAAGCAGGAAGAACTGATAGGAGAGAAATCATTAAAAACAAACAAACAAACAAACAAACAAAAACAAAAAAACATTGACAGCCTTCTCGGCAACCCCCATTCCCAAAAGATAGAGGTGGAACTCTGAGAAGACATGAAAGAGGGCAGGCAACCTGAGATGAAGGGATAGGAAAAGAGAAAGAAGAGGATCTTATTAGATGGTGAGTGGCAGGGAGAGGGTGAGTTTATAAATGGATAAATCTGGGAGTGCTAAGAAGGTAAGGGAGATAGTGAAGAAAGTGGAACTCGTGAATATTGCAGGTTCTATCTATGGGAAACATCTGCCCTCTAGTGGAAGTGTAAGGACAGAGAAAGAAAGAAAGAAAGAAAGAAAGAAAGAAAGAAAGAAAGAAAGAAAGAAAGAAAGAAAGAAAGAAAGAAAGAAAGAAAGAAAGAAAGAAAGAAAGAAAGAAAG
>JAJPUD010002680.1:57464-78676 GCA_023553655.1 Myrmecobius fasciatus | reverse complement strand
AAGAAAGAAAGAAAGAAAGAAAGAAAGAAAGAAAGAAAGAAAGAAAGGAAGGAAGGAAGGAAGGAAGGAAGGAAGGAAGGAAGGAAGGAAGGAAGGAAGAAAGGAAGAGGGAAGGGAGGAAGGAAGGAAGAAAGGAAGAAAGGAAGAAAGGAAGAAAGAAAGAGGGAAGGGAGGAAGGAAAGAAGAGAGAGGGAGGGAGGGAGGGAAGGAGGGAAGGCAGAAGGAAGCGAATAAAAAAGGGAGGGAGGGAGGCAAGGAGGAAAAGAAAGGAAGGAAGAAAGGAAGGAAGGAAAGAAAAAAGAAGGAAGGAAGGAATGAAGGAGGGAGAGAAAGGAAGAAAGAAAGGAGGGAGAGAAGGAAGGAAGGAGGGAGGGAAGCAAAGGAAGTAAGAAGGGAAGGAAGAAAGGAGGAAAGGAAGAAGAAAAAATAGATTTGAGGGCATAGTAATAGAATTCTAGAATTTGGTAGATTCAAGATACACATGTACAAACCACAGCAAATATTCATATGAGGCTCATATTTTCCTAGCTCCAAATTGAGATGTGAGGTTTGACAAAAATTTATTTGCTTTTTCATTCATGGATTTATTTACACAGCAAGTCTTAGGAAAATATAAAACTAAATCATGCAAGAAACATTTTTTTGATTTAAAATAATAAAGTGACAAGAAAAGAAATACAACTTTGAACCACAGACAAAATAGCTACTTATATTAATGCCTGAAAGTATTCATTGTTTTAGCACACCCATAGCAGCCAGATCAATTTTGTCCTGCTGCCAGAATTGGGAAAAGAAGAGCATAGGGGTATTTTAAGAGAAGAAATATGGTGCTGGGGAAGATTTCCTCTGTTGTCCACACTATGCCAAATGCCATATGTATCCATACTATATGCCTAACAAAGCTCAGGTTTTAATTTAATTTAAATCATGTTTTAATGTAAATGAATTCCAATTTTTAAAAATCTGGAATATATATTTATTATATAATACCTGTTGACTTGATTTCTTCCATAACTGTTTACTGAAGAAACTAATGTTTCTGGGACATTCAATGGTTTAAAAAGACAAGAGGCCAGAATGTCTGAAACTGGAATGGTTATAGGAGATCTGGTTCCTTCTGCATACTGGCTAAAAGGCTGACCCTAAATTCAGAAAGACTTGATTCAGTCAAGCCCACTCTCTGATACAAACTATAATTCCAAGTCACTTAAACTTGAAGTGATTCAGGCAGTTTTCCAAAACCATAAGTTACAGAGGAGTTGCCTGTATACATCTCCCCAACATTGCTTCCAATTAGCATGATGGATACCTTATAGTCAACCTCCACCATGAATTCATCAACCCTCTCCTGTTACAACTTGGCTAACTGCTCATTCATAATCCATGAAACTGATTGCTCCCTATAATTTTGTTTCACCTACAGTCATGTTTTCCGGGAACCAATTAATGATATTAGGCAGGATGTGCCTGTTTGTCCTTGCTTTTGAGATGCTTACAGCTGATTAGGGGAGACAAGTAAGAGCCAGAGTTACAGTTGCACAGAACTATGCACTATATGCTCTATATAGTGGGATTTCTGGAATGAGAAACATAATTTCCTTTATATATAAGATGAGAAGTTTGCAGGTGAGGATTTCTAAAGTAGTACTCTTTGATGCTAAGATTTATACAGTTTCTTGGTTGGACTATGGGAAATTGGTGGGTCTATTCTGGGAACACTTCAATTAAACACTGTTGACTATATATCGCCATCCATCCATCCATCTATCTATGTATCTATCTATCCATCCATATCTCACAATCTTTCTGTGTCCAGTGTCATGCTAGATACCTTGGGGAATATCAAGGATATATAAGACACAGAGTCAGCTTTATTGATATTTCAGGGGCTGCAGGGGCTACCAAATATCTCTCATGACAGATGAACATATTCCTGAAATTTCAAAGTAAAATGACCCTAGAAAAAGCAATGTGGTTCAGTGGAAAGAATGCTAGATGGATTTGGCATTATAACAGTATTTCAAATCCTGGTTTTTCTACAGACGTGTTGGACAAGTCTTTCTCTGGGGTTCAGGTTCTCCAACTATAAAATGAGGGAGATAAAGTAGGTGATCTTGAAGATCTCTACTATCTTTAAGTCTATACTCTTGTAATAAGGTTCTTATTTTACTAATCCATACACAGTCTAAACCCAGAGTATGGTTGACTACATCTCTTTCTCAGGATCTTAGGAGTACTCCTCAGAGGCATTAGGGTTCTCTAATATTCCATGCTGAGTCCCAATTCTGTTGTGTTTCCCCTTCCCACTCCAATAGCACTCATTGGTAATTATTGCTTCAGTATTATTTAACCTGGTTATATCTCCTTAATATGATTGATAAACAATTCATATCTTTTGTTATTAAATGTATTTTTAAATTTATAATTTCGATCTATAAATTTATTTAACTAGCAGTTTTTAAAGAGATTTTTATTTAAAGGGATATTTACTGGGAAGATAAAGCAAGAACAGCAGTAAAAGCACACTCTCACTCTCCCAAAAGATATCCCAACAAACCAACAACCAAAAAACCTCTAAGACACATTCTCTCTTTTCTACTTTACTCCTTGTGAAAAACGACTGCTCTTAATAAAGTGAATTCTACAAATATTCATCCTATCATATTCACTTCTAATTGTGCTTTCAATCAATCAACATTTATTAAATGCCTACTATGTGCCATGCATTATGCTAAGCTTTGGGGATACAAAAAGAGGCAAAAGACAGTGCCTGCCCTCAAGTTGCTTACAATTAAGTGGACAGAGTCACTCTACTACTTGCAAGGCAAGTTAATCTTGTTGGGGATGGTCAATCAGTCTGTTCCTCAAGGCTGTGCTGTTTCACCAGGCTCTGTTGCTAGCAGACTCTGGTAACAGACTCTGGTTTTTCAATCTCTGGTGGCATTTTTGACCTTTTAGTCTCCCAAGGTCAAAGCTAGTCTGTTCCATCTGTTATGTTTATCCAGGAATAGAAAGAATAAACACAAAAATGCAAAGAAAGCAAGATGACACCTGTTCAAGGCCACACTGGAACCACATCTCTCCACCCAGGCTAAGAGTTCTTACCTCATTCATTTGTTGTTGCTGTCATTCCAGTTGTATCTGGCTTTTCATGATTTCATGGACCATAACACACCAAATCCTTCTATTCTCTACCACCTCTTGAAATCTAAGTTCACTTTCATTGTTTTAGTGACATTTTTACACTTTTCTTCTTCTTCTTCCTCCTCTTCTTCTTCTTCTTCTCCTTCTTCTCCTTCTTTTCTTCTCCTCCTCCTCTTCCTCCTCCTTCTTCTTTCTTCTCCTTCTACTTTCTTTCCATTTCATCCTCTGCTGTTCCCTTCTTTTTTGCCTTCAATCTTTCCCAATTTCAGAGTTTTTCCCCCAATGAGTCTTGTATTCTCATTATGTGGTCAAAATATTTAAGCTTTAGCTTCAGTATTTGACCTTCCAGTGAATGATCTGAATTAATTTCTTTAAATATTGACTGTCTGACCTTCTTCTGTCCAAAGGACTCTCAAAAGATTTCTCCAATACCACAAGATGAAAGTATAATTCTGCTTTGCTCTGCTTTTCTTATAATCCATCTCTCATAACCAGGCATTGCTACTGAAAAACACTATAGTTTTGGTGCTCATTTGTACAAAAGAACAATTTGGCTGGTTATTGCTTTTTATATGCACACTCAATTCCTGCTCAGGAACCAATTAAAAGATATTTTTTAAAATGTAGTAAGCAAAAAGGAAAAGGTTACGTACTTAGCACATGCTCTGAAGTGGAGGGTTCATTATGCATGTCTAGAAACAGGCTCTTCAAGCATCTGTTAAGATAGTACCAGGGCAGAACAGATTATGCATGTTCAAAGGACTAGGTCCCTGTTTGGAAGTTACTGCTATACTCCTAGGATCCCAAACCCTTAGTAACATAATACAATAAAATCCAAAAGCAAAAATAGGATTTATTTCTGCACAGAGATAGAAAGATTAGACACTAAAGTCTTCAAGGAGTTCATAGTCTTGTAAAGGCTAAAAAAAAATGAAGACAACCACAATTCATAAAATTATATGATAAGTGGATTAGAAGGTTATGAAACAAAGGGAGTTCAAAAGTTATTCTCAACATTCATGGAAGGCTTCTTGGAGAAAATGACATTTGAGTTGAGCTTGAAATAATGGTTAGTGAGAAGATCAAAATATTTTCTTAATTTTCTACTGTAATGATTCTATAATGTAATTGATTTTATGCTAGATTTTCATAATTGAATCTGCCTCTGCCTAAAACTACCTTTCTATATCTCTGATTTGATTTCAGGAAGTGATCTTTCCCTCTGAATTAGTTTAAAGTGGTTAAAAGAAAAATTATTACTCCTCATACTAGTAGCCCTTGGACATCTGTTATTTTTAAGTCCCACGGGTTAAAGTATCCAAAAGATACCTCATCTGTCCTTGCCTGTTCTTGTGCAATTAAGGGAACTTTTAAAAAAAAATCTCTTTCAAGAAGATAGCAAATCTGGTAGTTTTGGTCCCCATCAAAGATTACAAGATGCAGATGGCTCATAAAAAATTAACATTTCTTAATGACAGAAAGGATAGTTACTAGCCTCATATTGTTGCTAGCTCATTTTTCTTGATATCACCAATCATGTTGTTGTCATTCCCATGATGTTATCTACCCTGTAATCATTTACATTGTCTTCCTCTATTACCCAACTCTGTTCTTCATTCTTTTCTACTTTCCAAAACTATTTGAAGACTAACAAGCACTGCTTCATGGTCTTTGGTAATTGAGAGAAGTCATTCCTCCAATTTATTGGTTACTGCCAGCCTAACTAATAAATTGATAATGCTTGGACCTCTGTCTCTTAGTTAACCTTAATTTTCAAATGTAACATCAGGAATTCAATAGGTAAAAAAGAGATACTGGAAGCATTCCAAGCACAGATAATACCCAGAGTCAAGGCCACATAGACTATATTTAGGGGATAGAAAATAGTTCAATTTGGATGCAGCATAGAATTCATTGAGGAAGGAATATGAATTAAGAAAAAGCTGATAGCATCAAATGATAGAAGGTCTTGAATGACAGACAGCAGAGTTTGAACTTTACTTTAAATAATTAAATATAAAAGGAATGTTATATCATCAGGAAGAACTAAATTCAAATCCTGCCTTAGACATTTACTAGCTCAGTGACCCTGTGAACATAGTAACCTCTCTCAGTTTCTGTTTCCTTGTCAGTAAAATAGAGATAATAATAGTATCTATCTCACAGGATTGTTGGGAAGATCAAATGAAATAATATATGTAAAGTGCTTTGTAAACCTCAAAATGCCATGCAAACACTAATTATTATTATTTCAACTGTATAAAGACTCCTCGCACCAAAGCAGATTTCAAGTCCACTATGCAATAGGAGGTTTCAAGAATTGTTGTGATCAAAAAATTCATCTTTCTACAACAAACCTGTTGCTGAGTAGAATGGTCAAGGGAAGTCTTCTTTAAGATTTGGGGAGACCTGAGAATACTTGTTAATAGATGACAATGACTCAGTGGCAAAGGAGAGATTGAAGATGTTTGACAGAGAGGATAATTATTGCAGCAAATTTTTGGAAAAGATCAGATAGTATGGAGTCAAGGAGGCAGATAAAAGGGTAGAATATTTCTAATTTTCTGACCAAAGGGAAGAAAAGAGAGATTGTTGATGAGATTTGAGAAATGGAAGAGAATAACTAAAGGAATTTCTACTAGATTACTTTAACTCTCAGGGAAGTACAAGGTCATATCTTCTGCTATAAATATGAAGGGATATGGTATATGTGTGCATGTCTATTAGTGTGTGTGTATGGGGGGGAAGATAAATAGTACATTAATATTAATAAAAGAGAAGGAAAAACAGCTAAGTAGATAATGAAGTAGATAGAGTTGGAAAGATCTGAATTCAAATCCAGCCTCAGATATTCTTTTTTTTTTTTTTAATTAAAGCTTTTTATTTGCAAAACATATGTATGGGTAATTTTTCAACATTGACCCTTGCAAAGCTTTCTGTTACAAATCCCCCCCCCCCAGTCCCCACCCCTCCCCTAGATGGCAGGAAGTCTACTACATGCTAATTATGTTAAAATACTTGACAAATCGAATAGGTGTATACATATTTTTACAATTATCTTGCTGTGCAAGAAAAGTCGGATCTACAAGGAAAAAAAAATCTGAGAAGGGAAACATAATGCAAGCGAACATCAATAGAGAACATGAAAATGTTATATTATGGTCCACATTCAACAACTGGAACTGGTTTGAAACATCTCATTGTTGAAGAGAACCATGTCCATCAGAATTGATCATCGTATAGTCTTGTTGCTGTGTATAATGATCTCCTGGTTCTGCTCTTTTCACTCAGCATCAGTCCATGCAAGTCTTTCCAGGCCTCTCTGAAATTATCCTGGTCATTTCTTACAGAACAATAATATTCCATGACATTCATATACCATAATTGAATAGTTGATTTAAGGAAATAGCTGAACAACAACCATTCTCCAATTGATGGGCATCCATTCAGTTTCCAGTTTCTAGCCACTATAAAAAGGGCTGCCACAAACATTTTTGTCCCTTTCCCTCCTTTAAGATCTCTTTGGGATATAGGCCCAATAGAAACACTGCTGGGTCAAAGGGTATGCACAGTTTGATAACTTTTTGAGCATAGCTTCAAATTGCTCTCCAGAATGGTTGGATCCATTCACGGTTCCACCAGCAATGTATCAGTGTCCCAGTTTTCCCACATCCCCTCCAACATTTGTCATTATCTTTTCCTGTCATCTTAGCCAATCTGACAGGTGTGTAGTGGTATCTCAGAGTTGTCTTAATTTGCATTTCTCTGATCAATAGTGATTTGGAGTACCTTTTCATATGACTAGAAATAGTTTTAATTTCGTCATCTGAAAATTGTTCATATCCTTTGACTATCGATAGGAGAGTCAGCCTCAGATATTCTTGCTAGGTATATGATCTAATCTTAGTCTCATTTAACCTCTGTTTGCTCAACTGTAAAATGGAGATAATAATAGTACCCACTCTTTTAAGGTAGTTGTGAATATCTTATGGGATAATATTTGTAAAGTATTTTGCAAACCTTAAAACATTATATAAATGCTAACTATTATTATTAGTTATTATTAAAAATTTGTGAGTCACTGTGGGGATTGAATAAAGGAATCAGTAATTGAAGTAATATTAAGTAGCAATTAGTTCCCGCCTAAGGTTGTAGAAAACAAAATTTGTCGAGGATGAATGAATGGATCTTGAAAATTTCTATAGTGATAGTCAGCCTCCCTGAAGTACAAACAAAGAAATAGAATGATGAGGGTAAATAAAGATTTATAGGTCAGGAATGACAAAAGGTTTAGGGAAGTAGCTAGTGAAATTTTTTTCCCATTTTCAAGTTAAATTTTTAAAAAATTAATCAACATTTATTTTTTCCCTTTGTAGTCCCTCTCCCCACTGAAAAGGAAAAAAAAAAGAAAAACAAAATCCTTTTTTGACAAATATGCATAGTAAAGAAATCCAAAATGTGTATCTCATTCTGCCTCTTGCTTCTATTATCTCTCCATCAGGAAGTGGGTGGCATTCATTATGGGTCCTCTGGAATCATGGCTGGTTATTGCATTAATAAGAGTTCTTAAGGTTTTCAAAGTCACTCATTTTTATCATTTGTTATTGTATAATTTCTCCTACTGGTTCTGTTTACTTTGTTGATATTTAATCATTACAGTCGTGTCTTGATAGTTCATGATATTTGGGGTTTTCCTGGCAAAGTTACTAAGTGGTTTGCCATTTCCTTCTCCTATGGATTAAGACAAACAAGATTAAGTGACTTGTCCAGGATCACACAACTAGTAAGTATCTGAGTCAAATTTGAACTCAGGACTTCCTGAATCCAGACCTAATGTTCTATGCACTATGCTACTTAACTGCCCTGTTGACCTTATTCTGCATTGTGATATTAAAAAAATTCTAGAGACATAATTTCTGGGTAGTCATTTTACCAATAATGTTATCATGTTTATTAATAAAAAAGGTCAGTAATACTCTCAAATGTCAAAGATCCCTTATGGTAATAGGCTCACATTTTTTATATATGCTCTTGAAAGAGTAGGTATTTGGAAGGATGGAAATTAATTCTGATTGGTTAACAATTAGTGAGAGAATAAATATTATAATGAGAGGTGGGCTCTATTACTATGAAGGTCTTGGGTCACTTAAATCTTGGTCAGAGACATCAGTTTCCATATCACAGGTCTGATAAAAGGAAAATTCCACATTTTCCCAAACCTATCTGAGTAAACATAGTGATCAGGGATCCATAGCTTATGCTCAAGATTTCCCACACTGGTTGATTTCATATAAGGAAGTAAAAAGGGGGAAAAAACCTTGGTCTTGATTTGATAATTAGCTTATTAGATTATATTTAAATTAAATAGAGAAATAATCATTTCTTACATCAATTTTTACAAGTCTTCCTGGTTCCTCTGAAATTATCCTTTCTTTGTGTCTGATAGCCTGGTACAAAATTAAAGTGGCAAACCATGGGGTCAAAGCTGGATAAACAAGTGTGCTAAGACAACAGCTGCCCTTACTTTGACACAGTGTTCTTTCCACAAATAACTCTCACATAGCTGCCTTCAGCTCCAGTTTCCCTTTCTCTGGTGAAGCTTCTTCCCCCCAGGAAAGGTGATTGATCCCAATTTCTCTGATCCATCCAGCTTCCTGATCTCAGGCCAATAAAAAGCCCAATCCATGTGGTTTAGGTGCCTTATAGATTTAGGGTGCCAGAGACCAAGAGAATCTCTATATCCTGATAACTTGACTGACCAGATATTTCCAGAAAGGGGGGGGGTGCAATCCAGAGATGTTATATACTGGCTGTATATCCTTGCAAATTACTCTGCTGTTTTAAGGGTAAATAAACTGCCATTTTTTTTGTTAAATGTTCAGCAATTCATAAGTATTTCATTTCATATCAACATTGAACTTGAACTAAAATAAAGACAGTAGAAGGGGAAATAATTCAATGAAAATATGGCAAAATATCTTAATATCCCAGTCCCAGATATGCTAAAAGAAGAATTAGAAAAAGAACATGGAATTTGAAGGAGAGGAAGAGTATTGAAAAAAAAATCTTTGATCTCAATACCAAAAAAGACCATAAAACAACAAATACTAATCTATATGTATCTACTTTCTCATTTATACAAATTCTATATGAGTCATCTATACACAAATTGTATTAATAAACTATATTAATAGTATTAAAATATCTACCAATCCTATAAAATTATACAATTATATAAAATAATTATCAAAATAACAATATTAATAGTAGCTACAAGAAATATTCAACAATGATCCACATCTTTACCATTTCACAATTAATTATGACATATAGAAAATAAAAGATCACAATATGCTAATTAGTTGTTGACTATGAAAAAGCATTTGATTTGGTAGAACAAAGCACTGTCTTATAGGTTCTTTTACAACAAAGGATCTTCCATCTAACCATTAACATCAGTCAAGATTCCTTGGAAGGTATAGTAACACTGAACACCTGGTTCAAAGACCTTTTGATAGTATGGTAAAGCATAAAACAGGAAAATTTATATGCTCATCAAAGGTGTTCATGGGAGAAATCTAGCATAGGATTTGACTTGTAGAGGAATTTTCTGTAGTTGGTGAGGTCCTCCAGTCACTCCTGTGTGGATGACATTGTGCTGGTTAAATCAAGTCCTGGAGTTCTGTAGATCCTTCTGGAAGAGAAATGTAATCACTCAAAGGGCATGGGCACCCACACAGAAAATACCAAGTGAATGAAAAATGTCTATGGCTTAGATTTCTTTTTTTTAAATTATTTTTATTTACTTATTTTTTAATTAAAGCTTTTTATTTGGTAATTTGGTAATATGGGTAAACCTTAATAATGGGTAATTCTTCAACATTGACCCTTACAAAGCTTTCTGTTACAAATTTTCCCCCTCTAGTCCCCACCCCTCCCCTAGATGGCAGGAAGTCTACTACATGTTAATTATGTTAAAATACTTGACAAGTCGAATATATGTATACATATTTTCACACTTATCATTACTGTGCAAGAAAAATCGCATCTACAAGGAAAAAAAAATCAGAGAAAGGAAATACAATGCAAGCAAACATCAATAGAGAGCATGGAAATGTTATGTTGTGGTCCACATTTTATATCCCTCTCTCTGGGTGTATATGGCTTTCTTCACTGAACAATAGGAACTGGTTTGAATCACATCATTGTTGAAGAGAGCCATGTCCATCAGAATTAATCGTCATATAGTACTGTTGTTGCCGTGTATAATGATCTCCTGGTTCTGATCATCTCACTCAGCATCAGTTCATGCAAGTCTCTCCAGGCCTCTCTGAAATCATCCTGCTGGTCGTTTCTTACAGAACAATAATATTCCATATGGCTTAGATTTCAACATGCATTTGGGTAGACACCTTATACAATTCATTCAACAGTATATATACGTCTAGGACAAACAGTTCAAATAGACAATGAATTAGACTCAGAGTTGAAAGAGTAATTATAATAATCCTAAACTTCCCATGAAAGAAAGGCTCATCTTGTTAATAGTAACAATTATTACTTTTCCTATATGGCAATGAGATGTGGAATACAACCACCTCTAAAGAATGAAAAGTGAGTTTTGCATAGAGGGCAATGGACATATGATAGGTTTAAGCAGGTTGGGACATATAATCAATGAAAACTCTGAAGAAGAAAAGGAATTAAAAGAGATCATGTATAATAATGACAGCTAGTTCTAAGGTTTACAAAGTGCTTTACAAATCTTATTTCATAGTTGCTATTATTCCCATTTTATAGACAAGGAAGCTCAAGTTGAGAGAGTTTAAGTGACTTATCCAGAATCACACAATTAGTAAGTATCTGAGGCCACATTTGAATTACAAATCCAGCACTCTATCCACTGTGCCTAGGATAAACCTGGGTTTTATATATATATATATATAAATGATCTGGGTTAAATAGCAAGGGTAGCGGATAATACACAACCGAACCACTCAACTGATACTCTTGTGATATCAGGAGAAATCTAGGTCCCTAGAATGCTGGAAAGATTCCCTCTGGCCAATTTATGGAAAGATATAGATAAGATTTGCACAGGATAAGCAAGTATAGATGAATTGTGATCTTCATCATTGGATGAAAAATAAGATCATGACTCCATGTAAGTACTGGTTTGTTTAAGTCACTTGGAGACAGAGTGAAAGGGAAGGCCATATGTCAAGTACTAAAATGAATGAAAACTTTTGGAAAATTACCTAGGAGGTGATAGATAACAGAAACAAAGATGGAGGAAAAGTGGCACAAGCATTGGGGGGAAAGGGGAGGAGGTTTTTGTTTTTTTTTTAATTCTTGAAAAGGCTTTGTTGTTTGCTATACAAATGTAAATTTCAACATTTGTTCCAATCTGCTTTACTTTTCTATATAGGAAGGATAAGAGATCAGCAATACAATTCTCTGGCTCTGAGAATGCTGTTATTTTGGCAAAAAATGCCCTCCAAAATCATTGAGACAGAAAAACATGCTTATTGGGGAAGATTACAAATAGAAAAGAGGTTCTGATGAGCTAGCATATAATTTTCCACATTTCAGTGAATGCATGGCCTCCTTTTGAATACAACTTTAATACTTCTATTCTTATTAGCAGAACATCCAATGCTGCATGTATTATAATAAAATTCCTTTTAGTAAATGTTGCCTGCAGTTTAGATTCAAAGGTTTAGAAGTGTGATTAGAAGCTGATCAATACATTCCCTAACAATTGACTTCCATTTCCTTCTATCCTGTACCACAACTCTTCCCAGGTGATGAAACCATAGAAAGCAAGGGGGCAGATAGCAGGAAAAATAAAAAGTGTTGAGGTTTTTAAATAAAGAACAGTTTACATTCTTTGCTATCTATCTCCTTTATAAAAGGGTGCAAAGGTCTTCCACGAAGCTTGATGGAATTAGGAGACCTTGCTGAGTAGCCTTTAAAAAACTAACTTGCAAGTACTGGAGACAAGGGAGAATTTTTTAGGGTGTGACCTTCTGGTGGTTTAGAGTAGGAATTCTTTACTTGGAGTCCTGTGAACTTTAGAAAAAATAGTTTTCATATGATGATCAATTCTGACAGATGTGGCTTTTTTCAGCAGTGAGATGATTCAGGCCAGTTCCAATGGTTTTGTGAGGAAAATAGACATCTGCCCTCAGAGAGAAGACTGTGGGAACTGAGTTTGGGCCACAGAATAATATTTTTTATTGTTGTTTGCATTTTGTTTTCTTTTTCATTTTTTCCTTTTTTATCTGATTTTTCTTGTGCAGCATGATAATTATGGAAATATGTATAGAAGAATTGCACGTGGTTAATATATTGGATTACTTGTCATCTAGGGAAGGGGGTGGGGAGAAGACAAGGAAAAAAATTGGAACACAAGATTTTGCAAAGGTGAATGCTGAAAATTATCTAATCTATATGTTTTGAAAATAAAAAGCTTTAATAAATTTTTTTAAAATACTTTTTGATTAAGCATTATTTCAACACAACTGGTCTCCTTTTTAATCCTATGTATTTTACTTTATGCATTCAAAAACGTAATTCTGATAAAGGATTCACAAGCCTTACCAGCCAGTCAAAGGGGACCATGGTATTTAAAAAAAAAAAAAAAGTTTAGAACTTCTGATCTAGAGGAAAACTAGCTATGTAATGAGTAGTTTCCTCTCAGAGCTTCCTGCTTATCTCCAGTGCTTTCTAGTTAGCTTTTTTTTTAAAAAAAATTTTTATTTAAAGTTTTGAGTTCCTATGCTCAAAAAGTTATCAAACTGTGCATACCATTTGACCCAGCAGTGTTTTTATTAGGCCTATATCCCAAAGAGATCTTAAAGGAGGGAAGGGGCCTCACATGTGCAAGAATGTTTGTGGCAGCCCTTTTTGTAGTGGATAGAAACTGGAAACTGAATGGATGCCCATCAATTGGAGAGTGGCTGAATAAGTTATGGTATATGAATGTCATGGAATATTATTGTTCTGTAAGAAAGGACCAACAGGATGATTTCAGAGAGGCCTGGAGAGACTTGCATGAACTGATGCTGAGTGAAACGAGCAGAACCAGGAGTACATTATACACAGCAACAACAATACTATACGATGATCAATTCTGATGGACATGGCTCTCTTCAACAATGATGTGATTCAAACCAGTTCCTATTGCTCAGCGATGAAGATAGTCATATACATCCAGAGAGAGGCCTGAGGGAACTGAATGTGAACCACAACACAGCATTTTAACGCTTTCTGTGAATATTTCCATGCATTTTGTTTTCCTTCTTAAGTTGTTTTTTCTTCTTCTCTTTCTAGATCTGATGTTTCTTGTGCAGTAAGATAACTGTATAGATATGTATACATATATTAGATTTGTCATATAATTTAACATATTTAGCATGTATTAGATTTCCTGTCATGTTTGGGTGCAGGGTAGGGGGAAGGAGGGGAAAAGCTTGGAACAAAAAAAAAAGTTTTTGCAAAGGTCAATGTAGAAAAATCACTCATATGTTTTGTAAATAAAAAGCTTTTAATTTTAAAAAAAGCTATTAAGCGAAAGAAGCAAAAGTAGAAACCATAAAAAATAGTTTTGAGTTCCAAATTCTAATCTTCCTTCCTTCTCCTCTCCCTTTTCTGAGAAGATAAGCAATCAGATATGTGCAATTATGTAAAACTTTTTACATTAGTCATTTTGTACAAGAAGACTCAAAAGAAAAAAAAATGAAAGTGAAAAGTAGCATGCTTCAGTCTGTATTCAGTCAATATCAGTTTTTTCTCTGAAGGCAGATAACATGCTTATCCTTACTTTGGGATAATCTTGGATTATTGTATCACTGAGAATAACTAAATCATCCACAACTTTTCATTGAACAATATTTCTGTAACCTGTTACTGTATACAACATTCTCCTGGTTCTGTTCACTTCACTATGTGTAGAGTTCATGTAAATCTTTTCAGATTTTTCTGAAATCATTATGCTTGTCATTTTTTATAGCACAATAATATTCCATTATAATCATCTTCCACAGCTTGTTTAGCCATTCCCCAATTGATGATCATCCCTTGATGTCCAGTTTTTAGCTACCACAAAGAGAGCTGCTATAAATATTTTTGTACAAATAGGTCCTTTTCTCTTTTGGGGGTGTGTTTTTGTATATAGACCTTGCTATGATCAAAAGATATGCATGGTTTTATAGGCCTAATGGCATAGTTCTGATTACCATCTTTTTTAAATTAAAGATTTTTATTTTTCAAAACATATGCATAAATAATTCTGCAACATTAACCCTTGCAAAACCTTGTGTTCCAATAACCCCTCCTTTGCCTACTCCCTCCTCTAGATAGCAAGTAGTTCAATATATGCTAAACATGGTAGAAATATATATTAAATCTAATATATGCATACATATTTATATAATTATTTTGCTGCACAATAAAAATCAAATCAGACAGGGAAAAAATGAGAAACAAAACAAAATGCAAGCAAACAACAAAAAGAGTGAGAATGCTATGTTGTGGTCCACACTCAGTCCTCTCTCTGGGTGTAGATGGCTTTCTTCATCACTGAACAATTGGAACTGGTTTGAATCATTTCATTGTTGAAGAGAACCATGTCCATCTCTTGGTTCTGCTCATTTCACTCAGCATCAGTTCATGCAAGTCTCTCCAGGCCTCTCTGAAATTGTCCTGCTGGTCGTTTCTCACCGAGCAATAATATTCCATGACATTCATATACCATAATTTATTCAGCCACTCTCCAATTGATGGACATCCATTCAGTTTCCAATTTCTAGCCAGTACAAAAAGGGCTGCCACAAACACTCTTGCACATGTGGGGCCCTTACCCTCCTTTAAGATGTCTTTGGGATATAGGCCCAGTAGAAACACTGCTGGGTCAAAGGGTATGCACAGTTTGATAACTTTTTGAGCATAGCTCCAAATTGCTCTCCAGAATGGTTGGATCTGTTCATAGTTCCACCAGCAATGTATCAGTGTCCCAGTTTTCACACATCCCCTCCAACATTCATCATTATCTTTTCCTGTCATCTTAGCCACTGATTAGCTCCTTAAAGACCTCCCTTTCCCTCCTCTTCTCCCTCATTAACTGGTCTGCTAGTTGGCAGTGGCAAACTGTTTTTGTAATTCCACCAAACTTGATTAGAGATTTTTTCATGTCCCCTAAAAGGGTAATAATGAAGATAAATAAATTCTTCTTTACACTTAAAGTAAGAAACTGAAAATTCTTTTTGTGTTCTCTTCCCTTTATTTTCTATTTTTAGATCAAGGGGAGAGGTGAAGGTGGGAATAAGGTAATCAATAATTGATCAGGGATAATCTGAATAACTTGGTGTCACTTGCTACAAGTTTTGTTCTTTTCTTTCTTTTTTTTTTTTCCTGAGATAATTGGGTAACATGACTTGCTCAGGGTCACACAGCTGGTTAAGTGTTAAGTGCCTGACGACATATTTGAACTCAAGATCTTCCCTGACTTCAGGACCAGTGCTTTGTCCACTGTGCCATCTAGCTGCCTCCAAGTTTTATTCTTTCTTAATTGCTGTCCACTCTTTTTTTTCCTCCTGTCCGAGCAATAATTTCTGTCTAAACAATGCTATACCTTTCTTTCTGTCCTTCCCTATCAAGCTTTGAGGAAGCAGGATAACAGGGGCTAAGGCTGAGTTCACTCCCTGTTCATAACCCAGGCATGTGGTTAGATTGGGTTCAGCCGGGGAGGAGCCTATATCTAATGAGATGGGTTTGGTTTGGTTCTCATTTCTCAAAATCTTTGACTCATTAAACAGCCCACCCTTGGCTTCTCCCCACTGTGTGGGACATCGACCACTAATCCCAAATAATTCAAATGGACGTTTCTCAGAGCCAGAGCAGAAAGCAGTTTATTCAATTCCTTCAGGAAAAGGGCATCTGTCGCCTTCAACAATAACTTAGTGAAGGGAAGCAAAGTACAGGCAACAGTGCAGGGTTTTTATACCCTAAAACAACTTTATTACCTCTTGGGCCCCAGTTATTGCTTAGTATCAAGGCTCAGTCTGTCAAAGGAATTCACTTCACCCTTAGGGTATGAGAATAGGGGTACTATAGATTGCAAAGCAGTTTGTGCAAGATTAAGCAAGGGTACAAGCAAGGAGGAGGTTTTCCTGGAACTATACCCCCAAACTACTCAGTTTTCTGAGGCCTCATGTCCTCTCCATCCCATTTAATCCCTCCTCTTTTTGTGTCCATTTGTGAACTCACACCAATCCCAATACAATTTTTCAGTTTCTAAATCTATCTCACCTTCGGGATTTTTCCTATCTTCTTGATTTATTGACTCCTGAAGTTACAAGACATGAATCTCCACCTCCCAATACATAGCCAGTCCCCACTCCCAAGGTGCTTACATTCTTTTTGGAGAAAATAAACTTCATCCTTAATTATTCCTTGATGTTCTTGTAAATTTCAGTTTTCTAATTTAAGTTTCATTTCTCCAATTTAATTTTCATTTCTCCAATTTAATTTTCATTTCTCCAATTTAATTTTCATAACTGTGGAAAATAAGTGCCCATCCATTTCTCACAATCCCACTTTTTTCTTCTTAATAATTTGGTTTCCACATCTTTTCCTAACCCCTAAAATTTGGCTAATTTTTTTACATCCCACTTCATAAAAGTCTGTTATCACCGATCTCTTTACACAAGATGGATAATTAATCCCTGAATTCTCTGCTAATTCTTCTGATAAGGATGTACTAGGAATGAAACTACTTCCAATAGTAACACATGTTCCTCCTTTTCCTGCCATTAACCTTTCTAAAGTTATTCTATTTTCCCATGCTATTCTGCTAGTAGCACCTAACTATTCTGCTATTCCCTTTATTGCTTCTTTGATATTACTTATCCAATAGTATTTACTCACCACAGTAGGAATGATTCAAATCCAGAACTAGATTTCTAGCCTTGAATTCATCAATTACAATCCTTGATTTAATTATTTCTGATGTTAATGTTGAAGAATTATCCATGCATATGTTTTGAAAAATAAAAAGCTTTAATAATAATTTAAAAAAGGAAAGAAATGATGAGCAAGGCGGTTTCAGAAAAACTTCAGAAAACAGAGAAGCTTCATATGAACTGATGCAAAGCGAAGTGAGCAGAACCAGGAAAACATAATATAGCAATATTGTAATAATAATTAGTTGTGAAAGACTTAATGGTTCTGATCAATACAATGATCCAAGACAATTCCACAGGACTCATGATGAAAAATGTGCTTCATTTCAAAAGAGAAAACTGTTGAATTCTGAATGCAGAATGAAGTAAAATTTTTTTACTTTGAAAATTTTTTCTTGCCCTTTTTCAATATGGCTAAAACATAAGTTTTGTATGATTTCAGCATGTATCATTGATATCATACTGGTTCCTTCTCAGTAGGTGGTGGAAAGATTGGAGGAAGAATGAGAAATCAGAACTCATAATTTTAAAAAGCTAAATGTTAAATATAAATAAATAATAAATTAATTTTAAAAAATTTAAAAAAAATTTCTTCCTGATTCATTACTTTTAGACTGCCAAGGTAAAAGGAATAGTCAGTTGGGTTGGTGCATAGTTGTCTACTTCGTTCCTGGGTACAGCAGGTTTGAGAGTGCTGTTTCCACAATACCATCCAAGGTTTGCTTGGGGTATGCTCATCTGAGAGCTAACCTCAGTTACATTCCAGATTTGGATACAGTCCCTAGATTTTGGAATCTTTCACCCTGCCATGAGGGGCAAGCTGATTGATCTCTAGAGCTAAGGGGCTAGTATAATCTAGTTTATTCCCTCACAGAAGGGAAAGGTAGAACAAAGCACTGCAATTCTTCCCAGGAATGTTATTTTTGGGAACAGGAGGAATTCACTCTCGTGTTTTTCCATACCCAAAGGGAATAGTAGTATTTGGACATGTGGCAACTTGTTACACAAACATAAAAATTGCTTTTTGTTCAGACTCTTTTACAGAGTACTTTACCAGTTCTACCCAGGCATTGGTGTCTATCATTTGCCTTAAATCTTAACTTGATTCCAAATTTTCCAAGAAATCTATACCTATTATATGTATAACCATCTTATCCTTTGATCTACAGTTTCTAAATGTCAAGCCCTTCAACAGCAAGATTATATGATGATCAATTCTGATGGACATGACTCTTTTCAATAGAGAGGTGATTCAGGTCAATTCCAATGGTCTTGTGATGAAGAGAGCCATCTGTACCCAGAGAGAGGACCATGGATCACAATATAGTATTTTGACTCTTTTTGTTGTTGTTTGCTTGCATTTTGTTTTCTTTCTCATTTTTTTTCCTTTTTGATTTGATTTTTTTTGTGCAGCAAGATAATTGTGGAATATGTATAGAAGAATTGTACATGTTTAACATATTGGATTACTTGCTGTCTAGGGGAAGGGGTAGGGAAAAAATTTGGAATGCAAGATTCTGAAAGGATAAATGTTGAAAATTATCTATGTATATGTTTTGAAAATAAAAAGCTTTAATTTTTAAAAAAGCAAAAAAAATGACTTTGAGCAATTAAGTCATTTTGATTAATATAAATACCCAAATTAACTATAAAGGACATATTGATCCAGAGGAAGAACTGATTAAAAGAAATATGCATAGAATAATTTTACACATATATACCTCATTATGTCTAATGGTAGATATTTTTGAGTAGAGGGAGGAATAGGGGAGGAAAGGGGAAAAAAAAGGGAAATAAAAAGCAAGTTACATGATAATTTTATTATATATTTAAAAGGAATAAAAAATTATACATAATAGATTTGCAGTTTCATGTGCAATTATCTTTTTTATTATACTATGTATGCTATGGAATTACTTGTTTTATTCCATAAATTAAAAATAAAATAAACAAGAAAAAAAATAAGTGTCTGGCTTTTGTAGCAAACTAAACATTATTTCAAATTAGACAGGCAGTTCCATTAAAAAACTCTTTCTCTATTAGTACACATTTGTCCCTACCTGTCAAGGCTAATCAAGACTTTACAATTCTATAATTTGACAAAACTGAATTGTTTATGTGATATCCTTTCCTATATCTCAATCTTAACCCAATATCCCCAGGCTAAGCTCCAAATACTACTGCAGCAGGGGAATAGCATTAATCCTACATAACATAACCCCCTTCACAAGATTGATGGACTCCTTACAGGGAATCCACTCAGACACTGGGTAGTTTGGAGTCCATTTACGGACCATTTCCAGTTCTTTCCCAAACAAATGGGGACCAAAGTCTTTTAGGATACGGGACAATAATTTCATCTTCTGAAACTATTTCCTGCTGAGAATGGATACTGAGCTAGGTCATACTACAGGGTCCCATTTGAAGGGGCTTGAGCTGATTGAAGATCCAGTGGGTTGAGTCAGACCCCTGAAGCTGGTCAATACAATCATCAGTGCTGGTCATTTGAAGGTGAATTGCTCAAAGCCTAGAAGAAAGCAAACCTAAGAGAACTAGAGAGAGAGGGAGAGCCTCATTCTTGGGAGGTATGCTTATACTTTCCCTGAAGATTTTGTAAATAGTTAGGTATAATCTCTTTCAATAGAGACTATATTATATCCCCAAAACAATTTTTAGAAAGGAAGAATCTCATCAGAATAACAGAGGTATTCACAGAAACTTTCATTAACAGGTCTCATTTATCTATTTATCTATCAAAGGCAGGATGGTGATAACAGGATATTGAAAATAGGATAGATTAACCTAGACTGCTGCATGAGGCATATGTGAAACCTCTGGCAGTGTGTGTGTGTGTATATATATTTTTAAGACAAGTATCCCTATAACTCTGAGAAGTTTCAGGAGAAGGGAGTTCAATGGCATTTTCAGGAGTCACTTAGGCTCCTAGCCTGAAACCAGTGAAAACAGATTTTACAAGAGCCTTTGTGCCTGTTGTAGACAAGAAGTTCTACTGGCCTGGCTCTGGGAACAGAAGCTGGTCTGAAGGTGTTTAAAAACCACTCAGATTTCTGTAAATTTTCCCATTAATATAACAAAATATGCCATAAGTTACATACCTCTAAGGAAACTTGAGTACCCTAAAATCCTCTTCTCTAAATCTTACGAAAGATATTTCAACTTCAGTTTCAATAATCAATAAAATAACAGGTCCCACAGACAGTTGTATCATTTGTTTTTATATGTATGTAATGTCCTTAAAGGACCTTATTTCATATAGACATACATCTAGCAACAGATAGATGATAAGGCCAAATACTCATTTACCTAATTATAAGATATAATGACTACATATCTTCAGATCGGAAATAGAAAAATATTACATAATTGATCTGTCTTTATGGCTTCTATTGATCACTTACTCTGATTATAGAAATTTGTTATAAGAGGAAAAAGCAGGGGCATTATAATAATAATGAAACAGATCCTTTGGGGCCTCAGTCTGAGGGCACAGTTGATAACCAATCATGTAGTAACAATCTCACTTTAGCCAATTCAGCTCTCAAATGGTGGGTTACTAACTTAATAATTCATTAGATAATCATTCCCAAATTCAAAACTCAAAATAGTAAGTTATAATTCCAAGAGATTTCATCTCAATAGCTAGTTTTTTTTAAATTTTATTTGCATAACATATGTGTGGGTAATTCTTCAACATTAACCCTTTACATAGCTTTCTGTTACAAATTTTTCCCCCCAACTCCCCACCCCTCCCCTAGATGGCAGGATATCCACTACATGTTAATTATGTTAAAATATTGGCAAATCGAATATATGTATACATATTTCCAAACTTGTCATTGTTGTGCAAGAAAAATCTTGTCTACACAAATGATATATCAGATAAAGGAAACACAATGTAAGCAAACATCAATCAAGGAGTATGAGAATGTTATCTTGTGGTCCACATTTCGCATCCCTCTCTCTGGGTGTATATGGTTTTCTTCACTGAACAATTGGAGGTGGTTTGAAACATTTCCTTGTTGAACTATGATACCTCAGGGGCATGTGCTTGGAACCCCATTCCTGCTTGGAACCCCATACCTG
>JAJPUD010002680.1:0-52464 GCA_023553655.1 Myrmecobius fasciatus | reverse complement strand
CTAGCCTTGGCAATAAGACAAGAAAAAGAGATTAAAGGAATTAGAGTAGGTCATGAGGAAACCAAATTATCACTCTTTGCAGATGATATGATGGTCTACTTAGAGCACCCTAGAGAATCAACTAAAAAACTATTAGAATTAATCCACAACTTTAGCAAAGTTGCAGGATACAAAATAAATCCACATAAATCATCAGCATTTTTATACATCACCAACAAAATGCAACAGCAAGAGATACAAAGAGAAATTCCATTCAAAATAACTATCGATAGTATAAAATATTTGGGAATATATCTGCCAAGGGAAAGTCAGGATCTGTATGAGCAAAACTACAAAACACTCTCCACACAAATAAAGTCAGATCTAAACAATTGGAAAAACATCAAGTGCTCTTGGATAGGTCGAGTGAATATAATAAAGATGGCAATACTACCTAAACTAATCTATCTATTTAGTGCTATACCAATCAAACTCCCAAGAGATTATTTAACTGACCTAGAAAAAATAACAACAAAATTCATCTGGAAAAACAAAAGGTCAAGAATTTCAAGGGAATTAATGAAAAAAAAATGCAAATGAGGGTGGCCTAGCTGTACCAGATCTAAAACTATATTATAAAGCAGTGGTCACCAAAACCATTTGGTACTGGATAAGAAATAGAGTAGTGGATCAGTGGAATAGGTTAGGTTCACAGGACAAAATCCTCAATGACAATAGTAATCTAGTGTTTGATAAACCCAAAGACCCCAGTTTTTGGGATAAAAACTCACTATTTGACAAAAACTGCTGGGATAATTGGAAACTAGTATGGAAGAAATTAGGCACTGACCTACACCTAACACCATATACCAAGATAAGGTCAAAATGGATTTATGATCTAGGCATAAAGAATGTTATTATAAACAAATTAGAACAATGTAGGATGGTTTACCTCTCAGACCTGTGGAGGGGGAAGGAATTTGTGACCAAAGAAGAACTAGAGGTCATCATTAATCACAAAATAGATAAGTTTGACTATATCAAGTTAAAAAGTTTTTGTACAAACAAAATGAATGCAGACAAGATTAGTAGGGTAGCAGTAAAGTGGGAAAATATTTTTACATCCAAAGGTTCTGATAAAGGCCTCATTTCTAAAATATATAGAGAATTGACTCAAATATATAAGAATTCAAGCCATTCTCCAATGGATAAATGGTCAAAAGATATGAACAGACAATTTTCAGATGAAGAACTTGAAACTATTTCTGGTCACATGAAAAGGTGCTCCAATTCACTATTGATCAGAGAATTGCAAATTAAGACAACTCTGAGATACCACTACACACCTGTCAGATTGGCTAAAATGACAGGAAATGATAATGATAACTGTTGGAGGGGATGTGGGAAAACTGGCACACTGATACATTGTTGGTGGAACTGTGAACGGATCCAACCATTCTGGAGAGCAATTTGGAACTATGCTCAAAAAGTTATCAAACTCTGCATACCATTTGATCCAGCAGTGTTTCTACTGGGCCTATATCCCAAAGAGATTTTTAAGGAGGGAAAGGGACCCACATGTGCAAAAATGTTTGTGGCAGCCCTTTTTGTAGTGGCAAGAAACTGGAAATTGAAAGGATGCCCATCAATTGGAGAATGGCTGAATAAATTATGGTATATGAATGTTATGGAATATTATTGTTCTGTAAGAAACGACCAATAGGAGGATTTCAGAGAGGACTGGAGAGACTTGCATGAACTGATGCTGAGTGAAATCAGCAGAACCAGGAGAACATTATACACAGCAACAAGACTACGATGATCAATTTTGATGGACATGGTTCTCTTCAACAATGATGTGATTCAAACCAGTTGTTCAGCGATGAAGATAGTCATATACATCCAGAGAGAGGCCTGTGGGAACTGAGTGTGAACCACAACACAGCATTTTAACGCTTTCTGTGAATATTTCCATGCATTTTGTTTTCCTTCTTAGGTTGTTTTTTCTTCTTCTCTTTCTAGATCTGATGTTTCTTGTGCAGTAAGATAACTGTATAGATATGTATACATGTATTGTATTTGTCATATAATTTATCCTATTTAGCATGTATTAGATTACCTGTCATCTAGGGGTAGGGGGTGGGGGGAAGGAGGGGAAAAGCTTGGGAAAAAAAAAGTTTTTGCAAAGGTCAATGTAGAAAAATCACTCATAAATAAAAATAAATGTAAATAAAAAGCTTTATTAAAAAAAAAGTGCCATGTGCTCCCATTACTGGACCACCACATAATTGTAAGTCCCAAAACATGTGGTTAGTCTACTGGACACAAGGAGGACAACTCAGAGCATTATATATAGTAGGGTCTCTGATGTATCTAGAAAATTTTACTTCTTTCTTGTAACCATAGCCATTTTGTTCAATGGCTTTTAATGTGCCAATTTGTTTATGAGTATTACACAAAATTTTGCATTTCACAGAGATGTTGCAGTTCCTCAGAGGCTACTATTTTGAAAATGAGAAGATGGCATTAAAAGCAGATATAAGCATGGAATAGTTTCTGCAAAATAAAGGGCATATCTTTTTTTTTTTTTGCTTTTTTGTTGAGGCAATTGAGGTTAAGTGACTTGCCCAGGGTCACACAGCTAGATGAAGGGCATATCTATTCTGCATCTGATTCTGAGCAATAAACAGGAACTGAATAATGAAGTAAACATCACAGGAACCTAGGGAACAAGGGACAGGAGTCTAAAAGTGTGGTGATAGGAAGAAAATACTCTTAATTGGGAGATAGTATAGTGAAGAGGATAAGATCACTGAAACTGGAGGCAGGGTATTTAGTTTCAAGTCCTGACTGTCTCTTCCAACCTATATAATCTTGAACAAATCTTTTTATTTGGTTTCTTTTAATTCTCCTCATCTGTGAAATGATGGGATTGAAATATATGACCTCTTATTCTTTTCAGTTTTGGGTTGATAATCCTAAATGCACTAGAAACAGCTTGATTTATGCTCTAGACTTTAGGATGAGAGAAATGGTTATTAATAACCAATGATTTTGCGAGATTCAGATTTCTCCTTTTTAAAAATCCTCATTTCAAAACTTCAGTCTCTAAAAATTGACCTTCCCCCCTATTTAGTTCCCATTTGTGTGGTGCTCAGGCTTGGGTGGGGCAAAAATTCTTTGAATAGATTGTCCAAGGGGTGTGTGTGACATAATCACAGTTTAGATCCAGCCCCTCATTATAATATTCATTTAATTATCAACAAATAAGAGTTGATTGCAGTCCTTTTCAACTGCCTTCTTCAAAAGAAGATATAAGCTGTGAGCCCATCACCATGATTATCTTTGGTCTATGAGAGATGGCCAAATGATTATTCTTAAAATTTCTTAAAATGCTGGCATTATTAATAAAATGATTAACTCCAATTATATCTCTCAAATCTTTTTAAATGTTACAAGAATAGATTTCAAAGAATTCAGAGAATTCAGAGAAAAGATAAAAACTTCTGACATGAGTTTAGTTTGCCAAGTCATTTCAAAATGCCATGTGCTCCCATTACTGGATCACCACATAACTTTAAGTAGGTCCCAAAGTATGTGGTTGATCTATTGGACACAAGAAGGACAAGCATGATATATAGCAGGGTCTCTGATATACTTAGAAAATGTTACTTCTTTCTTGTAAAAAGACAAGTTTTTTTTAAAAAAAAGAAAAGAAATTTGACCTAAAAAAAAAGAATAATAGGAAATAATTTAAGAATCATTTGACTTCCTGAAAACTATGACAAAAAAAAGCCACCCTGTAGATACCATATTTCAAGAAATCATAAAAGAAAGTTACTTCTGACTACTAGAACTAGAAGGCAAAATAAAAATAGAAAGAATCCACAAATTACTCCTTACCTTAAAAAGATCTCATAACTAAGATACAGAGCTTTCAGGTCAAAGAAAAAAAATGTTTCGTGTAGCAAGGAGAAATTAAAAGGAAAGAAAGGAAAGGTAAGATCCAGTGATTTGGGTCTCTATCAAGTAAAAACAAAAAAGACAGACTAGGATCAGACCACTCCAATTGTAAGTTACTAGTATTGATACTGTATCTTTATTCCCCCCACTTTGTTTTTCACTGTAAAGAAGAGGGTGGAGGGTTAAAAGAAGAAACATTACAATAGGATATGATGGAGGAGAAAATGCTGATTGATCATAACTATGAATGTGAATGTAATCAACTAACTGATAAAATCAAAGAGACTGAAAGAAGGGATTGGAACTATAACCTAATGATTATTGGTTATAAATAACACATGAAATATAAAGACTCATACAGAATTAAAAAGAGGGGTTGAAATAGGACTTATTAGTAAACCTCTAATTATTAATGTCAAATCAGACATAAAATAGAGAGATCTATTTACTCCCCAGGATATTTGTCACTAATAATGGATGCCTTGCATGGTGTCTAAAATGAACAGAGATTCCATACATATGGTAAGGTTCTCCAAATGCTCCTCATTGTGGTTGACATAGTGTTTCAGAATTCTGTAAGTGAGATCCACAGTCACACAAGAGAATTTGTAACAATTTACCCAGGAATATTAAATGGACAATTTAAAGTCTCAAAATCCTTTATACTTTTAAAAGTTATTGAGGATCCTGACCAGAACTTATGTGGGTTATGTTTAATGATAGTTGATGTATTAAATATCTGAATGTCTTTGTACTATTATGACAATAATTTTGAACTTGCCAATTCCCTATCACTGTTTTGGGATGTATCCCTAAATCACTCTTTGAGAACTGTGAGTCTAGATTATAAAATGCAATTGGATAGAAAATCCACTGACTGAGAACCCCTGGTCTAGATTATATATGCAATTGGATAGAAAGTCCACTGAACTGATCCATCAGGACAGATACTACAAATGGCAGACCCAAAACTGAAAAGGAGGAAGACCACAATGTATATCTAAGAAACTGAACAGTGATTTCAATAATTTCAAACTTCCCCCTACAACAAAAACCCATCTTTAAAGAAACAATATTTTTTCATTGATATTCTATGGACACAAATCTTGGAAATACTATAATTTCTAATGAATTGAGTATATGTGTTACAAAAAGTAGTGGAGAAACATATGGCAGGCATAAATATATTGCATCATATTAGAAGTGATGAATCATGCAGAAGAAGCAAGATATTAAAATAAATAATAAAAATAATAAATAAATAAATGAATTGAAAAATAAAAGATATTCAAAAAGATAAATGACCAGAAAAGATAAACCAGTTAAGATACTGCAAGAATAGGACATACTAGATAGATATTTTGTATATAGTATTGGTACCAACTTACTATTAAAATACCTAGAAGAATGTCCCAGTATCCTTTTTTTGGGGGGGGCCTGGAAATTGGGGTTAAGTGACTTGCCCAGGGTCATACAGCTAGGAAGTATTAAGTATCTGAGACCAAATTTGAACTCAGGTCCTCCTGACTTCAGGGCCGGCATTCTATCCACTGTGCCATCCATCTGCCCTTCCCCCCCACCCCAGTATCCTTTTGGATAGATTATCACTGAGGAAAAATATTAATAATCTATCCTACATTTTAGGCACAAGTCTTGCAGAAACAATTTTTATTTAGATTAGGCTGCAAGAATCCAACCATTCTGGAGAGCAATTTGGAGCTATGCTCAAAAAGTTATCAAACTGTGCATACCCTTTGACCCAGCAGTGTTTCTATTGGGCTTATATCCCAAAGAAATCATAAAAGAAGGAAAGGGCCCCACATGTGCAAGAATGTTTGTGGCAGCCCTTTTTGTAGTGACTAGAAACTGGAAATTGAAAGGATGACCATCAATTGGAGAATGGCTGAACAAATTATGGTATATGAATGTTATGGAATATTATTGTTCTGTAAGAAACGACCAGCAGGACGATTTCAGAGAGGCCTGGTGAGACTTGCATGCTCAGTGAAGTGAGCAGAACCAGGAGATCATTATTCACGGCAACAACAATTCTATATGAGGATCAGTTCTAATGGACATCACTCTCTTCAACAATGAAATGCTTCAAACCAGTTCCAATTGTTCACTGAAGAAAGCCATATACACCCAGAGAGAAGGATGTGAAATGTGGACCACAACATAACATTTTCATGTTCTCTATTGAGGTTTGCTTGCATTGTGTTTCCTTTATCATATTATTCTTTCTTGTAGATACGATTTCTCCTGCACAAAAAATGATGTGTGGCAATAACTATACATATATTCGATTTCTGAAGTATTCTAACATAATTATCATGTAGTGGATATCCTGCCATCTAGGGGAGGGGTGGGGAGTAGGGGGGAAAAATTTGTAACAGAAAGCTTTGTAAGGGTTAATGTTTAGGAATTACCCATACATATGTTTTGCAAATAAAAAGTATTAATAAATTAAAAAATAATAAAAAATAGATTAGATTGCAAGATCTTTGAGGGCAGGTATCTTATATCTTTTTTTTTTTTTTTTTAATATCCCCAGAACTTAACACAGTGTCTGGCACATAGTAAGCTCTTAAAAATGTTTATTGAA
The DNA here is from genome assembly GCA_023553655.1 of Myrmecobius fasciatus. Taxonomy (NCBI): domain Eukaryota; kingdom Metazoa; phylum Chordata; class Mammalia; order Dasyuromorphia; family Myrmecobiidae; genus Myrmecobius; species Myrmecobius fasciatus. The sequence continues at coordinate 45,917 of JAJPUD010002680.1, read as the reverse complement.
AGAATGAATTTAACATTATATTAAATCCAAGCACTTCTAGAAAGAGAAATGTCCAAAATGGAATAGTATTACCATGGCCTCTGATTTCTCTCTCTTTCAAGATAGTGTAAGATAAACTTTATAGAAATCTTGAAAGAGGTCATATATTTTAAGGTTAAATACAGTTTATTTCAGAATATTTCAGAATAGACACTTTACACCAATCACTTAATCTTCAGTGACATTTATTGTATTCCTTTCTTGGCTATTCCTTTCAAGAATTGAAAAGAATCTCTTAGTTGGTGCAGTTAAAATGGTGGAGTATAGACAAAGACTCAACCAAGTTCTCTCAAATTCTCCTCCAAACAATTTTAAAATAACACCTCAAAAATAACACCTGAAACAGCAGAATTCACAAAAGGATGGGGTGAAAGAATTTTCTAGACTAAAACAATTTAGAAGATTGACAAGAAAGGTCTGGGATCACTGGGATGAGAGTGGAGCACCCTCAGCAAGCCAGGAGCAGACATTGGAGTGTTGTTTTTCTTCTTCATTCTCAAAGTGTACCAAAATGGCATCACTATGTTAGAATTAAGCTAGTATGTTTGACTGTGACTGATCAGACCAGTACCAACTTGGAATGCTCTGCCGTAGCTCAGACACAAATAATCCTTATCAACATTTGGGGCGGATTCTTGGACTTTGTGCATCTTGCGTTTCTTGTGAACTAATTGAATTCTATTTTTCTGATAGAGCACCTTCTCTGATGAGAGCGTGTTATGTTGAGTGGTCCTGTGCCAGTGTCTCCCATGTTATACAATTGATTCTAAAGTTCCTGAAAGTGTCCTTGTATTGCTTTTTCTGACCACTTTATGAGCACTTGCCCTGTGTGAGTTCTCCATAAAACAGTCTTTTGAGCAAATGTACATTTGGTATTGGAACAATATGGCCAGCCCAATGGAGTTGTGCTCTCTGAAATAGAGTTTAAATGCTTGGCAGTTTAGTTCAAGAATGGATCTCATTCTCCAGTACCTTATGTTGGCAGGTAATATTCAGAATCTTCCTAAGACAATTCACATGGGAGCAATTAAGTTTTCTGGCATGGTACTGGTATACTGTTGAGGTTTCACAGGCATACAATAATGAGGTGAGCCCAATGGCTCTGTAGACCTTCAGTCTGGTGGTCAGTCTAATACCTCTCCTCTTCCACACTTTTTTTCAGAACTTCCCAACCCTGAACTAGATCTGGCAATGAATGTATCAACCTCATTATTAATGTGAACATCTCTGGAAAATATACTGCCAAGGTAAGTGAATTTATCCACAGCACTCAAAACTTCTCCATTTTCTCTAACTGATGATTTCATATATGATGATGTGGTGCTGGCTGATGGAGTACCTGTGTGTTATTGGCATTAATTGTTAGGCCCAAATTAGCACAAGTTGCAGAGAATTGATCCATACTTAGCTGCATTTCAAATTCAGAGGTTTCATTAAATGTGTGTGAACAAACAGCAGCACTTTTGGAGCTTTTAGCCCAGAGGAAATAAAAGGAGTCAGGACAAAATGACATTACAGAGGAGTCTTTGCTGATACTGGGTGCATTTGGTGTTTATTGGAAACTCTATTGTCCATAAGCAATTCTGAATTGGTCATAGTTTCAGGACAGAGAGGAGGGGGTGATTTCAGGAAAAAAAAATGTAGCAAGACCTACATGAATTGGTGCAAAATGAAGTGAGAACTGGGAGATCATTGTATATAGCAACAGCAATGTTGTAGTGATGAACTGTGAAAGATATTGCTACTGTGATCAATATAATGATTAAAGACAATCTAAAATTCTTATGATTCTCCACCAAGAGAAAGAATAAACTGTGAGTGCAAAATGAAATATAATTTTAACACTTTCTCTATTATTATTAGTGATATGGCTAATATGAAAACATTTTGCATGATTTCATATGTATAATTGATATTGTACTGTGTGTCTTCTCAGTGGATAGGAAAGAGGTGAGCGGGACGGTGAGAACCTGGAAATTAATTTTTTTTTAAATGCTAAAAATAAATGAATTTTTAAAAATTTAAAATGGAGACAACAATGTCACCTACTTCCTAGCGTTGTTGTGAAGATAAAACGAAATAATGTTTAGAAAGCACTCTGCAAACCTTAAAACACTACATAAAAACTAGCAATTATTAATAACATTAGCCATTGTTATTGATAAAACAATAATTGTTGGCAATCTGTAGTTCTTTACAGTTTGCAAAGTGCTTTATTTACTTTTATTTCCCCCCAAATCCTGGAAGGTAAGTGCTATTATCTCTATTTCACCGATGGGGAAACTGAGGCAGCCGTGTTTAAAGACTTGGCCAGGGTCACACAGCTAGTACACGTCCCAGGCTACATTTGAACTCAGGTCTTCCTGACTCCAGTCCAGCACTGCATCCACGACGTATGCTAAAAACATGAGTAACATGTAGGAATGGGTTTGGAAGAAGGTATGTGCTTTACACCAGCTTCAAAAGAAAAAAGAGCGGATACTTCAACTTGTATGTCTATAGCATTTCCTCTTAAGAGGCCAAGAAAAGAGCGTCCCCCAGTTCGTCACGTGACGGGTCGTTCCTGACTACATTTCCCAAAGTTCTTTGCCAGCCTCGCGACACTTCCTTCGAGACTGGTAGCGAAGACTTGCGAGATCACGGGAAGCGCGAGTCCTTTCGGTCTCCGGCTCTTTACTGATTAGGACGCATGGACTGGTTGCTTCTTCCGTGGCCTACCCCAATGCGGAGGCCCAGGCGGCGGATCATGGTGGGTATGACGGGCGCGATGAGGGAATGATGGAGGTCAGGCGCCTAAAAGAAGGCCGAGAATGACTCGGAGAGGCCTCTCACTAATGACGTGGCCACCACCTAGGCCCCCGTGATGCCTCTACCCTCGCAGACGATATCCTATCTCCCCTTTAAGTGATTTTGCAGGGCACGTCCAAGGATATTTGCGAATTGGTTACTTTATTTAGCTTGCAAGCTCTTTTATTTAGGGCAAAGACTGTCTTTGCTTTCTTATATCATTGCTTTTAGCGTTGTACCTGGCTTTTGGGCAGCGCTTGAAGACCTAATAACCCGCATCCCCTTAGATCATCCTCCTAGAGTAATCCGGCGTCAGTACCTCGGGTGAGCGAATGATCTCCGACCTCTACGGCGCTTCCATCTGAGTTTGCTTTAGGAGGCCGACAAGTTATAACTTATTCCTTTCCCTTCTCCACCTGCACTCCCCAAACCTCCCTAACCTCTTATCGGTAACTTGTTTGTTATCCACAGGCATTTCATTTGCTTTGGAAAAAGTGGAGGCTTCGTTGATGCCAGAAGGGATTGGTCTTTGAAACTGAGAAATGGAAGAACAGAAAAGCTGTTACAGCGATGGTGACAACGTGATTGAGTCCATGTAAGAATGGATGGGTGTCATAGAATGACATGTTTAGAACTGGAAGGTGTTTTTAGAGATCAGTGAGCACAGCAGTCCTTAAGTTTTAGAGATGAGGAAACTAAAATCCAGAGTTTTTTACATGGGCCACTTGTAAAGGTGTAAAACAAGTCCTCCACAAATTTATTTCTAATTTAATCAGAAATCTTACTTTATCTTCAAAAGGAAAAACCATATCCACAAAGATCCCACCTGGCAGCAAGTTCAGTGGAGGGATACATTTAAAGGCAAAGTACCTGTGTTAAGTCTAGCACTCCACTTAACCTCTCTCTCAGTTTCCTTGTCTATAAAATGAGTGTTTCTTACTCTTTTTTTTTTTTAATCAATGCTCCTTTTCATCGAAGAGGCCAAGAACTTTTCTTAGGATTATGTTATTAGGAAGCCAGCTGATACTTGGAAAACCTGGCTTGGATTGGCTTGAGTTTTAGAAGCTTCTGAGAGAGCTGAGCTAGTGATGATTATAAAGTTATCCCTGTCTGAATCTTTTGTGTGGATTCTGTCTTGCTGAGGCTCAGCTCTGCAAATTTAATTCAAGAGTAAATATCTCTTGAAGTTGTTTGAAGATTTATATATATATATATCTTTTGGTCTGCCAGGTGCTGTTCTTGGGGAACTCCCCCCCCCAAAAAAAAGCAAATGAAAAACTTATGGAAATGTTAAGAGTACAAATCTTCCAACTTCTGTATTCAATGAGTAAGTATTTTAAACTTTCTTAAAGTATGATGTGGATTTCTTTTAAGTATGGGTTTTATTATTGGGCCCCTTTGCTTGGGAGTCAATGACAGTGAGCTCAGTGTAAACTATTGGATGATGAGTTAGTAGCCCCAGGTTTTCTGGGAGGGTCTTGTTAGAGGTTTGCTAAGAGTCCATTCTACTTGTGATTTTATGAACTTCTACAAAATTTTGAGTATTTCCTATAGAACATCCATTCTGTGCAGAAAGTCAAAAGAGCTGTTACCCCCAGCACTCTAGTGTCTCCTGGGGTGGAAAATTGCCAATAGACACATAATTATTAGAGAAGACAAACCCCTAGTCCATTTATCTTTTGGGAGTTCCCCTCTACCACCACAAATATACCTACTCCACTATGAAAATGCTTTTCAGTGGCATTCCTGTCTCTTCCCTAATTTAAGGTGTGATTGATCTTCCAGTCTCCCTGCTCCCAGTTCCCTTCTGTCATGGTCCTGTTTTTCTCCCATTTGCAGTTAGACAACAGGAATCACCAGAGTTTTTTTTCCTTTTCTTATAGACTATAACCCCTAACCATAAAATAGTGTTTTCTGGACAATGGTACTTTTACGTATTAATTTTTTTGGGTGTTTTCAAAACAGTTCATTTGCCTTTAGGGGGGGTTCTGGCAGTCAGGCCTCCTTTGTATTCTTAGAATTGCTTTGTTTAGTTAAATGGAAACTAGCTGTTATGCTAGTCTTATACTCAGTACAAAATAGTTCCACTGGAAAAAGAAAAGTGATTCTAATATCTATTCCTGAGACACACTAGATTGATAACTATTTTTAAAAAAGGATTTTTGACTAGTTATATTAAAACTGCTTTTGTTTTAGAGGAGAGGTTTTTAGTCCTGTTTGTATTATGGGCCTTTTATAGCAGTCTGAGACTTATAGTGTCTTTAGAAAAATGTTTTAAAAGGCATAAAATACATAAGATTTGCAAAGAGAGCCAATTGAAAGTGATCAACTTTAAAAATAACAAATTCACAGGCTGAAGGTTAAGAGCCCTGAAGTAAAGGTTGATGAGTTGATGACAGCTGAGCTGGTGATGTTAGGAAGTTATCCTAGTCTGAAAAAACAAAAATGTAGAATGAGAACTTCTTGAAGCTTGGCTTGTTTTTAAAATACTATATTTAAAAGGAATTTAAGGGTTAACTTAAATAAGTGTTTTATTGTGCTAATTTTTTGTAGCCTATACCCAATACTCATTTGCCTTAGCTGATGAACAGAAGCTTATGGTTTGTGGGTCCATTTTATTCCTAGATGGAAGACTTTACAACATGAATGGTATAAGCATATCTATGCTAGAAGTAAAAATCTTGTTCTCTAAAGCAGGTAAACAGTGTGGAAAATTTCCAAGATTGGTACCCTACAGATTATCAGTAAGGCCTTGAGGCATTAGTGGATTTTTCCTGATGCTGGACAAGATTACCTAAAGGTAAGTTGAAATATGAATTATTCATTGTTTTTGAATGTTTTTTCCCAGGAAGCTCCAAAAGCCAATGATGTTTTGTTATCCCTGTCTGAAAACTTAACTGAGGGGAAAGCAAATCACTTCTGAGGCTTAGTAGTTTGGTGCTGCCATGGTCTTTACCTTTACATGTAAACTGTGAAATTTACCCTTTTGCAAAGATTCAGGATTAATCAGAAATAATGCTATGATTCTTGTTCATTGTGTACATTTTGCATGCTTTGTTTAATGTTTAATTATTTTAATTGTTTAATGACCTATAACCAAATTCTACCCTAAATCAGGAAATCCAGTTTAAATGTACTTCTTAGAATCAGTGGGGCATGCACCCCAAACCTCAATTTCTGCCCTTGATAACTGGTTTCTCTCTTAACCCTATCTCATTCCACCCTTCAGATTAAATTTTGTTTGCTGGGGTGTAGCTACATATCATTTTCCTTAAGATAAAACCTAATTATTACTGTCTCGCATTTTCTGCTTTAGTCAAGAGTAAAAAAATAATCTTTCACCGTAATACAACATGGTGAAGGACACTGGAATTGAACTCAAAGACTGACACTCCAAGCTACTTCAAATGATTATGTAACAAATAGTTGTGCCAGAGCTCAAATCTTGGTCTTGGAACAGTCTAGTACTCCAATAGTATGTAATCTACTTAAGGTTCTGCCCATATAAAACATGTCTCCTTTGCACCCCTCATTTAAATACTCTTCTATATGGAACAAATCTGCAACACTGAAACTGGGGTTAAAAACCTTCACCCTTGTTTATATATGGTAATCATTTAATTGGCTGTTATTTGACATTTCATTTTTTTCCTTTGACAGGTATTATCTACTACTGAAGCTGTGTGGCGCCAACAGGTTTACTATATTTGTGTATATTTTGCTTGCCCACTATATGTACTTGAAAAAATAAAATTACTTGAAAACCTAAGTTCCTAAATCTTTTTCACCTAAACACATTACTAACAGCAAAGTGGGGAATATTAGCATTTATTAAGAAGGCTCAGCAAGATTTGTAACCATTTAGGTTAATATAAGAAACTTTTTGGTGGAACAGAGACTTTTATGAATGTGCTTCTTAGGTACCAGTGATTAGAAGACTCAGTTCTGACTGCCAATAATTAGGATAGTTTGATGTTTTGTGCAACAGGGTTGGCAGGCAAATAGTTATCCTTATAATTTGACCACCCTAAAAATCTAATTGAAAAATTTTAAAGGGTTCTTGGGTGCTACTTGTGATTTCCACACTTCTTAATTTCCACCCTCATCCCCCTTTCTACCAGCTTCTCTGCCTTTTTACACCATAGCAAAAAAGACAAAAGAGGAAGATTATTTAATATTTATGTAATTATAGTGGGAAAATGTTTCAAATTACAATTATCCACCCATTCTTTGGGTGGGAGTGCCTCCCCTCCCCTCCCTATTGGACAGAAATTTATCTTGCAGGAATTGATATTATTCTCAGAGACCTGCTGTTATCTTACTGAATGATTCTTGAGTTCTTGAAATTTTATATTTTAAGAATTTTTTTGTGTGTTTTTTGTATTGTGAGGGAAAGAGGAGTGTGATATGTCATTTTCTCATTTCCAAATGAGTATAGCACCTGCTACCTGCTTTAAAACGCAGGAGAACCAGCAGCAAGGCATGGCCGTTGGCTAACTGTGGCTGCATGTTGTGTATTTTTCATTTCCATTTTAGAGTGGGGCATTTTTCAATTTCGAGATAATGCTCCTGCAAACCATCTGTTAATTCTTAACTGACATCAGGGCTTCTGTCTCAGAAAGTGACTGTGAGGAAATGCTGATCTTGTTAAGGCTTGGCTTGGCTTTGGATTCAGCGCTGATAGAGATGCATAATGCCTGCCTCGTGCAAATTCTTCCACAGATTGCTTTCTAGGCGCAGATCATGATTGATATAAAACACCACAGGCTGCTTTTTTTTCTCATAATAATGATCAGAAAATTGTCGATAATTGCTTGTAATGAACCCATAGGCACTGACCTGCAAAAGAAAAGTTAAATTAGTTTAAAGTATTCCTACTAAATGTACAATCTACGTGTATTTTGTGGTAGATACAGAATATATATAAGATAGGTAGTTTTGGGATGGAGGTACTCTTAGCTGGGATAGCAAGGTGGGGAAGTTAATTCCAGGGATGGAGGAAAACAAATCAGTCAGGTGCACAATAGTGAGGCCTACATGACTAATAATAACCAATAGGAAATGGCTAGAGTTTGGGGAGAATGGAAAGAAAGATGTCATTGGTGTTGGATGATATTCTTGTGTTTTAAGAAAAGGGAAGCTTTGACAGGGAGGCCCAAATAAAACATTTTAGAGCAGAAAAAGTTGCCTGGATTGATTGTGTGTGCTGAGATGAACAAGATTGCAACTGATTGGATGTGGGGTGGATTAAGGGCACTCAAGGATTAGTTTGAGAATATAAATGGAAATATGATAACCGGAAACAAGGAAGTTTGAAAAAGGGGCAGAATTCTGCATTAGACATTTTGAGATATCTCTGGGACATGGAGCTTTGAAATATCCAATAGGCAGTTGGGGAGAAGTGCTAGGACTACTTGGAGATAATTGAAGGTACATGAATTGAGTTCTTTGGGAGCTTGAGAGAAAAAAAAAGATCTAGGAAAGCTTTGGGTTGTGCTTAATTCAGTAATGATGATGGCATTTCAATTGAGGTTAATGAAGAGTGGTCACTTAATCAGGAGAGCAATGTGGCTGAGAAACTATATGGGAAGGTTAATGTCAGGGATAGCAAGGTAAGGAAGAAGCCTTTAGATTTGGCAGTTATCAAGTATTTATTTTGGAAAATAGTTTGTTAGGTCAGAAGCCAGATTTAAAGGGGTTAGGGAAATGAAACAAGGTTGGGTTTTTGAGGACTTGGTTATTGGGCATGAGGAAAAGGTTTAGTAGGTGGGATGTGGAGTTGAAATTTATGTTGGGGACAATTTGCCAATATTAAAATCCATTAGATTGTGATTTCCTTATAACAAGTAGTGGAAGAGGAAAATTTGAACCTTAAGTCTAACATCACTCTAAGTACTATATAATGCAATAAATTGATAGTTTTAATATGCAAATTGGGTGAGTCTATGCTTAGGTGTATTTGCTAAGAAATACTCAGCTAGTAATAGCAGTTGAGGCTTTGGGCCTCCATAAATTGACAAGGATAACTTCATTCCCCTTTGGGTTAAAAAGATTTGAATCATTCTTAGCTGGAAATATCCAGAGATAAGGGAATCAAGTTGGAAAGTTATATATGGGAAAAGGTTAAAATATTTTAAGTCCCTAGCCGTTTAGCACAGAATGGATAAGGTTTTGTCTAGCAATGTTGAGTTGGCTCTTTTTTTGTGTGGCAGTGGAGTTTTTAAGTGAATTGCCCAATCAGTCAATGTTAAGTGTCTGAGACCAGATTTGAACTTAGGGCCTTCTGACGCTAGGACCAGTACTCTATCCTGTGATTTAGCTGCTTTCTAGCTAGTTTCTTGGAAGTTGTCATGGGTAACTTTAGAAGTTGTTCCGGGCAGCTGATTCCAGGCCTATGATTCTTGTAAAGATCTCCAACATGAAATAATAGGTTTACTGATTGATGGTCCTGGTCAAAATATAACTGGACTTTACTAGAAGAAGAGCAACCCTTACCTGGTCACAGGTATGTAAAGCTGTCAGCAACATGAGGGCCCCAGTACTGGGCATGTACAGGTACCCATATTTTTTATAGATGAGTTCTGATTTCAAAAACCTGGAGGTAAAAAGAAAGGTTAAAATTTTTCACATAAAATTCAATCCATGCAAGTTAGAGATCTGATAATTAAAACTCTGGCATGCATGGTATGGTGTTTTTGTGACAACTAGCACAAAGGGATTAGGAAGTTTTCCTTAAAAGTCTTTGGCATGGGGGCAGCTAGGTGGCACAGTGGGTAGAGCAAAGTCTTTGGCTTTCATAGCTTATTAGCCACATCCCCACATTACTAGCCCATATCTTAGGCTTGCCTATCCCATTATTGTTGATAGTAGCAATTAGAAGCTGCTGCTGTATAATGGAGCCCACCCCAATCACTTCCTGTTCTGTCTTCCTCTCCCTTACTTGGTCATTTACCTTTTAAAAAATAATAGCTTTTTATTCAAAATATATGCAAAGATTTCAACATTCACCTTGCAAAACTTGGTGCTCCAAATTTTTCTCCCTTCTCCCCACCTCTCCCCTAGACAGCAAGTAATCTAATATATATTAAACATGTATAATTCTAAGCATTTCCATATTTATGCTGCATAAGAAAAAGATCATAAAGGAAAAAAAAATGGTAATACTTTGTTGTGATCCACACTCAGTCCCCACAATCCTCTCCCTGGGTACAGATGGCTCTCTCCATCACAAGACTATGGAACTGGCCTGAATCATCTCATTGTTGAAAAGAGCCACGTTCATCATAATTGATCATCATATGATCTTGTTGGCATGTACAATGTTCTGATTCTATTCACTTCACTTAGCATCAGTTCATGTAAGTCTCTCCAGGCCTCTGAAATCCTGCTGATTGTTTCTTACAGAACAATAATATTCCTTTACTTTCATATGCCATCACTTATTCAGCTATTCCCCAACTAATGGACATTCATACAGTTTCCAATTTCTTGCCATTACAAAAAAGGGCTGCTATAAACATTTCCTTTTTTAAGATCTCTTTGGGATATAAGCCTGGCAGAAACTGCTGGATCAAAGGGTATGAGCAGTTTCATAGCCCTTTGGGTATGGTTCCAAACTGCTCTCCAGAATGGTTGGATCAGTTCATAACTCCACCAACAACTACCTTTGAGGGAATCCCATAGTGAACTATTGACAGGTTTGAGCCCAAGCCTAAAATTGTCCTTTGTTCCCAAACCACAAAGGAACAGACACCTCATGCCATAGTGGAAAGAGCCTTAACTCTGGATGGGAAAGATTTCAGTTCAAACCTCTCTCCTGATCCTTTATTAACCTGTGTGACCTGGCCCTCAGTTTCCTCACCTATAAAATGAGAGGATTGGTCTAGATGGCCTATGAGGTGTCTTCCTGCTGGAGCTCTTAGTATCTATGAAAGGAATAGATGACAATATTCCCTCAAATCCCAAACTTTATGGAGACCCGGGTTTAGGGAGCCAGTGTTGGCTAGTACAGGAGAGGAATCAGACACTGGAAGTATAGAGGCAGGGGCAGGAAGATGGCTAGTTTCTAGACCAAGGAGTGACCACCCACAGAGGAAGGAAAGTCTTAGGAGATGGAGGCAAAGGTCAGGGAGTGGATGTGAGCATTGGAAAGGGCTCAGGCCCTGGCCACCCTCCATACCTCTCTTTCAGGTAGCTGATGAACTCTGGATGGAGCAGCTTGAATTTACTCGCAGAGGCATCTGATCCAAAATAGGTCTGTGGCCTAGGCGTTTTCACGGAAGAAATGTACAGTACGATTATAGCCAAGATCAGTAAATGGAAGCGGAGATGTTAAAGGGTCAAGATTGTGACGTTGGCGACGAATGGTTCGGGGATGAGGATGGTGTCGGGAGAAGGGAGTATAGAAAGTTGCAGGTATTATGGTAGGAGCTTCATAGGGCTTTGTTAAAGTGAAACAGTCCAGAGAAGGCTGGTGAGTTACAGAACTAGGGGGTGTGAGCAGCCCATTAGACTGAGGGTAAGTGAGCTTAAGAGGAGGCAGGCGAGGAGGAGCTGGGAAAACTGGATAATAAAGCGAATCAGGAGGCTTGGATTTATCAGGAGGAGCAGGACAGGAGAAGCCAGGGGTAAAAGGGATAGGGATCGTAGGTGGCTGAAAATAAGGATTTGAGGTAAGGAGTTGGGAAACAAAGGGGGCGATTTGGTTAGGGACAAGGGGAGATTGAGTCCGAGTAGGCCATACTACAGAAGGAGGAGCAAAATTAGCAGAAATCTGGGAGGCCTGGGAAGGGGATTTAGAGGGAGGTGGAGTGGGTGTCTGAGAAAGACCCCGGGAGGGAGATCTTTGGGGTTGGAAGGGAGATGGCGTTTGATTTTGCGTGAGGGTTTGAGAAGGAACTCGTGAAGGTGGAGGGGGAGAAGTAAGTCCACCAGGAGTTGGGACTCGAGAAGAGGGAGAAGTGGGAGATATGGGAGGAGTTTGGGCTGGTGTTCGGGGAGGATGTTGGTTAGATCCTCTAGGTGTTGCTTGTGGCGGGGTTTGGAAAAGGTGACTGGAACGGGACTGGGAAGGGGATTGGGTAGGGGAAGGAATGGGGGATTGGGCGGGGGAGTTCATTGGTGTTGGGGAGGCTTCTATCTATCTTAATAAAACTTAGCCTCTGAGTGAACCTCTCTTAGCAGCTCAAAGCCCTCCCGGGTCATAAAAGTCATTGTTATCACTGTCATCATCATCAGTTAGCAATTATTGAGTGCTTACAAAGTCCAGGGCCACTGTGCATGCTTGTGGGGAGTTAAGAGGATGGTCAACTTCAAAATCTTACTTTTGTAGGGGATGAGTATAAAATGGCTAGCGTTTAGATTTTTTTTTTTTTTTTTTCTTTTTGCATTTGGTGTGGGGCTATTAGAGAAAACCCTGAAGGACAAGGAAATCAGTTCAGGAATATGGAATTTCAATGGAGAAGGCTCAGTTTGGAGCAAAGAAGCTGCTTGGTCTAGGAAAGAAGCCAGGAAGATAGAGAGGTTCAGATGAAGACACAGGAAAACAAAATTTTCTTGGTCCTGCCTGCATTTCACAGTAGGCTTAAGCAGTAAGGAATTTGTTCTCCTGCTTATTAGGGAGAGACATACGGTCCTCTTAGCTATTGAAAACAACTTCCTAACTCATTACTGAAAGGCCTTTTCTCTAGATCCTAGCTTTGGGCAGCTAGATTAGTATCTGAGAGATCCTTAAAACAAAAAATAATTGGTCTATTCAGAATTGAACCCTGCCATCCATCACCCCCGTGGTTCCTGATTTTTTTTGAGTCTTAGCTTCCTTAATTTTATTCACTTTGTACTTTCAAAATCTGATATTATCACTTGCTTCCCCCCCTTTTTTTTTACATTTTTTTATTTTGATAGCTTTTTATTTTTCCAAATATATGCAAAGATAGTTTTCAACCTTTGCCTTGGCAAAACCTTCCCTTTCCCCCTAGACAATAAATAATCCAATATAAGTTAAACATGTACAGTTCTTCTAAACATTTTTATATTTGTCATGCTGCACAAGTTCTTGGTTATTTTCATAGGCTCACCATTAGAAAGAGTGAGTATGAACAGTGGATATTTGCCTGGCAGCAGTGTTACCTGCCCTTTTCCAAAGAGTGGGATGTTGTGGGAATGAGCATAAAGTCTTAAACCCTACCTTGGGAATTTGTCAACCCTGTTTAGAGAAATCTTGATGGTGACCTTCCCTTGTCTCCACTCACCTCATCCCACCAATGGACACCCTAGGTGTTAGAATGTTAATTAGGCAGGTTATGTTATTTAATAACTACTCAGCTTCCTGTCCCTTCCTTTTTCTGTACTCCCCACCCTATAACATTATACTGCCCCTACCTGACCCTACTTACTTATCTCCTTTGTCATGGCCCTCAGGGACAGGCACACCCAGAATGGCTGACTTTAGCATCAAGTAGTCCCGGATATTTGAAGGAATGAAGATATAGTGCAGGTCCTGTCAAGGTGACAGAGATACAGGAGCCAGAAATGTGGGTTGTATATCTAGCCCTGATACTCCCTCTCCCAACCTGGGCTGGCCTATGGAGAATGACCTTCCAAGCTCCCTACCCCCATCCTGTGGAGATGGGATGCCAGGTATTTTTTATATCCTCGATAATCCCCAGTGCCCAGAAAAAGGTTCTCTGGATTGAGGAGCTAGTCTTGAGACTTGGCAACAAGACGCACTGGTCTGGTTAACCTGCCATGCAATTGAGGGCTCTCAACTTTAGTCTCTTAGTGCTAAAATCAAAAACTGCTGGGAGATCCTAGTGTCCAAGAAGTGGGGCACCTTCCCTCCCCACTCCGTGTGACCTTCACCTCCCACTAATCTTCCGAGGGATAAAGTCTGCCTGAGGCAAGAGGGAATCTCCCTCTCTTAAGTTTCTGGTCTCCATGACAAGGCTTCTTAAATTCTGTGTCCTGTACTCTTTTGGCAATCTGATCAAATCTAATTTTTTCTCATCCAACTTCATGGACCCTCTGAAGTACCAACTAGCTCCAACTCTTCTTGGAATAATGTTTAAAATGCATAAAGCAAATTTATAATATTACAAAGGAAACCAAAGTTTAGTGAAAAAAGATGTAATTTTTTTTTCCATCCAAGTACATGAAACTCCTGAAATTAATCTTGAGGCCATAGGTAAGGGATCTCCTGTGAAACCCAGAATTGGGGTCTGAAGACCATGAGGATTAGTGCCCTTTATTTTCCCAAGGGGTTGTAGTTATACAGGTAAAACCTGTTGACCAAGCTCCAAGGGTTGGTGGTGTGCACATCAGAATCTCTAGTCCCTTGGGGAGTACTCACAGGGTGTTTGGGCACTGAAGTGAAGCCCAGATGCTTGTAAGCTTTCAGGGAGTTCTTCATTGTATTCACAGTGAAACCATAGAATGAAGTCTTGGTACCCACATCTTTCTCATAGCCTTTGATCACTGCCCCATTGAGCCTGAGAGGAAAAGGAATTCCCCATTATACCAACTTCATTTTTCATTATTCTCTAACACAGATTATTTACTCATTTTTAATTTATCCAAATTTTTCTATAGCTTTTTCTGTGCCAATCCATATCCCTCCTTCAAAATTAAGAAAATGCTTTCTATCTCTGATTGCTAGTTTCATTCATGTTCTTTGGGCCCTTAAATCCATTTTTTTCTACCATATTAATTTTCACATGCTGACTCATATATTGGTTAAGTTTTTCCATATGCAGGTCCTGTCTCATTGGATTGGAAGATTCTCACAGTCAGGAAGTATTTTTTCTCTTCTTGCCAAAGAAGATCCTGTAGATATCAGGGAGGTGTTCAATTCACAGTACTTACTCTGCCTTTAACCTCTTCCTCCTATGACCAGATATTCTTTTTTCCCCTCTCTTTTTTTAACTGTTCTTCTCCATTCCATTCTTTCTAGCATCCTACCCCCTCCCAACACACACCCTTCTCATGAGCCTTCGTTCCCACCTGGGCTTCCAGGCTCTCATACCTGAAGACAAAGTCATGGGAATCAATCAGTGAACCTTGGCGGGACCCATTGAGGATACCACCGTTGCCCACAACGGCACATCGAATGCAGCCCGTGCTCGTGTGTTGTCTCTTGGAGTGATCAAACAGCTGAGCATTGGTGGAGGTATTCAGGAGGCTCAAGGTGGAAACTATAGCTGTGGGATGGAAGCCAGGAGTGGGTAGAAGGAAAGCATGTCACAAGCTCTTGACTTTCCCTCAGTGACATCCCCCCTTTTTCTTTTAAATGAAAAAGCCTTTATTAAGTTCTGTTCCTTCTTAGTTCCAAGTGCTATGGATAACAACTAGAGAAAAAAACAAATCGATGGTTAAATTCCCACTTGTTTCCCCAAAGAAAAACCAGTAAAAATATAGGATAGGAAAGATGGACCATTAGCCAAGACAAAGAAGAAAGAAGGTTGGCTTGGTGAGAAAGTGCAGAGCTGGGGGAGAAGGCAGTTTCAGATTTGGAAGGGAAGATATTAATATAATTTATACCTTGGTTCCTCATCACCCTTGAACCTTTTAAAAATCCAGGACAGCCAGGTTCTAAGGGATATTTAGGTAGGTAGACATAAGTCATGAAAAATAACTTGTTTGCCCAAAAAAATAATCTTAAGGGAACACAATAATGAAGATCCTTCGGCTTCATTATTACTGCTTGTGTTCCTCATCTCAGCTCAGTAGATACACCTAAAGGGTAAAGGGGTCTTGTCTTCTTAGCTGTCTTTGGGGAAACCTGCCTTTCATGGGCTTTCCAAGAGGAGGAGGAGAACAGCTGTGATCCAAAGCCCAGGATAGAGATGTGCTCTCTTTGACCTTACAGAGTTCTCCCAGCCAGACCCCAATATCTCCCGTCACTTCCCTCCCACACTAGATGCACACAATGGAGAGGGAGAGAAAGGCGGATTGGGGTAAACTCTCCCAAGTAGAATCCTAGGCTAGGAATTATGACAATTATGACAGGAACAATAATAGGCAAGGCTATTTGAGGTCACTGGAATGTTCGCAGTCTGTATCTGGACATCAGAACATTTTGAGTAGGAAAAGATTCTCATAGCAGCCCAAATTTCTCATTAGGCAAAAGCTTCTAGGCTCTTCAGTCCTGTGAGACTGGGGCCATACCACCCAAGGCAGAGGGATGGGAGAACCCTGTCTCTAACAAGAGTCCCTTGTAGAACCTGGGGGTGAATGGATCAGTGAAGGGAAGTGTCTGAATTTTGGGACAGTAACCCTCGGGATGTGTCTCAGCTTCTGGGTTGGAAGGAACTGGAAGGATGAAGGGAATTCCATCTTACCTAAGGAAACTAGGGATGAAGAGAGGGGCAGCAAATGGAAAAAGCACAGGGCTGGGGACAGCAGCAAAAGATTACCTTGGTAGGAAAGCCCTTGCCAGCCATAGGGAGCACTCTGCTGATTCAGGCGCTCCCAGAGCTCTTGGGTGAAGAGCTTGCCAAATAGCAGCACTGGGACACTGAAGTTAAATTTATCCTTGAAAAGGTGGTGTTGTTGAGCGGCAGGGACCAGTGAGTGATTGCAGAGTTTGTGCTGTGGGGGAGAGGTGATACAGCTCAGAGGTGGGCCAGTACTAAGATGGGACAGTCAGGTGGGAACCAGGAGACCCTGTCTAGGGGCTGAGGGTCGGGGCAGAACAGGACTTCTCCACTCAAGGCTCTAGCCAGAGACAATTCAAGTTTATCTGGCCATCCTAGGATTTGTGAGCCATTAGGAATGGCAATACCAATTTAGCATGGTAGAAAAACTGGGAGCTGGGACACCTGAATTTGCCATTAACTCATGTTGGGCAAATCTGGATCTCCTCTATAAAATAAAAGACTGTTTCTATAATCTTTTAAACTCTCAGTTACCATGATCTACTAACCCTGCTGAGAAATGGTCCAGCTTTTACTTTCCCAATCTTTGCAGCAAGCATTTACTAACCCTCATTACCTAGTTCAGTATTTTGTTCAAAGAACAAATGAGTAACCATCCCTGCTCTGAGTCTATTCTCCTGACCTTTTTACCACTATTTCTTAAGTCAGTGCTGTTCCCTTCCCTGCCTTTTTTAAATCCCATTCTTCAAAGTTCAATTTAAAAAAAAACATTTCTCCACAAAGCTTTCCCTGATTTCTCCAAGTTAGTATTGTTCTCCCTGTAGTCTCCTCTTCAAACAGCACTTTGCACCGCTTTTATATATTTATTTGACATTATTTCTTTTTATACTCATCTGTGTGTATACTGTTTCCAATTAAACTATAAATAAACTCCATGAGGGCAATAACTGTTTCTTAAACTTTATACCACTCTCCTTCTCTCCCCACCCCCAATTCCTCTCAAGCAGTGTTTTACACACAGTAGGTACTTAGTAAATGTTTATTGATTTGATAAATTCTAATAATTCTAATAAATTTATTTATTTATTTAGTGATGAAAAAAAGGACCCTTTCTGCATATAACCTGCCTCCCAGACTTAATGTACAACAGTACATTTTCAGGTAATATTGTTACCTTAGACGTGTTTATATGCACTATATTGTAAACACTTTTAGGTCTTGCCCTGTCTAAGACCCCATTATCATTTTCTCAATAACTAGAGGGATGCTTAGAAACAAGGATCTTTTAGGTCATAGGGATGCCTACTTGGAACAGAGAGCAGATGACTAAACATAGTATAATCTCTGGATCAGTTCCAACACTGAGAATTGTTTGTGTGCTCATTATTTTTATTTGTTTTTATTTATTTATTATATTTATTTTTATTTGTGTGCTCATTATTTTTTTTTAGCACTATTTTAGGTACCAGAGTGGGTATGGCTACAAAAAATGGCTCTTCAATTGGGATTGTCTCATAAGGAACATTGTCTAATCTTGTTTCCCCCCTCACCCCATCCCGTTTTTCTCCTGATCTGGGATTATTACACTTCTGCAGAGGGGCTGATCGTCGTACCTCTCTAGTCAAAGCCTTAGGTACTTCAGTTTTGATAGAATAAGATACAGGTGTGTTGTTCCTGTGGGGAGAAAGCAAAAACAGATAAAGGATCCATACTCCTGTCTCTCTGTGAGGTGGTATTACAGAGAGAGAGCTGGACCAGGTTAGAGTCAGAAAGATCTGAGGTTATAATGCTGGCTCAGACATTAAACAAGTCATTTAACCTCTGCCTGTCTCAACTTTTTCTTCTAAAAAAGGGGATGATTATAGCATCTTCCTCTCAGTGTTGCTTGTGAAAATAAAATGAAATACCACATAAGATGCTTTGCCAAACTTAAAAAACTACCTAAATGAAAGCTGCTATTATTATTGTTACTATTGTTATGGGAGAAAAGCAATCTCTGATTTTTTATGTTTAAAATATGTATTTTTTTGTGTTCATGTTTAAATATGCTTCAAATATGTAAAGGGCATAGTGGATAGAACACTAGGTCCAGAGTCGGAAGACTCATCTTCCTGAATTCAAATTTGGCTTCAGACCCTTACCAGCTGTGTGACCTTAGGCAAATCACTTAAACCTAATTGCCTCAGTTTCCTCATCTGTAAAATGAATTGGAGAAGGAAACAGCAAACAAACCATTCCAGTATCTTTGCCAAGAAAATCCCAAATGGGGTCGTGAAGAGTTGGACATAATCAAAAAAGGACAGAAAATGAAATTATTGTAAACCTAATAATGCTCTGAACAAATCCAGTTAAAGAAACAAATTACACATGGGTATTGAACAATATTCTTTTATATACATAAAACCACGGAAGCCAAAATATTTAAAATTCAGTTAAAAATAATATTTTGATGGATCTGTGGCCTTGTCCATGTAGGTAATTCCTCCACCAATTAGATTTACTCTATATCTGGCCAGAAATCTGTCAAATGTAGAAATGACAGATTCCCAGACAGAACTGAAGTATACCTAACCAAAAGCTGGTAGGAATATATCTTGCAAATATAATAAAAAAAGCTTTAGGCAAAAAGGTTACATGACTAAGGATAACTTCATAAATCAGAGGAACAAGGAAGAAATACCTTTTAAATCATTGGATAAGGGAAGAATCCATGATTAAATAAGAGATAAAGAAAATCAGAAAATAAAACAGACAATTTTGATTACGTAAAATTAAGACGTTTGCACAAACAAAACCAAATGCAATTAGTATTGTAAAGGAAACAGGAAACTAGGAAGGAAATTCTGTAATAAGGTTTCTCTGATAAGGGTCATATCCTAGAAATATAAGGAAATTTCTAAGAAGAAATTTTCTTCAGTAGAAAAATGGTCAATATATATAAACAAGTAGTTATCAGAGGAAAATATCTAAGTTGTCAAAAGACGTAGAATAACAACAGCATAGAAAAAAATGCCTCAAATTACTAATAATCAGAGAAATGAAAATTAAAGCAATTGTTAGATTCTACTTTTTTCCCACATCAGAGCAGCAAAATTGACAACAACAAAAAAAGGAAAATGACAGTTATTAGAGAGACTGCAGGAAAAGAATCATATAAATGTATGACTTTTACATGCCCCCAATTTATTATTTTTAATATAAATATTTGAATTTCAGTTCCAAATTCTCTCTCTTCCTCCTGCCACACCCCTATCCATTGAGAGGGTAAACAACATGATATAAATTATACATGTGAAATCATGCAAAACATATTTCTATTAGCTACACAGGTAGATATTGATATTATTGATAGAACCATGAATGTCCAGACATTCTGGAAAGCAATTTGGAACTATGCCCCCAAAATCATTAAATTTCTCATACCCTTTGATCCAGGTTTGTATTTCACAGAGAACAAAAAAAAAAAAAAAAAAAAAGGAAAAGAACCTATTTGTACAAAAATATTTATAGCAACTCTTTTTGTGATAGCAAAGAACTAGAAACTAAGGGAGTGACCATCAATTGAGAAATGGTTGAAGAAATTTTAGCATAAAGATCAACTAAGTTGTGAAGTGAATAGAGCACTTCACCTGAAGTTAGGAAGGACCTGTGTTTAATCTACCTTCAGACACTTACTAGCTGTGTGACCTTGGGCAAGTGATTTAACCACTGTATGACTCAGTTTCCTCACATGTAAAATTGGAATCATAAATTGGAATCTTATCTGTGACCCCATTTGGGATTTTCTTAACAAAGATATGGAGTGCTTTGCCATTTCCTTTTCCAGCTAGTTTTACTGATGAGGAAACTGAGGCAAACAGAATTAAGTGACTTGGCTAGGGTCACACAGCAGATTTGAATTTAGGAAGATGAGTTTTCCTGATTTCAGGCCCTTTATCTACTTGTCCTAAGAAATGATGAAAAGGATAGTTTCTGAGAAAGTGAGGAAAACTTGTATGAATTGGTACACAATGAAATGAGCAAAACTAGGAAAATAATAATGATAATATAATGCAATGAAGGACAAGACAAATTAGAGTCCTGGGCTTGACTCCTTTATTGCCATTCTGTGTGAAGGCTAGGAAGCCTGCTTCTAAAAGTGCATCATAGTGGGTTGAGCCCTTAATTCAGAGTATACGCAGGTATTCTTACTTTTCCCAGTCTGTTAAAATTGCAAGCCTATTGATTAATTGAAACTAATCATTCAGTGAAAAGGACACTAGTAGACCAAAGCATCCTTGTAACTCTCCATAATTGTGTTTGAGTAAGGAGGAAATAACTATTTCAAGAGTAGAATCCATGTCAGAATTTTTGGGTAGTCTTGTGAGGAGTAACTTGTTTGACACAGCATTAACTATGATTCAAGCCAAGATCAAGCATTAGCCCATCCAAATTTGGAAGTGAACTTGGTGTGGGGCAATGTTTTAATAGTAATTATCTTAAATCTGAGCTCATTCTCCCCAGAGAGTGGGATAATAGAGAGTATACCCTTAGAGAATAGAATGGAAATACTTCGTAACTTCTGTTCTTACCGTGTCTTCTCAGTAAACATCTCTTTGTAAAAGCTAATTGATATTACTTGGTTAAATTATATTAGAGGGAGGATTAAGCCACGCTAGTGAAATACAGGCAGCTATACCCCTGAACTTTCCCAATATTCCCTTCCAAAGAACTTTAAAATAACTCATCGAATCAAAAAGCAAAGCCAATAAAAGGTCAGACTGAGACATATTTCCAGATTAAGAAATTTTGGGAGGTTGATAGCAGAGCTCTAGGGTTGCAATAAGACCAGTGGCAGCAGTATCAGTCATGGGCCTGGAGGCTGTGACACTTGAGGCAATGGTAGCAGCTTCAGGAGCTCTTGGCCCAGAGATGATAAGGGATTCACACATTACAAGAGTACAGGGGACTTTTTGCTTATACTGGGTACAGCAGAACTGATTTGCAATTTATTGTCTATAAGCAGGTTTGGGTCAGAGTTCCAGAGCAGAGAGTCCTTCTCATTAGGCACAAGGAAGTAGGGACTTGATTGAAGTTCCAAGGCAGAAAAAAAAAAGCACTAATACTTTTGATTACAGGGAACAAGCAAGGATGAAGGCCAAAGTGCAGACCAAGACAGCAATGACCATATTCCCCTCTGAATCATACCACCTTGGAAGCATTGATGAATTACAGAATTAGCTCTGAAAACAGCAACAAAAAGTCTGAACCTTGAGACAGTGCCTCCCAAATCCAAGGTGAGCAAAGCTCAACTTTAGCATAAAGTTCAAAGTCAAGAAATAGGCTGAAAAACAAGCAAACAATACGAGAAGAATGTGATCATAAAAAGAAACTATAATAGCAGGGAAGACCAACACACAAACTCAGAAGAAGGCAAGAATATGAAAACAGCTACTTAAAAAGCAATAAAGAAAAATGTTCAATGGATATAAGCCCAATAAGAATTCCTGGAAGTATTAAAGAAAGAGATAAGAATGGTAGAGGAAAATTTGGAAAAAGAAATGAGTTATGCAAAAAATTTATGAAAAAATAATTAATAGCTTGGGGAAAGAGGTACCAAAATTCATTGAAGAAAAGAACTCAAAAAACAAAAAAAGCTAAATGGAGAAGGAGGAACAAAAATTCACTGAAGAAACTCTCTAAAAAGCAGAATTAGCCAAATGGAAAAAACAAACAAACAAAAGCTCACTGAAGAAAAAAATTCCATAGAAATTACAATAGGGCAAGTGGAAACTAAGACTTCATGAAGCAACAAGAAACAACAAAATAAAATAAAAGGAATAGAAAAAAAGTAGAAGAAAATGGGAAATATCTTATTGGAAAAAAAACAACTGATCTGGAAAATAGATCAAGGAAGATAATTTTAAAAGTATTGAACTCTCCCAGGAAGCTAGAAACTTTGGCACCTGGGATGTTTTCCTCCTCCTAAGATTAATCAAGAATGCATTGGGGCAGCTAGATGATGCAGTGGATAGAACACCAGCCCTGAATTCAGAAGGATCTGAGTTCAAATCTGGTCTCAAACACTTAAACTTCCTAGCTTTGTGACCCTAGGCAAGTCATTTAACCCCAATTGCCTCAGCAAAAAAAATAAAAAAAAAAAAAAAAGCATTTAAACCTGAAATCATGAGAAAACATAAAGCCCTGCACAATTACTGAGGCATTGTGAACTTTACATAAGATTGAGTCCCTAGAAACTAACAACATGCTTCAGAGAGTTAATCATAGAAAACAGAAACCAATGTTAGTTACAGAACAATGCCTTTCATAGTAACATATGATTTTAAGATATATAAGCAACTTGATTTTTCTCAGTAAAAGGCTCTGTTGAATTATCAGCAACCCTGTCTCCTTATTTTCACTAGCTTATTTGTGTTGTGCTAGTCACAACAGAAAGCCATGAAAAAAAAGGGCTTAGACATTGTCTTTCAAGAAGTTATAAAGGAAATAAATTAATTTTAGATCCAGAAGACAAAATAGAATTGAAAGAATCCACTAATCACTTCCTGATGAGATCCCAAAATGAAAACTCTCAAAAATATTATAGTTAAAATTCAGAGTTCCCAAATCATAGAGAAAATATTGCAAACAGTCAGAAAAAAACAATCCAGATATCATGGAACCATAGTCAGGATCACACAAACTTTAGCAACTTTCATACAAAATGAAGGGAGGGCTTTGAATATATTTTGGATCTATAGCTATTAATTCTTTTTTCATAAATTTCCACTGTAGTTCCTTTTTATGATCAAGTTCTTCTTGTGTTGGTTTTGTGTTGTTTGGTTGTTTTCCCAACCTATTTCTTGACTTCGAATTTTATCCTAAAAGAAATATTATTGTTCTGTAAGAAACGACCAGCAGGATGATTTCAGAGAGGCCTAGAAAGACTTGCATGAACTGATGCTGAGCAAAGTGAGCAGAACCAGGAGATCCTAGCGGACTACAACCAAAAATCAACCACCCAGTAAAATTGAGTATAATATTTTAAAAGGGAAATTGGATATTTAGTGAAATAGAGAACTTCCAAGCATTCCTGATGAAAAAGACCAAAGTTAGATAGAAAATTTGACATTTAAACATCAGACTTAAGAGAAGCATAAAAAAATGAACAGGAAAAAATAATCATAAAGGGAAGATGGGGGGAAGCTGTGATAGGAATGGGAGGGGAGGGAATGTACAATCAGTGATCATTATTGTGAATATGAATGGAATAAACTAACCCATAGAATATAAGTGGATATCAGAATGGATTAGAAACTAAAATCCAACAATATGTTGTGTAAAAGAGATATATTTGGGACAGAAGAACACAAACAGTTCAAATGAAGGGTTTGAGCAGAGTCTATTATGCTTCAGCTAAAATGAAGAGGTCAAGGATGACAATTAATGATCTCAGACAAAGCAAAAGCAAAAATAGACCTAAGTGAAAGAACTTAGAAAAACCATATTTTGCTAAAAGGTTCCAGAGACAATGAGGTAATATCAAAAATTTTTACAGCAATATTCTTTGATAAAGGCCTCATTTCTCAAATTTATAAGAATACAAGTCATTCCCCAAATGGTCGAAGTATATGAACTGGTAGTTTTCAGACAAGGAAATCAAAGCTAGCTATAGTCATATTTTTAAAAAATTGTACACAGGAACAGTGAGGTTATGATAATCAACTGTGATGGACTTGGTTCTTCTCAGGACTTTGGTGATTCAAGACAATTCCAATAGACTTGAAATGGAAAATGCCATTTACATCCAGAGAGAACTATGGAGACTAAATACAGATCAAAGCATAGTATTTTCAACTTTTTTGTTTGTTTACTTTTTTTCCTTTTTGTTCTGTTTTTTCTTGCACAATAAAACAAACATGGAAATATGTTTAAAAGGATTACACATATCTAACTTATAATGAATTACTTGCTGTTTTGAGGGGAGAGGTAAGGAAAGGAGGGAGAAAATTTTGGAACACAAAGTCTTACAATAATGTTGAAAACTATTTTACATGTATTTTTTTATTAAAGCTTTTTATTTGCATAACATATGTATGGATAATTCTTCAACATTGACCCTTACAAAGCTTTCCGTTAAAAATTTCTCCCCCTAGTCCCCTCCCCTCCCCTAGATGGCAGGAAGTCCACTACATGTTAATTATATTAAAATACTTGACAAGTCGAATAGATGTATACATATTTCCATACTTATCTTGCTGTGCAAGAACAATCATATCTACATGAACAAAAAATATCGGAAAAAGGAAACCCAATGCAGCAAACATGGATAGCATGAAAATGATATGTTGTAGTCCATATCTCATCTCCCTCTCTCTGGGTGTATATGGTCTTTACTGAACAATTGGCATTGGTTTGAAACATCTCATTGTTGAAGAGAGTCATGTCCATCAGAATTGATCATCATATAGTCTTGTTGTTGCCATGTATAAAGATCTCCTGGTTCTGCTCACTTTGCTCAGCATCAGTTCATGCAAGTCTCTCCAGGCCTCTCTGAAATCATCTGCTGGTCGTTTCTCACAGAACAATAATATTCCATGACATTCATATACCATAATTTATTCAGGCACGCTCCAATTGATGGGCATCCATTCAGTTTCCAGTTTCTAGCTACTACAAAAAGGGCTGCCACAAATATTTTGCACATATTTTTACATGTATTTTGAAAATAAAATACTATTGAGGGAAAAGCATGCTCTAAATCATTACTGATTAGAGAAAGACAAAACAATTCTGAGATACTACCTCAAACCTATCAGAAATGACAAATAGTCGAGGGGATGAGGTACAATGATATCTCTGCACTCATCTGCTTTAAAAATATGAAATTCATGACTAATATGACAGGAAAAGATAATGATGAATATTAGAGGGGATATGGGAAACTGCGACATTAATACATTGTTGGTGGAATTGTGAACTGATCAACTATTCTGGAGAGTAATATGAAACTATGCCTAAAGGACTATCAAACTCTGCATACTCTCTGATTTAGCAGTGTCTTTATTGGTTCTGTATCCCAAAAAGATCATAAAAAAGGGGAAAAGATCCACATGTGCAAAAATGTTTGTGGCAGCTCTTTTTGTAGTGGCAAGGAACTGAAAACTGAGTGGATGCTCATTAGATGGAGAATGGCTGTCATGGAATATTATTGTCCTAAAAGAAACAATCAGCAGGATGATTTCAGAGAAGCTTGGAGAGACTTACACGAACTGATGCTAAGTGAAGTGAGTAGAACCAAGAGAACACTGTAAATGGCAACGACAAGATTATACAATGATGTGGCTCTTTTCAACAGTGTGGTGATTCAAGATCAGTTCCAATGATCTTGTGATGGAGGGAGCCAGAGGACTATGGGGACTGAGTGTAGATCACAACATAACATTCTCACTCTTTTTATTGTTTGCATTTTGTTTTTTTTTCTCATCTTTTTCCTTTTTTGATCTGATTTTTCTTGTACAACATGATAATTGTGGAAATATGTATAAAAGAATGTATATGTTCAAAAATATTTATCATAGCAGCTTTTTTGTGTTGGCAAAGAATTGGAAGTTGGGGGGTTGCTCATCATTTGGGGAATGACTGAACAAATTGTGGCATAGGACTGTAATGAAATGCTACTGTGCAAGGTGGGGGGTTCAGAAAAAGAAACCAAAGCAAGATATATATATATATATATATATATATATGTGATTCAAGCAAGCATGAAGAGAAAATAACTGGAAGAACATTGTGCACAGTAACAGCAATGTTATAATGATGATCAACTGTAAATGACTTGGCTATCTTGATCAATACAATGATCCAAGATAATTCCAAAGGACTCATGGTGAAAGAATGCTCTTTACCTACAGAGAGAAAAGTGATAAATTCTTGAATGTAAATTGAATAATTTTCTCACTTTTATTTTGCTTTTTTAAAAATAGTGTAACTAAAATGGACATGTTTTATGTTGAAAAAATTATATTGGGAGCTGATCACTGGGTTAATCAATGACATAAGGGAAATATTAAATGTGAGTTCAATATCAGGAATAAAAGTCAATAGCATTAGAATCCTCACCACTCAGAGATATACCTAGAATGAGCTGCATCTCTCAGGATTCTAGGGGTGACCCTGAAAGTGTGGGATTCTAAAGCTATCAGTTCAAGCTGAGTCACACAGATTTCTTCTCACCAGATGTGACTGCCAGCAAACTTTGGCATTGATTCCAGTTCCTGAACCTCTAACAGTTCATTCATTCAACCTTCTAAAACTCATTATACAGGTTTCCTTTACAAAATAAATACTACAACTTTATTTAATGATCCTTGGAAAGTCAACATCAGGCAAGGTATAAAACAGGGAGATGTATGCCAAAAAAAAAAAAAAATGCAAAAGAGGTCCCTGTAGATGGAGACATTTAATTAACTGCTTTGATCCTGAGAACACTGTAGAGCATCTTCAATGAGACCCAAATGATGACCCAAAAGACATAGGCTTAACATTCTACACAGGAAAAACTAGATCCAGTAAAGATGCTTGTTATCCAGACTATCAGATGCAGATAGATGGAGAGTCAAGTAGAAATCAATTTAACATTAATAATTGGTTATTTGGGATTGTAGCTGAAGATTAGGGTCATTAAAAAGATTTGGGAATAATTTGTAAGCAAATTATAAGTAAGTTCAGGGGAAGTGATGAACTCACCAAAGAACAGGATGTAGAGGAAGAAGAGGGACTAGAAAAAAAAGCAATGAGAGATGCTTAAGCTAAAAGGGCTAGGAATGATGATGATGTCATCATCCTCTTCTCAGAATTTCTCTGCTCTGGTCTTTTCATCACAAATGCTTGAAAGTGCTCTATTTCATTGAATATACATCTTTTCCCTTGAAGAATTATATTCAGTTTATACTCAGGTAGGTGATTCTAAATTGTAATCTTAGCTCCATTCCTCCTCAGAATATCATATTCCAAGCCCTCAGATAGCCCTCTGTGGTTCCACTATGCTTGAATTGTTTCTGGATGTTTGCAATATTTTCTTCTTGACCTGGGAGTTCTGTAATTAAGCTATGATATTCTTTGAAGTTTTCATTTTGGGAAGTCTTGACCTGGGAGTTCTGTAATTAAGCTATGATATTCCTTGAAGTTTTCATTTTGGGAAGTCTTTCAATTTCTATTTTACCCTCTGATTCTAGAATATCAGGAAAGTTTTCCTTGATAACTCTTTGAAAGATGATGTCTAGGCTTTTTTTTTTTTTCATAGTTTTCAGGTAGACCAATAATTTTTGAATTATTTCTCCTGGATCTATTTTCCAGGTCAGTTGTTTTTCCAATGATATACTTCATTTTTTTTTCTTATTGCTTCATTCTTTTGGATTTGCTTTATTGTTTCTTGATTTCTCATAAAATCACTAGCTTCCATTTGCTCAATTCAAATTTTTAAAGAATTATTTTCCTCATGGAGCTTTTGTACATTCTTTACAATTTGGCCAATTTTGCATTTTAAGGCATTCTTCTCATTAATTTTTTTTGTATTTTCTTTTGCACCATTCTCAATTCTCTTCCCAATTTTTCCTCTATTTCTCTTACTTGATTTTCAGAATCTCTTTTGAATTCTTCCATAGTTTGAAACCAATTCTTATTTTTCTTGGAAGCTTTAGGTGTAGGAGTTTTGACTTTATTATCTTCTGCGTGTGTATTTTGATTTTCCTTGCTACCCTAGTAACTTTCTATGGTCAGAATTTTTTTTTTGTTGTTGTCTGCTCATTTTCCCAGTCTACTTCTCTCCTTTTAACTTTTTGTTAGGATAGGGATCTGTTTTCAGGGTGGAAGATGCATTGTTATAAAGTTCAGGGGTTTTCTATAGCTAGAGAACTTTCTAGGAACCTGACCATAAGCAGTCTTTTCTGCCCTGGTACTGTTAAAAGTGTCCCCACTTCACTGTGGCTGTAAATTTTAGTGTGATAAAGCAACTAAGTTCTTCCTCAATGCTAGTAAAGAGATTTCCTATGGGCTGAGATCTTTGGAAGCTGCTGCTACCACTGCTATCCACACTCAGTCTTGGTTTGTTGGTTTCCCAAAGTCCCTCTCACCCTACTGGCAGACCTTTCCTGATGATCTTCCAAGTTGTCTTTGATGTCAATGGGCTGAGAGATCTGGAAACTTCCAGTACTTTGGCTGATCCATGCTTTGCAGGCACCTGGGACAGGATTAGGGCTTTAAACTAGATTTTCATCTTGGTGCCACAGATCTTTCCTGCTGACCTTCTAAGTTGTCTTCCACTGGAAAATTGTTCCATTCCATCTTTTTGTGTGTTCTGATGCTTTAAATTTCTTTAGAGTCATTACTTACAGGAATATGGATGGATTTGAGGAAGAGCTCAGTGAGTTCTTACCTTTACTCTGTCATCTTGGCTCCACCTATGACCTCCATATTCAATAAAGTTCAGTGGCTCCTTATTTCCACCTCAATCAAATATAAAATCCCTAGTAGGCATTCAACATTCTTCATTACCTTACTACTTTTATAGTATTCTTTTTTTCCCCTGAGGCAATTGGGGTGATGTGACTTGCCCAGGGTCACACAGCTAAAAAGTGTTTGAGACCAGATTTGAATTCAGGTCCTGCTGACTTCAGGGCTGGTGCTCTATCCACTGTACCACCTACCTGTTCTCATGTTTCTTATACTTTACTTCCCACTTCTTCCCCACCAAATACTCTGTGATTCAATGACATTGGACTCCTTGCTGTGTCTTTGAAAGAAAACTACATCTTCAGACTCTAAACATTTTCTTCACTTATTGTTCTTTGTACCTAGAGAATGCTTTTCTCCTCTCCATCTTCTTATCCCACTTTACATAGGAAGCTTTTTTTGATATCCTCTTAATTCTAGTGCCTTTCCTCTTTTGGTTGCCCCCAATTTATCACATAAATAAATAAATACCTTGAATTGTACATAATTGTTTAATGTTTTTTCTTTTATTTAAGTATACCCTACTTGAAAGTAGGCACTATCTTTTGCTCTTCTTTGTATCTCTAGAATTTAAATGCCTGGCACATATATACCATTAAGATATATTTACTGACTGATGGAATACTATTGTGCTTGAAAAATTATGAAGAGAAATAGTTTTAGAGAAATGTAGAGACTTGTATGAACTGATCCAAAATAAAATGAGAACCCACAGTATTTAACAACTTTAAAGTACTTAAGAACACTGATCAGAATAGTGCTCAGCCATAAGCTCACAGACCCCATGTTGAAATATGATATCCATATGGATAAGAGATAGAGAAGTAATGGACTCAAAGTACAGATTGAGGTATTTAAAAAAAATTTTTTTAACATGGTTAAGTTTTGCTTGACTATCTATTTATAATTGAGGTTTTACTTTTTAAAAAATTTCCCAACAAGGGTGGGGGGAAAGCCCACAGAGAAGAAAGTGAGAGGGAATGAAAATGGACCTGAAAAAATAAAAACAAAATGAATTTTTTTCTTAAAAAAAAAAAGAAGAAGAAGACAAAGGGAAGGAAGCCTTGTTGTTGAAGAATGCAATAAAAGAAACTTATTGAAAATAAGATGTTGGAGAAAAGGAAAAAGGAAAAAGGAGAGAAATCGCTTACTTAACTGAGTAGGAAAACAGAAGGGACAAAAGAGAAATAGATAACTAAATAAGTAAAATATTGATATAGAAATTAACAATAATTTCAGAGAATTTGCGATTGGAGAGGGAAGGAGAAAATCTGATAATACAACAAAATATGTAAACAAAACTAATCCTAGGGAAAAAAGCACTGACTCACAAAAGAGAAGATTTTAAAAGTTATTGGTTACTCTTTCTAATTATTCCCTCAATTTAGCACTCTCATTCTCAGATTGAGCGCCTAAAGGTTAACTGTTTAGCAGCTTAAGGGGGGTGGGCAGCCTGACCTTTGGCTATTCACATAGAAACTCCTCCTATGTCCTCAGTTATACCAAGGAGGAGCTTGTGGTAGTGTGGTACAGTGCAGACAAAACTACATTTGAAATCAGGAATATCGGGGTTCAAATTCTACCTGACCAGCTATGTCCCCTAGATAAGCCACAATTTTTCTGGGCCCAGTTTTCTCAACTCTAAGAGATGAGTTGGCTGGATTTAACAAATTACAAAGTTGCATATTATCTATGATGTCCTTCCTTTGGGTAACTCTATAATTGAAGTATCTAGGGTCAGGAGATGACCTTATCTCTACACGCTTTCAAAGCTTTGTTCTTTGCGACTGTGGAATGACTACATACTTTCAGAGACTCTAACCACCCCTCAGCAGGCTTTCTGAAGTTCTCACTTCACATTAGACATTTTTGTTCTCCCCTTTTTCCTTAAGGAGAAGAGTGGCTAAGCTTTCTGTCATAGTCCCTTGGCTCTTCAAGGCTTGAATAGATAAACCCTAGTTATGACAATATCAACGAGTAATAAACAGGGAAATTATATATGCTTAAAAGAACTATGAATAATGAAGCAATATCAATACTAATCATATATACACTAAATGGCATGTCATCTAAACTAATAAAGGAAAAGTCAACTGAATTATGAAATGATTCGGTAGCACAATAATTGCAGGAGATATTAATATTCTTCTTCCAGAGCTGGAAAAAAAGCTATAACAATGATAAGCTTAAAAGACTATATAGGATGGGGGTAGCTACGTGGTGCAGTGGATAGAGCACCAGCCCTGAAGTCAGGAGGACCTGAGTTCAAATCTGGTCTCAGACACTTAATACTTCCTACCTGTGTGACCCCGGCCAAGTCACTTAACCCCAATTGCCTCAGCAGGATTTCTTAAAGCTGACAGATTTATCATGTCTTCTGAATGGAAACATTGGAGAACCTACATATTTCTTAGCATCAATGGTACTTTTGCAAAAATAAACTATGTGGTAGGGCATAGAGAAATGATAAAATTAAGGTTAAAAAAAAAAAAAAAACCTTAGTCTACATGTATAGATAGGTCTTTCCTTCATATTGCCTTAGTTTCTACTTGGACTAGTGTACTTCAGGAATAGGAAATGCAAAGAGTAGAGAGTTGAATTGCTCAGGATACTGTCATTGTCATAGTGATCAGGAACTTAAAAAAATAAACTATGGTGGTCACACTAGAGAGAGATTGAATGAAGAATGCAGTATGCTAGGTGGAGATCATGCTTCTTTAAAATTTTTTTTTTAATTTTTATTTTCCCCAGTTTCATGTAAAGCACCTTTTTTGATTATAATTGTACATTCATTTTTATATATGTTCATACAAATCATGTTTGGAGAGAAAAATCAGGAACAAAAGGAAAAAACCATGAGAGGAAAAAAAAACAGAAGAAAAAAAGTGAACATAGAATGTTCTCTATATTTCTCTCTCTAAATGAGGATAGTATTTTCCATCCAAAGTTTATTGGGATTGCCTTGGAACACTGAACCTCTGAAAAGAACCAAGTCTATCATAGTTTATCATCACATAATCTTGCTATTGTCGTGTACAATGTTTTCCCGGTTCTGCTTGTTTTGCTCAGCATCAGTTCATGTAACTCTTTCTAGTCCTTTCTAAAACCAGCCTGTTTATTATTTTTATAGGACAATAATATTCTATTACTTTCATATACCATAACTTATTCAGCCATTCCCCAACTGATGAATATCTACTTATTTTTCAACTCTTTGCCATGACAAAAAGAGTTTCTACAAATATTTTTGTACATGTAGATCCTTATCCAACTTTTATGATTTCTTTGGGATATAGACCCAGCAGTGGCACTGCTGGATGAAATGGTATGCACAGTTTTATTGCCCTTTAAGCATAGTTCCAAATTGCTCTCCAGAATGGTTGGATCACTTCACAACTCCACTAACCATCCATTAGTGTCCTAGGTTCCCCACATCCCTTCCAACATTTATCATTATCTTTTCCTGTCATCTTAGCCAATCTTATATGTGTGAGATAGTACCTCAGAGTTGTTTTAATTTGCATTTCTCCAATCAATAGTGATTTAAAGCATTTTTTCACATGACTATAGATGCCTTCAATTTCTTCATCTGAAAATTGTTCACATTCTTTGATATGCTTTTTTTCACTAAGTAGGAGGACTTCTTATTCTTCCTCTCTTCTTCCACTCTTCCATTGGTCAGAGATGGCAGCTGAAGTATTGCTGGTAAGGGTAGTGCCCCAGATATCTAGATGGGAAACTCCACTTTATATGTAACATGGGCAGTAGTCTTATACCATGAGTTCATAAGATCCTAAGCTAGAGGGAAGAGAGGGAACTAGAGTAGATGTTAGTGAAATCATTCCTTTATTTTCTCCTTGAGATGTTTTGAAGAGCAAGAGAAGAGCTTCTTTTTCTTCTTTTTTTGTTGAGGCAATTGGGGTTAAGTGACTTACCCAGGGTCACACAGCTAGGGAATATTAAGTATCTGAGACCAGATTTGAACTCAGGTCCTCCTGACTTCAGGGCTGGTGCTCTATCCACTGCACCACCTAGCTGCCCCGAAGAGCTTCTTTTTCAAAAACATTCAGTTTTAGATAATTATAGGAGCTAAGGTTTCCATATGTGGAAGTGAAGAGTTCAGATTCTAGAACTCTAGAGTCTCTTGAATAAATTGGTGCATTTGGCAAAAGTGAAGTTCTGAATTCAGAATGATTGACCTTTTAACTGACCAGGGTGTAGCTACCTGGAATCTTAATACTGTATTTAATAATTCTAATTTCATGAAACAAATGTATTTAAATTTATAATGTGTGTCTTCACTTTGGATCACACAAATTATGAAAGAAAATAATAATCTCATTGGGATGGATGTAAAATACAAAGCGTCCTGGTCATGGTTCTCTATCTAGTACAATAGATTATTCAGAGCCTGAAGGTTCAGATAAATATTCCTTTATTAAATACATTTCTCCTAATCCCAAGGAAAAGCAATCCACAGAGCAATAAAAATAGTTCACAGGAAGGTAAAAGCAAATAAAAATCATTGGCAAAGAGATTTTAAAAAACAATAAATAACAATCGACAATAAGTTCCCTAAAATCTGAGAAACTCCCTGTCAAAGTCTTAAACCTGTCTTTACACACCTCTTATTCAAAAGGTTCACAGCAGGGCCTCAGATTAAACCATTTGAAGGCAGGGTTAACTCAAAGTAGCCCAGGACTCTTTCAGTAGCCTTATTCCACCACAGTGCTAGATGATGGTAGGGAAGCACTCAAGATGTCCTAGTTCCACTTGTTCTCATCCACAATAGTCCATTCCCATCCCCAACCCCACCAATAACCTGAGCAGCCAGGTCCCTCCAGAAAATGTCACCTTCATGCTACAACTTCCTCCCACTCATTCTACAGCAAAGCTGATTCTCCTCCCCCTTTAAAGCAGCAAGAAAGGATTAGTCCTGCTGCTGGTCCATCCAACTGTCTAGGATCTATCAGCTTTGGGTCATTCAACTAGATGGGGCCCACTTTGCCCATCCAGCAACTCATGATAAAACATCGAGGGAGAGAGGGAAAAGGGCAGGGATATTCTGTTTTGTAAATGGCTGGGCAGACAATAGCCTAAGGCCCAGCCAGCTGTGGGTAGGTCTCAGCTTGTGGGCTGCAAGTACTGCAGGTGAAAGGATGAAGGAAAAACTTCAGTTTGCCTTCAGTTTCAGTAAACTTGGGGTACCAGAAGCAATATGAGCCTTAGTCAACTGAAAGGATCAGAATAGCATAGTTCAGCCAGCAAGACAGGCCAGAATAGGCCACTTGAATTAGCCTTATCCCAAGTGGATTGATCTGGGACCCAGATGGACCCTTCAAACAAGGAGCATATAAAGACAGGTTTCCTGCTTTTTAATCTCTTTTCCAGTAGCTTTTACCTGTCTTTATGCCTTCCTGTGGACTGCTTTTTATCATCTCATATGTTGATTTCATCTGGGAGTTAGAATTTGTTTTAAAAAAAGCTAATTGAGCAACTTAATAATTAGCATTGGAGAAATGTTAAGTGGCTAATTGATGCTGGGGGGCACACAAGGTAGTGAACTGTGATTTATATGATTGGAAACCCCAATCCTTCAAGGTTATTCCAAGAACTACAAAGGAAGACGTAGTATGAAACCTATATGTGGCAGTATGTATAGAAATTGGGGACAGTAAGTTCAGAGGAAGGACTATAGATATATATATATTGACTTTTGGCTCAGCAGCCAATTGGGACATATGGGACATAGTGGACAGTATGATTTCAGTGGTGTAGGGTACTTGCTACATATTCAAAGACCTGAATTCAAATCCAAGTCCAGATCCTTTCTAGATGTGTGATTCTAGACAAGTCTCCTAACCCTGATTTCCTCAGTTTTCTCATCTATAAAATGAGCTGGAAAAGGAAATGGCAAACAACTCTAGTATCTTTGCCATGAAAATCCCAAATAGAGTTAAAAAGAGTCATACACATAACTGAACAACAAAGGGATTCTACAAGGCAAGGGTGAGGAGGAAAAGCATTCTAGGTTTGAAGGATAGTTTGTTCAAAAACACAAAAGCAAAAGTTGAAATTTCATGTAAGTGGGCCAGTTTGGCTAGAATGTAGAAGTGTGAGGCGGTGTCATATGATTAGTCTGGAATTATAGGCTAAATTCCAGATTGTAAGAACTTTAAATGCCAGGCACAGGAGTATGCATTTGGAATGAATTGAGTGCTTTACATATGTAAGAGACTTTGGTGCTGTGGCTGCAAATACTTCCAAAGGGCAGAAGTATTTGCTCCATACTTTTTCCTAGGTTCTTCTCAGATCAGTTTAGGGTTTATTATTTTTTATTCCTTATTTATTATCATTATCCTAATGTAATAATTTATAAGTTGATTTACCTATTATTATTATTCCCATATAATATGTTATTTTTATTAGTTTATTAATGTATAATTATTCTCATATGATACTTTATATATTTAACACAAATTAATTTATATCATGATCTGTTTCTACTATTAGTATAATGGATCACCCAGAGCTTAAGGGTTCAAATAAATACGTCCTTTAATAAAACAATTTGCTAAAACATCCCTCAAGCCAGGGCATTTTCTCCTTTGTGTCCACTCTATCTTTGAAGAGAATAGTTGATAAAACATTTTATCAACAGCTGGTGTGGAGAAATGGTAATCCTTGACTTTAAAAATCCCCTTCTCTCTCTGCAAAGTCCTTACAAAATAAGAATATGATATAAATGATGGACAAATCCCTCCCTTGTTTGTATTACATAGGGTCCATTAATTGAATCAAGCAGGTTACTTCTCGGAACTAGTTGTTTACTGGATTTAGCTGCTGTGGCTGTTGGCAGACTCTACTATTGACCCTGCTAAGCCTCCATTGCTCATGCCAAGAAGCAGGCTCAACAAGCCTCCATGTGTATCAGAACTAGGCAGGATGTATTGGGCATGCTCTAAGGGCTGGGTCCTCCTAGAACAATCCTCCAATTTGCCACTTCTACCTTTTTGTAGTTGTTCTTTCTTTATCTCAAGTGAACAAGTAATTAGAGACACAAGTCTAAAGAAAGCAACTTTGTGAGTTTGAAAACTCTAAAGGATTAAAGCATCCCTCAGCCCAATTATAGCAACAGTAATGTTCACCAGAACAAAAATGGAGATTTCTGTGACAGAGAGGGATCAAACCTGGTCCATTTCAACAGCAGAATTGATCAGATAGTGTCCTTTGGAGATGAAATGTAAAATGGATAATTAGCAGTACTATAAAACTGTCTCATGTCATAATCAGGTTTACTTATTTACCTCCTAGCAGAATGAAGCAGTAGTTATAAACTGTTACTGAGTTCTGTTCTAATCATTCTATAATGTATGCTGTGATTTTTTTTTAACAATTAAAATTTTCTATGCAAGAAGCATAGAACAATGTCATAGTTAAAATTAAGGTAAACTGAAGTATAAAGCTCCAAGCATGATCAATTTATTAGCAAAGCTTGAATTTACTAATAAACAGGGTCTCAGCCTTCCCAACTAGCTAAGAGGGCTGATAGGAATTTTAATGGACAAAAGGAAGAACATCCAAAAGTTAAAAGGCAGCAACATAGATAGGGAAAACAATATGATTGGGTACAAAGTCAAAGGCACTACAGGTATGTGGGATATAGTTGAGTGCAAATTGAAGCATATATGTACATATATACACATATGTATATATGTATATATATATTGCTTAGGGTCACACATGTAGTAAATTACTGAGGCCAGATTTGAATTCAGATCCTCCTGATCTTTAAGGATTTTATGATTTTATGGAAGACAAGCACTCATCAGATGGTCAGAAAATATGATACAAGGACACTTCTTTTTAAAAAACTTTAGAATCAATTGCATGACATGGAAGACACTGGCACAGGATTGCCCAGCATGGTGTACCCTTATCAGAGAAGGTGATGTGCTCCATGAGCAAAGCAGAAATGAATTAGCCCAAACACAAGATGCACAAAGTTAGAGACTCCATTCCAAATGTTCATAGGATTACTTGTATCCAACCTGTGGCAGAGCATTCTGAATTCGTATTGGTCTGGTCAGCCACCATCTGGCACACTGTAACTCTATTTTTTAACATAATGATGTCATTTTGGTCCTTTTCAAAAACAAAGGACAACAACCAACCAACCAGGTGGTCTAATATGATTAGATGGACATTGGGAATACGGGGTAAGCAATTTTTCTCCTCCCATCCTGCAGTTCCCCTCCTGGAGAAAATTACTGATTGATTGAGCCCACCTGTATCCTACAAGAATAACTAATGATAGAGGGCAGGATTCTGGGAAGCTGGTGGAGTAGATCAGAAAAATTCAAGCTCTCCAGATTTCCCCCAACAAACAGAGTGAACTTAGAACAATGAAAAACAAATAAGACTTGGGGCAGAACAAATAAGACTTGGGAAAACTCAAGAAGATCTGAAGACCTTCCTTTCCCTCTCTCCCCCCACCCCCAGGACAGAAATACCTCCAGGTATTTGCAGAAACAGCAAGTGGGAAGCTCTGGAGTTAGTTGAGTTCTGAGGTAGCCTCAGGTACAACCACAGGAACTTTTACCTTGAGGGAGTCAGGAATCTGAGTCTGGGAAGACTTGGCTCATTACCAATGCCAGGATGATTGTGTTGCAGAGACTTGGCCCTAGGTGAAAAGGAACCAGGACATCTGGTAAATGCAAAATCAGTGGGGCAGAGTCACTGTTGGCTACAGGCATTTGCGGAGCTCTTGGTTTGGAGTTCCAAGTCAGAGGAGAGAACTGACTTGAAGCTAGAGGCACCATTCCTCCCCCACTCCAGGATTAGAGCTGTTTGCCCTAGTAATTCTCATTTTTAAAAAAGTGAACAGACAAAAGAAGAAAGAGTCCAACCATAGAAACTTATTATAGGAATAGGAAAAACTAGAATTCTTCTTCAGAGGAAGAAAGTTAAATTAAAAAAGCCTCTTATACCCCAAAGAGTAGCATTAAATGTTAAATGGAATAAACTAAGTGAGGACCTCTCATAAGAATGTGGCTTCAACCTATACCCTAATTGTGACATGAGATTTTGGAATAACAAGTTGAACTATGGCTAAAAGCTGTAGGTATTCAATTATCTTAGATAAACAAACTTTTCCCTCCTATTCTGCCTCCCCCCTTTCATTAGCCTTAAGTACATAATATAGTAAAGAGTGTGTTATTGAGTGGTATTCTTTGTTTCTGGGGTACATATTTAGTCTCTGGGTAAATTAGAACTCTCTGACCAAGGGGAGAAAAGATCTGAAGAGGGGGTGGGGGCTTCTGGGTTAGGGTCTATATAATCTTGTGTTTGCAGCTTGTGCTTTGCACTCCTCTACTGATACCTTGTCTATTGTGAGTTGCCCTTTCTTGTGAGATCATAATAAACAATTTTTTGCTTTTTACCTTGAGAGTCTCTGATTTTAGTTTGGGTAAGAGTTGCTATTCCACACAATTTTGGGGGCTTATTCCAGGATATTTCCTATTCATAGTCTCTCCTATCCCAAATCCTTGGGCAAGTAGCCTCCGGAGAGTTTTCCAGTGATTCTGGGGCTCAGTTTGGTAACTCCTACTCCTATTGGGTAAATTCTCCAAGAGAGACATTCGGAGAAAGCAAAGATGGCAGTAACTAGCAAAAATAGAGGATTAATTCAGCTCTGGAGATTAACCCAGATGAGAAAAGTTTGAAATCAGTCAGGTAATTTGTGCACCACCCAGATAGGGCAAGAAACTGGTGAATGGGGAGGGACTCTAAAGTGGTAAATCCCCTGGGTGATTGGAGTTGGGATTGGGAGACTTTAAGAGATTTAAGTCTGTAAAAGGCTCCTATTTCCCTTTGATATTGGGAAATGCTAAGTGATTAGAGTTCATAGGGATGCTCCCATTTCCCTTTGGCAAGATCAGGTGGGTCCTCCCTCAAAAAGGATAAGATTCTGTGAACCATGGGAAAGGAACAAGCTAAAGTAGCTAGCTCTAAAAGCCTATCTATCTAGTGTTTTGAGAAGATAGCCCTTTAAGAAGAATGGGAATGAAGTACCAAAATTTACAGGGATTAAATACTGTTGTTTTGTTTGGGGAGGTGCCCAGTGGAGGAATTGTTGATTCTCCCGAGGGCTGGGTATAAATTCAAAGGAGTCTTCAATATCCAGCCTACTGATTCCTATGGCTGGGACTTAAGCAAATAGCTTTTTAGCTAGAGCAAGAGAAGAAGGACTAGTTCTGAAATAGGGAAAGTTTTAAACTGCCACATCAAAAAGAAGGAAAAAAAAAGAAAAAAATGACATTTCCGTAGATGTAGAACTAATCACTTTGGGTCTGTAGAACTGCTAAAACATTTTGGCAGTTAGTTTTTAAAACTAAAGATTAACTTGCTTGGTACTGGCTCTATCAGCTAACTTGAGTTAGTCTACTGTATTTTTAAATAGGTCTAATTTATATAACTAAAAGCCTTCCAAGGGCTTGAACCTGAGGCTTACAGAAAAACTGCAAAAGGAAAAAAAAAAAACCAAAAAACTGCCCTGTCTGGGATTTTCCATGTTTCTTTCCCTTGGAGAGGCTTGTGAAATCCATTCTGGCTAGGCTGGCATCCCTGGCTGACCTGAATTCTTCTGGGGTTTGTGCTGGTGCCCCAACATCTTTGACATGTGTTCCTTGCCTTCTCCCCACCCTTTCACCCCCTCCCAACCCGGCATTTCTGGTATGGAGGGTGGACTAGTCACTGGGCCACAGACCTGCAGTCAGAGACTTGGATCCAAATTTTTCTGACCCTCTCTCTCCCAAAGTCATAAAATTTATCAATTTATTAAAGCCCTTTACATGAACTTGAAAGGACAGTTTTCTGCCACCTTAAATTTTGGGGCTGTGTATGTTAAAATTAGAATTCTGATTCTGAAATTGTATGAGATAATTACTATTAACTAGTGTGTGCTAAAATTGTGAACTTGTTTATTCTGGTATAAGATTTTAGAAATATATGTGCATTGATATTGAACTATTATTACTAGAATTTTAAATCTACATTAGATTTAAAATTAAAAGAAAAAATTTGGATATTGCAACAAAGTTCTCTGGTAATTTACCTAAAGAGGTCACATGTTTATATCTCCTAATTAGACCATGTTTCTTTTTAAATTGTATATTGGGCAATTTGTAAAAATTGTATAAGAACATTGTCAGCTCTACTTCATATGTGGTATAAATTTTGTGAAACTTGGTCCAGTTAGTTAGATGTTGATGGAATACACTTCTAGGGGAAATGTGCCAGTAGCCCTAAGGCCACCTGAACTTGGGAGTGCTATAGTTCCACAGATAATGCTGGCTGCCAGATAATGATTTATTGGTCAGTGATAACAGGGTTTCTGAGAAAAAATGGTGAGATGCATATCAATCAGAATCCGCTTCAGTTTTCACCTCTAACCCATAAAATTCAATATTGAGGTGCATAATAAAATTAGATATCAGTGGCACGAAACACCAAATCTCTCTTTTTCCTATAAATTTATCTTCTTGTTCCTGGTTTTTCGCTAATCCTTTTGGGAATTTAGCTCAATGTTGCCAGGATAATAAATCTTTGCCCCTTAACTTGGAGACAAACTGAGTTTGTGAATTTTTTCGCCATACCTGTGACACCAAACTAGGGACTCTAGCCTTGTTTGGGTATATTTCACCCTCAATAATATTACCTATAAATCTGAATCTTAGGGTTTGTTTTGTTTTCTTCCTTTAATAAAGAGATAAAAGGAAAAAATTTTGGCATATAGGGATATATGTAATTGCAAAATGTTTCTGGAAGGTGTATAATATGTCTAAAGATAAATAAGAAGGTATTGAGGTGGTGTTGCTCCAGAGGGAGGGAGCCTGATTCCAGAATATTCAAATTAGGTTTTACTGAAATAATAACAGTAGGAAAACTGAAATATTTGCTGAAAATAGTAGACCATTTGATAGGATGGGTGAAAACTTTCCCTGAGTTCTGCTAATTTAAGTGGAGTTAGTGGAATGACATTGGAACAAATTGTACCTAAGTATGAATTGGTAGACAAATGATTCTGATAATGGAACATACTTTACTTCTAAGGTTTTATAAGAAATAATGGGGAGGCATTACAAATTGAGTGGCAGTTCTATACATCTGGGCATCTGCCCTCATCAGGGAAAGTGGAAAGAATAGAGCAGATTCTTAAGAAATGGATTACTAAATTAACATTAGAGATTAAATTGTCTTGGACCAAATGTTTGCCTATTGCTTTTTTAAAAAATTAGAACTGTCTCCAGAAATAATCTGGGACTTTTTCCATAAGAGGTTGGTTTATTTTATTTGGGAGGAGAAAAGGAAAGACCTTCTTTTGAAATAAAGGATAAGTGTTTAACAAATTATATACTGGCAGCGTCCTCATTCCTTTCAGGCCTTAGGAAGCAAGGACTGCTGGTCCAGACAACACCATTCGAGTCTGCAGTTCCAGGAGTGTGGGTGCTTACTAAGTCCTGGAAGAAGAGTGGGAAGGATCTTACCAGAGGTTATAGATGCCTGAAATTGCAGTCTGGAGGCTGAGAACACCAAAGTAAGGGAGCTATAAAGGAACCTCAAGAATGGATTGTTAAGGACAATTTATAATCTCTAAAATTAACTTTGCACCAGGACAATTAGGAATGTTTTGGTGGAAAGGGAAATTAATTGTGTTTAGAGAAATTTTAACAATATTGGTGTTATACCTGTTATTTATATTTCCAAGAAAGTTTATAGGGATTCCTTGATCGAAGGAAGTTGAATTAACATTTTTAGGGTGAAGAAATTACTAATGTTAATGTTGATAGGGTTCTTTAATGTGAAATTAGGACAGTATATTTTATGTTCTATGTGACTTTTAATTGATTATACTGAGTCATTTTAAGGCTGTTCCCACTGTTTAGGGGGATTTTTAGAACAGTGATCTATGTCTTTGTCCCTTTGAACATGGTTAATACCTGAACGTTTTGATATAGATTGGTAATTGAGCACCTTAAAGTAAAATGATTTGTGTAATGTTGTATTTAAAACCATCTACCTAGATATGAAGATAAGCTGTGAACTTTCTAGGATGAATTTCTTACTGTTATAAGTGTAAGAGTATAGTCAATACTTATTTAGGGTATGTAATCCTTGAGTGCTAAATTTACCTGAAGCTTTGATTAATGAGACTTGCTATTTGAGATAAAATCTCTAGGGACTGTAGTTGATATTATTTGGAGTTTTGAATTCAGATATGATTGCCTAATGGATCAAGATCACCATCTGAAGGGAATATGCCATAAGGTACTTAGAGGAATATGATCCCGAACTGTTACAGGTAGAGGTTAGTATCTGGGCAAGAGTTGGGAGGAAAACTTTGGCCTCCACTTAAGGTGGGATCCTTCTGATTCAGTTTCTCAGTAGTATTCCTTTGAATAAGAACCCATCTGATTATTGCTGAGTCTGGCTATAAAATGGGATTGTTATTACATACAATTACCTAAAGTCAAACTAAGCTAAAGATGTTTTATCCTGTCATATGTGTGCTCTCAGGCTGAGGCCTGAAGGACCAGTTTTTGATTATAATCATATTCCTGCTTTTTCCTCTTACAGCAAATTTCTGAAGTCAGTATAGCAGTAGTCAGTAGTAGCTATGAGCACAATTCATGTAAGATCTTGCAGTTTCCTATCTGAAAATATGTGGTGATTATCTCCTAAATAAGTAGGTGAGTATTTGGTCTAGTCATCTATCTGTTGTTTCTTTTAGCATTTTTGTTGTTGTTGCTGACTTTTGTGATAGACATCTTTACTTCTGAAGAGTTGCCTATTCTCATTACTAGGGACACAAATGGTTGGGGTGATAGATGGCCCCAGATGGGGAATTGGGAGTACAGAACTCCAATTTATATGCTGAACAGGCTCATTAGACTCCAGGCCATGGTCAAAATAATTATTAACCAGATGGCAGAAGTGCTGGATTTGATGGCAGACCCGGCCACTCAAACTAGAGAAGCAGTACTCCAGCACAGATTGGTTTTAGATTACTTGTGGGCTGAAAAAGGTGGAGTTTGTAGAAAATTAAATCTATCCACTTGCTGTATGAAAATTGATGATAATGAACAGGTAGTGAAAAAAATTGCCTAAGACATCAGAAAAATGGGTCCATGTCCCATTCCAGACCTGGTCTTCACCATTTAATAACTCTTGATGGTCTTGGTCTGAAGGTAGCTAGAAGAAATGAGTTCTTTGGTTCCTGCTGATGATAGGTTTAAGTGGAGTCATACTACTACCTATATGCCTCCCCTGTGGGATGCAGCTTATTACACAGGGTAATACAGACATCGTTGGTCAG
Source organism: Myrmecobius fasciatus (assembly GCA_023553655.1). Taxonomy (NCBI): domain Eukaryota; kingdom Metazoa; phylum Chordata; class Mammalia; order Dasyuromorphia; family Myrmecobiidae; genus Myrmecobius; species Myrmecobius fasciatus. The sequence continues at coordinate 2,852 of JAJPUD010002680.1, read as the reverse complement.
GGTAGTAAAGACTGAACAACCTGAGGGAGTTCCAGGGGGGGAGCCAAGATGGCAGAGTAAAATCAGGAAGCTGCTCTACCTCTCCCAGTTTCCCTTGAAAACCACATGAAACCAAGCCTCTGAACAGAATCTGACTGAATGAAATCATTCTCTAGTTCAAGATAGATTGAAAAAATTTCAAGAAATACTCACTGGAATGAAAATGGTGTTCAGCCCAGGTCAGATTATCACTGGAAGGCTGGTGAGAGGGTCTTAATCATAGCAAATCAGCAACTAAGACTCCCAGTGCTGGCTCAGTAGAGGAGCAAAGCAGAGGGGTCAGCTTCTAGTCCCAGCTCAGAAAACAGACTCTGGGAAACCAGCCTTTTTCCTGAAAGAACAGGTAAAGCTACCCCCTCCAAACAAAAGAGGCTCATGTGCTCAAAACCAAGGCTCAGAGCTGCACAGGAAGTTTGGGACAGTGCTCCCTTTACCCCAGGAGCAGACCTCCACCTTAAAAGTAAAAACAAGGAAATACCAAAAGAAAAGGAAGATGAGTAAGAAACAGAAAAGAACCTTGACATAGAAAGCTATTATGGTGACAGGAAAGACTATTTAAAAATTATTGGCCTACCTGAAGGCCAAGACCAAAAAAAGAGCCTGGATAGCATTCTAGAAGAGGTCATTAAATAAAACTGCCCCTATATTCTAGAAACAGAGGGGGAAATGCTCATTGAAAGAATCCATTGATCACCTCTGCAAAGAGATCCCGCAGGGAAAACTCTAAGAAACATTGTTTTGAAACTCCAAAACTATAATCTCAAAGGAAAAATACTGCAAGCTGCCAGACAAAAACAATTCAAATATCAAGGAGCAACAGTCAGGATTACCCAGGACCTGACAGCTTTACAATAAAGGATTGGAGAGCCTGGAATATCATATTCTGGAAGGCAAAGGACCCAGGGTTACAACCAATAATTAACTACCCAATGAGATTCAGCATCATTTTTCAGGGGAGAAGATGAATCTTCAATGAAGGAAGAAACTTTCAATCATTTCTATTGAAAAACCAGAATTAAACAGGAAATTTAATCCACAAACAGGACTCGATAACCATAGAAAGGTAAATGGAGGGAAAAAAATATGTTTGTGTTAAACTGTTTACACCCTTAAATGGGAAAATGATATCTGTAACTCTTGTAAACTGTATCTAATGCTGGGGCAGACAAAAGGGGGCATCACATGGATTGAGGGTGTGGTTGTGAATGGACTCTGATATGATGACATCAAAAAAAAAACCATTAAGGGGTGGAAAACAGTCTGTACTGGAAAAAGAGGAAAGGGGAAGTATAATGGGACAATTAGTTCACATGAAGAGATGCAAAAAACCTATTACAATGAGGGAAAGAGCATTGTCAGAAGCTTGATCTCATCAGTTTGGGCTTTAAGAGGGAATAACTTAATCATTCAGTTGGCTATGGAAATTTATCTAACCCTATAAAAAAGTAGGAAGAGGAAGAGGAAAAGAAAAGGGAGAGACAGGATAGAAGGTTGGGCAGAAATACTAGGAGAAAAGGTAAGAGAAGAGAGGAAGGGTTGATAGAAGATAAGGTAGTGGGTAGAGTGGGTAAAAAAACCATATGACTAAGGACAGGGTGGAAAAAGAAAACTAAACTATATAAGGGGGAGAAAATAGGATGGAGGGAAATACAGAAGTGGTAATCATAACTGTTAATGTGAATGATATGAACTCTCCCATAAAATGGAAGCAAATAGCAGAATGGGTTAAAAAACAAAATCCTACTATATGTTGTTTATAAGAAACACACTCAACACAGAGAGACACATACAAAGTAAAGGTAAAAGGCTGGAACATAATTTACTGTGCTTCAGCTGAAGTAAAAAAAAAAGCAGGAATAGAATTCTGATCTCAAATAAGGCAAAAGTAAAAATAGATCTTATTAAAAGAGATAAGGAGGGAAAGTACATCTTGATAAAGGTTACCATAAATAATGAAGTAGTAATGATACTAAATGTGTATGCACCAAGTGATAGAACAGGAAAATTTCTAGAGAAGATTTTAAGCCGGTTACAGGGAGAAATAGACAGCAAAACTATTTTCATAGAGGACCTCAACTTTCCTCTCTCAGAATCAGAGAAATCTAATCACAAAATAAACAAATAAAAAAACTAAGGAGGTTAATAGGATCCTAGAAAACCTAGATATGATAGATCTTTAAAGAAAATCAAATAAGGACAGAAAGGAATATACCTTTTTTTATTCCAGCAGTACATGGCACTTACATAAAAATTGGTCATGTATTAGGGGAAAAAACCCCTCACAATCAAATTCAAAAAGGCAGAAATAGTAAATGCTTCCTTTTCAGACCACAATACAATAAAAATTCAATTCAATAAAGGGCCAGGGAAAGATAGACTGAAAACCAATTGAAAATTAAATAATCTAATTCTAAAGAATGAGTAGGGTCAAATAACAAATCACTGAAACAAACCATAATTTCATCGAAGAAAATGACAATAATGAGGCAACATACCAAAACCTATGGGATGCAGCCAAAGCAGTTCTCAGAGGAAATTTTTTATATCTAAATAACTACATAAATAAAATAGAGAAAGCGAAGATCAATGAATTAGGCATGCAACTAAAATAGAAAAAGAATAAGTTAATAAACCCAATTTAATACAAATTACAAATCTTGAAACTCAAAGGAGAGATTAATAAAATAGAAACTAAGAAAACTGTTAAACAAAACTAAGAGTTGGTTTTATGATAAAACTAAAATAGATAAATCTTTGGTTAATTTGATCAGAAAAAGGAAAGGAAAAAACCAAATCACCAGCATCAAAAATGA